>BPTQ01000005.1:307320525-307568823 GCA_019973895.1 Chrysanthemum seticuspe
GTTAGTATAGATTTAAAGTGCATATCAGTGTTTACAAGGGTGTTTGGATTTACTGTCAAAACTGTCCTAAAGGTCTATTCAGTGATCAATATCTGTTGGTTCATGCTTGTTAAGTCCATACTAACTCATATCAGTTAATATTGTGTGCCTGCAAGCTCAAGAAGTCAAAATTAAACTTAATCTGTCTCAACTGCTTCTCTGTTGGAATTTTTGATAAGCAATCTCTTGATTTGTGTTTAAAAATCATAAAGGTATCTTGCAGTAGCCTCATTTTATCCTATAACATCAAAATAAGTCCTTAAAGTAAGCTTATATTTCATAAAAGTCAAATACATCAAAAATGTTCAAAAGTCAAATTTGGAAAATCAGTTTTGAGCTCAACTGCAAGGAATTTTTATGAGCTCATTTTTGAGCCACATTAAGTGAAACTTGGCATTTTAAAAACTTCAACTGGTCTTTTTACTTATCAACATTTTTGTGGATTTTTGTTAATTTTTTAGAAGTCTCAAAACTGTTTCTCTTTTAGGCCCTAATTGCCCTGTTCATAAGTTTCAGCATAAACTGAGTTTTCCTCAGTTTTGTGCAGGCTTGCACAAGGCTCATAAGAGCTTCCCTTGGTCTGGTCTTTGGCTCATAAACTCTTGACCAGGTCTAGTTGAGGTCTCATTACTTGATCTTTGGTTCCTAGCTTATTTGAGTGCTTATTCTTTGGCTCAAAGTAGCCCCACTGAAACTGTTTTTAGCACAAAAGCCTAATCATCAAATCTGTTTAAGCTTGCAATCAAGAGGGTTAGGATAGTTGTTTTTAGTTCATTTTGAGTTCTTTTAGCTTAATATACTTTCTGTTTCAGTTTGGTACTTGTTGTGTCCCTTTGGCTTATTCAAAGTGCTTATTTCAATAAGCACTTGTATAGCAGTTGCATAATCTTACAAACAAGTACCTATTTTTCTATTTTTCTCAGATTCCTAATATTATTTTAGACTTAACTTGAATTTTTCAGATTTTTCCAGTACTGTTTAGTATTTTTCTTGATTTAATTCAGTTTTTAAGCCTTTTTAAATAGCATTTAATACAAAAAATTAAGAAAAGTTTCAAAAAAATAATTTTTCAATTTTCTTAAGTTTAGATAAATATAAAAAGACAAAAAAATATTTTTCCATATTTTTCTTAGTTAAATTTGTATTTTTAAGTAATTTAATTAGTTTTTAATAGTTTTTAATTCCTAGAAAATTCAAAAATAATCAGAAAAATACAAAAATAGTTTTGAAAATTCTCTTTTGATATTTTAGATTTTTCTAAGTCATAATTTTATTTTTCTAGCTTTATTTCATAATTTTTTGTATTTTAGGTTATTATTTAATAGTTAGAAATAGTTTTTAATTAATAATAATTAGATAAATAGTTATAAAAAATAATTTTCTTTTTCTTAAAATTTTATTTTATCATTAGGATTGTAAAAATATCATTTTCATATTTTTAGGATTAATATTGATTTAGTTTCACATTTTCTTGTGTACGTCGCGTAGTTTTTAATTCAAATTTTATAAAAAACATAAAAATAAAAACATCATTTTGCAAATAGTGATAGCATTTATTTAATATATTTTATCTTTTTAATTTTCTTTAATTTGCATTTAAGCCGTTGTAATTTGTTGGCTTTTTCTGTAGTTATAAAATAATCAAATCTCTGTATCCGTTCAAATCTTCTCGATCACTACACGTCTGATTATTCTCGCACAGCTCGTTGGGACTTAACGACCCGGGAATCCACTGTATTCTCCTGATCTTCATTGCATTTGTGCTTTAGCTGTTTTAAGTTTGTTACGGTCGGCCATTCACAAGTGGTCGGCTTGCGTGATAAAACTTGACGGTTTTGCACAGATCAGTGGGCGACTCCGACACGCAACCTAAATTAGTACGGCAAGTTTAGTTTTTATTTAATATTAAGACTCGATAAAGTTTAACTAAAGTTTATATGTTTTACAGTGTTTGTGTTGTTATTGCTTGTGTGGCATCGTTTAAGTTTGAAAATAGTTTTTCAAAAGTTTGTGAGTATTTCGGCTTATGGAAGTGTAGAAGTATAGAAAAATATCGAGAATGAACGAAGCTTCGGTTCAATAATAACCCAATGACGGTGTACAAAAAATCAGTATGTATATTATAAGACGTATACAGTTTGCAAGAGCGAGATATATATACATATATTAAGTGTATGTATATATATTTTCCATATCATTTATTATGTAAAATAACTGTATATGTTTTATAGAAAACTAAATTTTAACAGAATTTATCTATATTAGAAAAATATAATGTATGTTTTAATAAATACATTTCCAAGACAATTAATATATTTTGAAAAGTGTCAATTATAATTCTTTAGAAAAATGTTACAATTTATGTTTTCAAAAATATATTTCGTTTGTAAATCGTAAAATAGTAAGTATGTTTATAGAAAATCAGGCATGTGCCGCGTGTATATTCTATTTATTCAAGTTGACTAATTGTCAAGAGTTTGCATCTTCTATTTCATAAACTTTAGTAACCGGTTTAATCATCGAAAATGTATGTCTATGAGTTTATATATCGTATCATTTAAAAGTGTGAAAATCCTTTTGTTAAGTTGTAAATAATGATAGTGAACATCGCTTTATTAGTTTATCTTCTAAGCTCATTTATGTTAAGTATTTGTATCGTGTCTTGTTTTATTATAGATGTAAATAACGTTTATAAGTCGTATGATAGTCGTATGTCGTGTTTACAAATGGGAGTGTCGAGTGCAATGGCGAGTCGAAACAAAATGAAAAAAAATTCGTAAACTATGTCGGAAAGTTCGAGACGATGCACGTCATGCGCCCTGGTGGGCTGTTAATAAACCGAGCGGACCCTCAAATAAAACTGGGCTTCGGACTAGTTACAATTACACACACTAGTTTGTTTTAAAAACTTTTGTTGGGATTCTTGCTTACACAAACCAATCACACCCATTAAACTGTTATGGGCCTCGTGGCCCATTAACTCTTAACCCAAACTAAACTCTCTTACCGTCTAGTAAGCTTGAGCCCAACACACCACTACCCTTTTACTAATTCACAATTTTGTTGAAAATGTGTTTCTTTGGAAACCATTTTGACGCCAAGAGGAAACAACAAAACGCACACCAAATGGTTCAAAATGCTAACTCAACGGCTTTACGACTAGTGTTTCTTGGACTTCAAGTTTAAAAGGGCATCTCACACACCCTCGGGGTATCTCGTTGAAACTCAAAAACAACAAGCAAATACACAAATGACAACCCAACTCGAGGCATTAGTGATCAAAATGACACTTACGGGGTGTTTTCTTATTCCTAGTCGCGGAAAAAAATTAAGCATACGTAAACTAAACAAGAGTGTACAAGCTTGACACAATTCGAAAATTACTCAAGTCTTGACATAAACCGAAGCTAAACAAGTTGGGAAACAAACAAACTAAGACCCATAATGGTAAACAAGCTCGTTATAAGTCAAAAACTCATTTAAGTCATTAAGACGAAACTAACGCAACTAATAAGTCTCTATCATGAGTCGATTACCAAGTTTAGTTTTATCAGGTTCTTTTATCATACTTTGCCAACAACAATAACATTAACAATAATCAAGACCACTTAATCCTTCCATTTATTTTCATACGATCGGTGTTAAAAAAAATAATAACTTCAACCAATAAATTAAAACAACAACAAAGTCAATGAATCAACAAAATGAAAAAGTATAATCCTTTTTACAACAACAAGGGGTAGGAACGTTAATTAGAACAGGAAAGGTGTCAAACCAAGAAACAAGCCACACCCAAGCCCCATTAGACACCACATCCGCTACTTTGTCATTTAAATTAAATCATGCATTAGTAATAGCTCTATATGACAATTGGGATATTAAAACTTATCTAACCAAACTGAAACTTGTTTCCCATTCCCTAGCTTGTACCATATATAAGGATGAACGAGGCTTCGAATTTGCAAGTTCTTTCGCCAACCCCAACTTACATTAGACGGGATACAAACATCCCAAAAACTTATATGTTTAAGCTTGTATGAGTGTATCCACTTAATCCAAAGAGACACTTTATGATTAAGGAGCTTCCAAATATTCGACGTCATCAAGGCAACACTAAACATATCGAGCCTTCGTATCCCTAACCCACTTTCACACTTTAGGAGGCATACGTCTTCCCAAGAGACTTTCGCATTTACCCCGTTTCATATCTCCTTGACACCATAAAAAGCCACACAAGAACTGTTCTATATCATGAATAATACCTATAGGGAGAATAAAAACATATGCCCAATAAATATGCATTAACGAGAGCACAAAACGCACCAATTGGAGTCTACCAACTAAAGACAACCATTTGTTCTTCCAGTCCCCGACCTATACGCTTTCGCACACGCTCAATAAGAATTTTGAAATCCTTATAAAGGAGCCTAGACGAAATAAGAGGAACTCCCAAATACTTGATCGAAAGGGTACCTTCTTCAAAAGGCATATTCCATATGACATATTCCGTTAAAATGACATATTCCATATAGGCAAAAGTTCAATATAGATCTCAAATTTACCATAGATCCAATGAACCAATCATAGTCATTCATTTTTCTAATAAAAAAAATAAAATAAACTTTCACCCATTTTTTTTTTAAATTAAATATCTCGCAAACCGTTAATCGTTACGCGAAAAAAATCATACCATCGCGACGAGAATTAAATTATCTTTCTATAGATATGCACTTCTATATATTTTAACGATTTTTTTTTAAATTTCAGCCCAGAAAAATCATATATGATTTGTGAAAATCATATGTGATTTGATTTTTACAAATCATATATTATTTGTAAAAATCATATATGATTTGATTTTTACAAATCACATGTGATTTTTGAAAATCATATATGATTTTACAGATCATATATGATTTTTCTAGATGGAATTTTTGAAAAAAAAAAAGTTTGTCGAAGATATAGAGAAGTGCATATCTATAGAAAGATAATCTAATTCTCGTCGGGATGGTGTATTTTTTGTAGTTTGAAGATTTACCGTTTGAGAAATATGTTGTTATTAATAAAAGAGTGAAAATGGTCTTTTTTTATTAATTTTGATCAAAATTGATGGTTAAGATTGATTTATTGGATCTATGACAAATACGAAATCTATATTGATCTCAATTCATTCCATATATTTAATCAATCAAATTAGACTTTAGTAAATATAAATGATATTTTTATGCCGTTACAAAATAATATTTTTATTGTGAACAATGCAATTATCTCAATATTCTTAAATCGTGAGCTACTTGAGACCGTACATTTTTCTAATATAAACTTATTATCGAACAAGTTAATTATGTGCAACATTTTATGTATGGGTGTTTAGTTAAAATAAGTGAATTACCATGGGAATGATAATTGGAATGGGTTTACAAATCTATCACCTTTGGTGGGTTTATTGCATACTTTTAAAGGTTTGATACCCAAGGCTTAGCTCAGTTGGGCACCTGGGCTTTTTCTGGAGTTTGAAAGAGGTTTTACCCAGGGTTCAAGTCTCGTAAGGGACAAAGAATTCAGGTTTTCCTCCTAGTGCGAAGCCGTGAGTTCTAGGGGTTCCCATTCGCGGGTCTCTCCTAGTGGTTCGGGCCTCGGGGCCTGTCCGTTTGGATGATTTAACTCGATGATCAGATTTCAAGTGTGGTACCGTTTAAAAATAAAGGTTTGATACCCATATTAAATGCCAAACCCATCAACGTAACAAATACAATAGGAATAAAATTCATTCTTTGATACTCGTACCCTCGTACCAAACACCACTTAAACCAAAAATCTAATATTGTCGTGTTGACTTAAACACCCCCTAAATAACATTCAACCTTTTAAACAATCTCCCCAAACAAACACCCACCAAAATCCCACAAGCGAGTACTATATAAACAAGAGTATGGTAACAAACACACTCTAGGGTTAAGAAAAAAAAGAAAACACTCAGACAAAAATCATAAGAAATGAGGCAGCCAAAAGAGGAACATCAAAAAAGGTTTTTTTTTAAGGTTGTTGCCGCCTCTTACTGCCAATGATTTTCCTTAAACCCCAACATATCTCAACAACCTTAATCTGTGTACCTTAATCTATGGCTTTATGTTTGTGTTTGTGTTTCTGGATTTGGATTTGGGATTTGATACCATCAACCACATCTATACCAACCTCAACACTCACACCAATAATAACAATAACAATAATGATAATAATAATAATAAGAAGAAGAAACATCATCTGTTTTGTTGTTATTACAGATGACCATCTTCATCGTCATCTTCAGAATCTTAAACCATCTTTTGTTTATGAGGCAGTGATGATAATAGTGAATGAATTTTTGTCTGAGTGGATTGAGCAAAGTTTGAGATTAACCGTATCTTGGCGGGGTAATTTGTTTTGCAGCCACGGCGGTTTTATCCTCTTTGTTTCATGCTTTTTTTCTTACAGATCTGAGCCTCCTTAAATTATTTTAAAAAATAGTTTTGCTAATTGCAAGGTGAAAATCTAATTTGCTGTATAACTTTTGGGTGGTGTTTGTCTGATGGGCTGTTTCTTTAAGCTTATACATGGGCTTATGAGCTTATTTGATTTTGGATTATATTTTTAATCTCCAATTTTCAGCTATTTTTGAGATTTATGGGCTTATATAAGCTTATTATGATATGACAAGCTTATATAAGTCCATAAGTCTCAAAATAAGCCATAAAATTAGGGCTTATGAGATATAAGTTGAAATCAAATAAGCTCATAAATCCACGGTATAAGCTTAAACAAACACCTTCTAAGATTGTTTGTTGGCTTACGAGCTTATTTGATTTCGGCTTATGTTTCATAAGCTTAAATTTTCTGGCTTATTATGAGATTTATGGAAGCTTATAAGTTTATTATGATACAATACGCCTATGTAAGTCAATAAATCTCAAAATATGTTAGAAAATTTGAGATTATAAAATATAAGTCGAAATCCAATAAGGTGATAAGCCTACAAATTAGTTGAAACAAATACCCCTTGCTAGAATTTGAGAAGGAGAAAAATAAGCCGAGTTAAATAAGCTAGTGAGCCTAAAAATAAGCTAAAACAAATTCCCCCTAAATTATGTAAACTAATGTATTTGTGAATATCGACCAAACATTTTGGATAGCCAACTGACACATATTAAGCGATATTTAGCAGACGTGTCAAGTTTTTAAGCAATAACTGTAAGAATTTGACTATCTATTGTTGAGCTGGGCTGAACGCCTCTTCTGCTAAAGGTTTTGAATTCTTGATGATTTCTTGAGGCTTAGAGTATTATTACGGTAGTTTTATGTGGCCCCGTTGTCCATGTGTCTATCAGTCTCTTTCAGATCTAGTGAGGCTGATGCTATAATGACAAGGACTGCAATCTTTCCCCTTTGTGGCTTGATTATTTTTCCTGTTTAAAACGCCCTTTCTTTGATTCAGTCTGTTCAATCACTGATGAAGCATGTTCTTTTTTGTAATTTTGTGGATTTTTGTGTTAAGTATGAACCTTTTGACCTGCCATACTGGACTACACTAATATGACAGTCTTGAACAGGTGGGATTCTGGAAGCAATGTTGGAGACTTCTCAGTTGTGCATTCAAACCAACAAGACCATTCCGCATAGTCTCTGTTGGAGAGGACTTTTTGGTGAACTTCTATGAAGGACCACCATTTAAGTTCAAGCAGTCGCGCATAGGTTTGTATCATAAAATAGCTTAACATAGTATTTATTTGAAGAAACACCATTATAACGACAAGTATAGCTGACTAACCAAGTATCCTGTTGTTGCATTCGGCATTCTCATATGCAGGGTCACACAAATTTTGTCAACTGTGTAAGGTTTTCACCTGATGGCACCAAATTCATCACTGTTAGCTCAGACAAACATGGGCTGCTATATGATGGAAAAACTGCAGAGAAGAAGGGTGAGTTGTCTTCAGAGGATGCTCACACAGGTAGTATTTACGCTGTTAGCTGGAGTCCCGATAGTAAACAGGTAGTTATATATAAGTTGGTTGTATGCTAAGAGTTATATCATCTTTTTTTTCTTGTTAAAATCTATTTCTTCTTTATATCTTTATTGATTTTAATTTGCCCCCCTTTTTTCTGTAATAGGTGCTAACTGTATCAGCTGATAAGACTGCAAGAATATGGAATATATCAGAGGATTTCAACGGGACTATTGCAAAGACGTTACCATGTCCAGGCTCTGGTGGTGTGGAGGACATGCTAGTCGGGTGTCTCTGGCAAAATGACTATGTAGTTACTGTGTCTCTTGGTGGCACCATTTACTTATATTCTGCTAGTGATCTTGATAAAGAGCCAACTATTCTCTGTGGACACATGAAGAATGTTAACTCACTAGTAGTGCTTAAAAGCAGCCGCCCAGAGACAATTCTGTCTAGCAGCTATGATGGTTTAATATTCAAGTGGCTTCGTGGGTCTGGCTACAGTGGTAAGATGGAGAGGAAGGATAAAAATCAAATCAGATGTATTGCTGCTGTTGACGAGGAGATCATCTCTTCTGGATTTGACAATATGGTACATGAAAATTATTTCAAGATTCGCATGCTTGATATGATTCCTATGACATTGTTAGAGGTCTCAAAATGACTGGGTTGGGAGGTTTCGGTAACGGGTCAAAACTGGTTGATTTTTGTACATGCCAGGTTGGGTTGACCTGAGCTTCCCTGTGTCCAAATTTTACATGTAATTATCGTGTCAAAGTACAGTTACGAGAACTGTATTCTCTCAATGATAATTTAGTTTTTTACTAAATGACTGTAGGTTTTTCTATGCACTAAAAATATACTATAGGGGACTTTCAACCCGTTTGAGCTGGTCAATCCATTTGACTAGTTTCCTTTTTATCTAGTTTTATTTATTTCACTCGTTTGACCTACTATAGATATACCTAATGAATAGTTTGAAACTGCCACCTCTGGATAGCATGAAATACAGAAGTTTTACCAATGTATGATTTCATACTCATAATCCAGAGTTAAGGGTTTAGTCTCTGATAATAATTCTTACGTCTTGTACTGTTCAGGTTTGGAGGATTCCTCTAACTGGAGATCAATGTGGAGAAGCAAATATTGTTGACATTGGCACACAACCAAAGGACTTGAGCTTGTCTATTAATAATCATGAACTTGCATTGATTGCAATTGAGGAAGGTGTTGTCCTCCTCCGTGGTACACATATCTTGTCAACTATTAAACTTGGGTTTAGTGTGTCTGCATGTTCAATAGCACCAGATGGAAGTGAAGCCATTGTGGGTGGGCAAGATGGTAAACTGCACATATATACAGTCAATGGTGACTCTCTTACTGAAGAAGCTGTCCTTGAAAAGCATCGTGGTGCAATTACTGTGATACATTACTCTCCTGATGTTTCTATGTTTGCCTCGGCTGATGCCAATAGAGAAGCTGTTGTATGGGATCGGGTCACCAGAGAGGTAACTCTTATTGCTTCCTGAAAGTTTAGTTATGGCTATTTAATATAAATGAATATCCGAAATTCGCTAATCATTTAAGTGATTTGCTTTGACTCTAACTAGTCAAATAGTTAAATCTCTCGATGATTGGCTAATATGAAAACAGGCTGAGAGGTTCAAATGTGTTGCAAATTTTAATTAAAAAAACTTGATTAATTTTTGAGCAGACGTGTTTTGACTTGACCCAACCTGTAGAAAATTACCCGTTTTCACAAGTTTTCAACCGATCGCCTTTTCACCTCTTCCTAATTGCAATAGCTGATTATGATGAATTATTCACTTGTCTTATGACAGGTGAAGCTTAAGAACATGTTATACCACACGGCTCGTATAAACAGCTTAGCTTGGTCTCCTGATAATACCATGGTTGCAACTGGATCTCTGGATACATGTGTTATTGTATATGATATAAGCAAGCCAGCCTCAAGCCGTATAACCATAAAGGGAGCCAACCTGGGTGGGGTCTATGCAGTCGCCTTTGTTGATGAAAACACTGTTGGAAGTTCTGGTGAGGACGCTTGTATTCGTTTATGGCAAATTACTCCACAATAAATAAGGATCAAGAGGTACACAAGGTTTCTTGAATGTGTCATTTCTTGCCGCTATATCTTTTTGTTTTGTAAAGCTGGTTTGCAGTTGCGAGTTATGGATGTTTCATAGGCTAAGGTTTTGGTTGTAGTTAATAGTGATGTTTTCTTGTGAACCCTTATACCAAAAGTAAGTTTTCGTGGTCAAATCTGTGGCCAAGAGAACCGTACTTTGCTATGATTTTACATGGTAATCGCGCATTGGCTTAAAAGGCCACATGGTTATCAAAGGCATGCTTGTCGGAAGCTGGGATCACACGGATATTAAAGAGATGTTTGTTGTTTTGATTTTTTCGTTTTTTCGTATGTAATAAATGTGTTTTTTGATGTGTTTCTATGGTTTCATAACATTTGGAGTTGAAGTTGTATCGGTAATGAACCTCTTATTGCGTTCCCGAGTTGTTATAATCTGATTTTCGTTTTCACAAAGACAAATACAATAATTTTCTTTTGATATGAGCTTTTTTTTATACTTTTACAAGGGAATCTATGCAAAGGTAATACAACTATGTAACTTCTGTCTATTAAGACCATAATTATATTGAACCACTTTATAAGAGCATTTTCAGTGTGCTACATGTTTTATGTTTGGAACGTCATACTTTTAAGCTGTCTAAATCATATATAAAAGTAGGGTTAATAGGGTTTTCTTTAACACCAAAAGTATACACATACCCACGAAAAAGTGTAAAAAAATATTCAGGGGACCCGTGAATTGTGTCACCCAATGTTTTCAAACTCGGGTCGATCCGGCCGGTTGAATCGGTGCCCGGTCATAAAAACGGGTAAAAAAAACCCAAGTTTTTAAAACCAGGTTAACTGGTTAGACCCGTCGGGTTTTGAGTGACCCGGGTCTTGAAACCCGGCCGGGTTTGTTTTTTTTGTCAATTTTTTAAATAAAAACCGGGTTGACTCGGCGGTCGAACCAGTTGACCCGGTCGGAAAAAATAAAATAATAATAATTGAAAAACCGGGTTGACCCGGCGGTTGAACCGGTGACTCGACCGGGTCGATTAAAAACCCGGTTTTTAAAACATTGGTGTCACCCACTAAAAAGTGTAAAAAAATATTCAGACCCGTGAATTATGTGTCCTTGAGTACTTTTTTTTTAAATCCCTAAATACTTTTTGTACTTTTTGATATGCTTAACTTGTATTTAGAAAGCACAAGTTAGAAAAAACTATAAAACAGCTAAACAAATTAATCTATTTGTTTCGACTAACGGAATACAACTTTATTATAGCAGAAATACGAGCAAAAGACGTTATGAGTACATTATTAAGGTGTTGTTATACATACAACTCTTATAAGATGGTTTTACCCTCCTTTGATCTGACACAAACAATTATTTATTTTAATTTCGTACTTTACTATAATTTATATCAACTAATCAAGTTAAATTAGGTCTTGGTTTGAATCATAACTCCTTTCAGTTAGCATGAAATAACTGAACATTGTTTGAGGCTGGTCTTTGATGAATGGTCAGTTAACACCCACGAGCTGGTCTTAGGTTTTTATTGTTGAGGGTTTTAGAATTTAAACTTTTGGTCTACGTAAGAACTTAAGAGTATTTCGCGGAGCTATGTGTCCCAATAGAAAACTTTCGAGGATGTTGTGGAGTGCGTGGATGTCGCGTATTGAGTCACATGACAGTTTTTTATTGAAACACGTGGGTCCAAAAAATCCTCACAATTTGTCACGAAGACCAAAAATACAATTTCGAAAATCCTCAAAATTTGGTGTGTAACGTGCAAAGGCAATCTATTTTAATCCTTTGCAGCAACTCAAGTTGTCAAAAGGAAACCATATTATCGTAACTTTAAAAAACACCAAACGAAGAAAATAAAATTTGTGATCTGCTCATGTAGGACTGAACTTTTCGACCGATACAAACCTGAACCCAGAATTCCGACCCACGGTTCAATTCTTGGTTCTTCCGGATCTCGGTTCATGAACCTAATTTGAAGTCCAATTACAACAATATAAACCTCTGGACCAAATCTGTAACTGGTCCATAACATTAAGGACCAAACACGTAACTTACTCTATTGAAATAACCACTTTGAAAAAGCATATCGGAAAAAACTTGCTGATCTGACATTTCCATCGCTGCTTACGTCATCTTCCCCGGACCCAACAATTCACCTTAAGCTCCGTACAACAAGGTCATTAATTACATGCTTATCTTTTAGTATTTTTTTTATGCATACCAAGTGTTTGATGAAATGCCTGTGAAATGTTTTGATTAAAAAACACGGAAATTTTGATAATGATGGTTCATTTGAAGTGGGTTTTCGGTTATCGAAACGCGATAAGCTGTTTTGAGTGTTTGGATGGAGTAGAAAAAACAACTTTAGCTTATTGCTTATTTAAGGTTATTTACAACTTTAGTAAGGGTTTTTACTCTTTGTTGGTTAGAAAGGTTAGCTCCTTTTTTGTTACTCTAGTGTTACTATGTTTTGATATATAGCATAAGCTTATCTTGTGCATTGTATCTTGATAATACGTATGTGAATAAGCAATTTTTGGCCCATCTGATTAGGAAATGTAGATGCTTGGCTTTGATAAATGCTGCTTCCCTTACTATCTTCAAGGCATGACCTCTTCTTGGTACCTTATTTTAGTAGTTATTTAAATAGTTTAGGAGAAATAACGAATAACCGATAAACGAAAATTCATTTTGGGTACATATACTATGTCATTCTTGGATTATCTTCTATGTAAAGTCGTGTTCTATTGAACCCTTAATGCTCTTCTTGACTCATTATATTAGTGTGTTCACTTCCTGTTTCACCAACGGGCAACGGTATATGTTATTTGTTTGTTCAAACAGAAAACAATCATTCTCTTTTGGAATGGTTTATCAGTTATAGCTCAAAGTCTTTAGTTTACCTAAAGAAATGACAAAGGATGGAGAAATGGTGGGATAGTATCTATTGCCTAAACATTTGGTTTTATTACACATCTCTTAAGTTGAAAATTGCTTATGAATGTTATTTTGGCGTGGCTATCTGTGTACCAGTAAGTATTACAAATTGCAGCTTTGTGTAGCTTGATGGATCTTTTAGTACATAGGTACCCTTGTTCTTTATATAATTAGGTATGTGCGTACTGTATAGAAGAGTATGCTGTCTAATACCTAAGTTATTGGGCTGTGTTGGTGATCAAGGAATGTTCTAATACAGACAGTAACTTCACTGTACCGTGACACTGTCAAACAAATTACTTATAACCTTTAGATTTGGCTTGTTTATCTTAATTATAAAATACAAAAAGTTAGATAAAAGGGGACAGGTAACATGGGTCGACAAGTCTGTGATGTAGATTGTAGAAAACCCCCTAGACTGCTTCATCCATCCAAGGGCTTACATTATTATAGAAATAGTCTTATTGTTATAGCAATGATCAGTACATCAGCTATTTATAAAATGTTATACGACGTAGACGAAAATGTTTTTGCGGCTCAAATCAACCTGACACAGTGACATGGTCCATTTTGACCAATGCTACTAAAGACCCAGTGAACCCTGTTATGCAACAACCTGAATCTTCCTAAAATTGAACAAAAAAAAAACCTGAAAGAGTTCTTTTGCTCACTAGCATCGTTTTTTTTTTCAATTTAGTAATTAACGTATAAGATAATGTATTAATCCTTCATTGCAGGTCATAGTCTGGTTGCATGATCCACTCAAGACCGATTTCTAACTCTTGAAGAACCCTTGATGTCTCGCGGACCCCCACTTCCTCGGCTACTTCTTAACAACGTTTCTTGCATGAGAAACGCCCAACAAATCTTACGCCACACAAACATATCAATTCATGATGGCGGAGCCCTCGTACTCACCGGAGCAAATGGGTCCGGCAAGTCTACGTTCTTACGCATGCTAGCTGGGTTTTCCAAGCCATCAGCGGGCGAGATCTTATGGAATGGTCATGACATAACCGAGTCAGGAGTTTTTCACCAATACAAACTTCAACTCAATTGGCTCTCGTTAAAAGAAGCGATAAAAAGCAACTTCACAGTTCTCGACAATGTTCAGTGGTTTGAAGTTTTGGAACATAAACAAGGTAAATCTTTACCTGCCTTGGAGTTTATGGGGCTTGGGCGATTGGCTAATGAAAAAGCACGAATGCTTTCAATGGGTCAAAGAAAAAGATTGCAACTTGCTAGAGTGATTGCAATGGATAGACCAATATGGCTACTTGATGAACCTTCGGTTGCTTTGGATGATGAGGGTGTGAAGCTTTTGGAGCAAATGATCGCGGATCATAGGAGTCAGGGTGGAATAGTCATTGTAGCAACACATTTACCAATTCAGATTGAAGATGCAATGTTTTTAAGGTTGCCTCCAAGATTTCCAAGAAGGATAACTTTAGTTGACATGCTTCCCCATTAAGGTGAAATGATGAAATTTACCTTTTTTGAATCTATCTAATTTTCTGTTACCGTCTCTCATAAGAGAAACTGTAGAAAACAATCAAACATTAAGTGTAGAAAACACTTCTGTTACTGCTTCCCCATCAAGTGTTTTGCTAATACTTGTATTATGTGATTGCATGATAAGAGAAACTGTAGAAAACACTACTGCTTATGTGATTTATGTAAGCAGTGCCAACTACGACATTCTTTTTGTCCCGGTTATGTGTCTTTTGGGAAGGGATACGGCCTTTGCAAAGCTGTAGAACATTTGACACTTTAGTGTATGGTGTATGTATTTCATAGATTCATGTCTTCTACTTACCTTTTTATGTGTATGTGTATATATGTTGTGTGTGGCCAAAGACCATCATTGTTAAAATGCATATTCATACACTAGGACAGTTGATTAATTAATTCGTTTTTAAAATTTTTGATAGTTGCAACAAAAAATTCGATAGTTAATCAAACCATCATACTTATGTTACTAATCTAGAGATCTTTGTTAAAGCTAGTCCATGAAGCCGTCGACAACGCTCTTGACTTGCTCGATCATGTCCTTCCACATGATCTTCTCAAATGCTTCTTGGCATCTCATCTTTTCTTTATATGAGGACCCACCAACTCTTCGAAATCTGTCATCTTTAGTGATTTTATGGTTTGACGATCTTTCTGTACAAGCAAGTCTAGTACTTCGTAACCTGGTTTTGTCCATAGTTGCAGGTCCTCTTGTATCTTGAGCCCGTCATTCAACCACACCGTGTCATTATAAGAGCTGATCACACACGTCTATCACTTGATCTCCTAGAGCCTTTTTGTTGGGTGCTAGTCCACTAGTACCCTCCTCTGATATGTAACTTGTCATAACTTCTTGCCTTCGTCCGTTCATTTAGATGTACCTGCAACAATATAAACTTAATCAGATTGCCTCTTATATTCGGCTTGAATTTATTCTTGACGTTTTTAACACGTCAAGCACATACTAACAACTTATTTCAACTCTAAAAACACTCGGTTTTCTCTGTTACATTTGTTTTTGGGTTTTGTTTTTAGATTCTCATCTTTTCATAATCCTTGTTACATAACTAATAGCTTCATAGCTTTTCCAAAGTTCTGCAGAAGTTTAGTTATACTGTACTGACTTAGTATGAGGGAAAAGTGTCATTTGAGCTTGTTTCTGCAAGCTCATTATACGACCATTGTGATCTTACTAAACATCCATATGATATTATAAATAATGCAACCAGAAGACAAGAAAAGAAAGACTTTGTATTGAATTTGGGAGGTAACTTACAAGAACGAGCGCATCAAACTATATTGATTTAGTATGTGTTTTGCTAAATGAAGTCTACTCGTGTTGAGAAAAGTGATATCGGATTGAAGCAAACCCACAGCTAAGTGAAATACTATAAAATATGACACACGGATTTAACATGGAAAACTCCAATAAGGTAAAAACCACGGCAAAGAAAGATACATTTTACTCTGATGGAAATTAAAAATTACACCGTCTCTCTAACTACAAGAATAAACACTTATCTTTTGTAAATAAGAGATATACACCAATTCTCTAATAGCCTCAAATACTACCAAAAGAAATACTAAGAGATACAAAAACACTTTTATGTGTTTTGTGTCAAAGATGGGATGAGAAATGAGGCTTGGTTTGATTGTCTTTTATAGGCAAACTTGCATGACCCTTGACATCATGCATGACACTAGCACAATGCAACTTGCAACCCAACTTGTGTAGTGTAAGATTCTCATGCCTTGATACAATGTATCACATTCCAACAACTCGAACCCGGTAAAATCTTCCTCTTCGAAGAAGTTGTGTCAACTCTTCACCAGCATCAAACATAATTTGAACGGGTACTTTTCATCATAATTTTAATAACGGCACTTACAAACTTTTTGCCAATTGTCCAATCACAACTCATTATAATATAAATTTATGCATCGTTGAATGTTTAACTTTAATTAAAACCTCATATTAAACAAGTTGTAATTTTTAGCAATATTTGCAAAAAAAAAAAAAAAAAAAAACTAATTTTTTTTAGGTGTTCACCCAAACACTCCCCTCAACTCACATTCTAAACAAAGTTACCAAACACCCCAAAAATCCCACAAGCAATCCCCATTCCCCACCTATATATAACAACCACTTTCATCAACACAATAAAGGTCAGGGTTAGGGTTTTGGTTAAAAAAAAAAGCAGCACTCAGACAAAAATCATAAGAAATGAGGCAGCCAAAAGAGGAACATGAAAAAGGTTTTTTAAGGTTGTTGCCGCCTCTTTACTGCCAGTGATTTTCGTTAACCCCCAACAAAATCTCAACAACTTTATTTTTGTTTGTGTTTTTATAAAGAACGCCTCCTTCATCTCCACTTTCTATTCATTCTTTTGTTACGGAGTACAATATTATTTATAGAGTTTTGATACATGGGCCTAACTTACCATTCATTTATGCATTAGGTCTCTTTAGTTAGGTCCATTTATCATTTTCCTTATTTATGAGGCAGTGATGATAATAGTGAATGGATTTTTGTCTGAGTGAATTGAACAAAGTTTGAGATTAACCGTATCTTGGCGGGGTAATTTACTTTGCAGCCATGACGGTTTTATCCTCTTTGTTTCATGCTTTTTTTTTCTTACAGATATGAGCCTCCTAAAATCATTTTCACAATCTATATTTTCCATTTTTTATATTTTATTTTACTTCTTTTCTATTTGTTATAAAGATTTGGAATGGTTTGAAAGCTTGATTCAGATAAGTGTTTTGTAAATACGTTAAAGTTCTGTTAAGGGTGTTTGGCTAACTCAACCAAGCATTTTTTAAGCTAAATGAGATCTGATGTGCTTTTCTAAAAGAGAATTACTATAACCACACAACTTTTACACACAATTTTTTGCACATTGAATTAGGGGGTGTTCATTGTTCGGGTAATACCTGAATAAACCGAACCGAATAAAAAATAATCAAACTGAATTTGTCAAAACCAAACCGAACCGAATTAAATATTTGGTTTTCGGTTCGGTTATGGTTTTGGCAACCTAAACCAAAAAGCGAATTCAAAGTAAATAACCTACAATTATCTTGTATTTTCTTACGGAAAACCTTCTTTGGTCCATAACTAACAGGAATACTTGGCTTATCTCTTTGAGTCCAATAACGGGATACATAACAAGATTGAACTAGGTGGTAATCATATCAACAAGTCGTATTGATAATGTCTCAGTCAACCTAAATCGTTCATCTATAACATATTTTTATGAGATGTTAGTATATTAAGATGCATTTTGGGATAAAACTAGTTCTTTCTGCCTCAAGACAAAGGCAGCATGTATCACATCACCACATTTGCAACTTTTTTTTTTTTTTTTTTTTTAATTGTGAGCTATGTAATATTACATTTGAATAATTATACTAAACTAAAACAGTAAACAACTTGGGCTTTAACTGTCAGCCGCAGACTATGCTTATATTGGACAGTGGTTCAATTTCTCTACAGAATTTGTCCTCTTTCTCCATATACGATCATTAACTTAGAATATATATGATATTTCTTAAGTTTCTGCTATAGCAATGTGACCCTCGTTCCAGAATTAAATGAATACACTGTCTCAGTTGAGACTTGAATGTACAACCTTAGTTTATGTGTCACGTTGTCGCTCGCGATGTAACTAGGCCAAAAGCCTAGATCATGAGTTGTCGTATGAAAAGTAATGTAAACACACATATGTCTTTATTCTCTTAGCTACTGCACCACCTTGACGTACGTCTCAAAATATATGCCACCACACCATTGCCACCACGATCACCTAGAAACTATACATGTACATCACAAATGTATGTAGTATAATATAAGAGGGTTGATACTAACACCATTTTATCTTATACTTACATCACATTGTACAACACTGTAATGCACACCGTACAAGACATTAATGCACAATTGTGGTGTAGTTATAAAAAAGAGAGTGATGATAGAGATGACTAACTCATAAGACTAATTTTAGGCCTAAATCATTCATCACTTGACACATGGTGTGAGTATCAACACCCATAATATAATAAAGGTAAACGGAAATTAATCAGGACACTAAACTATGGTAAAATCTTCATGACAGTACATGTTTCTTACATAAAAGAGTACAGTGCGCTGATATGATGCCAAGAGAATCATTTATCAAGAAATACATTACACAACTTATTCTTCATAGGGTATTTTGCATAGCAGAAATAATATATACAAGGAATGTCTATTACTAGTCTTGCCGCTAGTTGGTTACCATGTGCGACGCTATCTCATTACTAGTACTTTGGACAGTTCCGAATTTGCAGATGCATCTTTCTTTCGAAGTATCACTTTGTAGTAAAAAAAGTTACATGCAAAAATTACTATGAAAAGTACAAGTATGAGTAAATAACCAATCCAGTTAAGCTCATGCGGGATCAGTAACATCAACACAAGCGAGAAGGGTGCAAGAATTCCAGAGACGCAAAAAACAATCTTTAAGGTCTTGTAAATGTAGAAGTGGTCCTTTGTTGAGCTTTCTAAGTGAGTTTTCATGGCAAACAAAATCACAGAAGTCGGTATGGCAATTGTATAAGCAACCACAGCCATGTTGGCAAAGAAACTGTGAGTTTCAAAAGGAGATTGTTTGTTATTTTGAAACTTGAGTTGAGCGAGTTGTGTCAATGATGGATACATGACGACAAGAGCCCCCACATATAAAAGATACAATATTCCTCCGTTTTTATGAATTCTGAAAGAAAAAAAAAAACTTAACATAAGAAACAAAATACACAAAGAAGGGAATAAGTGAAAACCTCCTAAGATACAAATAAGTTTCCGAAAAGGGAATTGAACTTACTGCTCAGGAGTCGGATTGGCTGCATGAAATGGAACTTGTGGTGCGCCTTGGGGTGCATCGTTAATGGTAATGACAACCTGTCCACCTCTTATGTTAGCATTACTTAAATCAGTGTCTGAACTCTCCATGCATATGATTGTGGATTCAGGCGGTCCATGAATGTTGGAAGCTACACACCTTCAAAATTCAAAACAGAAGAAACAACTGTGACATAATTTACACATTCCGAAAGAAAACACCAAGATAGAACTCTAGAAGAATACATGCTGGAACTTACTGTGCTGTAGGCGGATTTACAGCGGGAGAGCACGTTGTTGATTGAGATATGTGAAGCTCTTTGGTGTAATTTACATTTTTCATGGTTATGGTGTTGGATTTGGAGTGTAAGTTATGTATATAGTAGTAGCTAGGTGAGTGCTGTTGGTTTTATGGATATAAATTAGTAGACGTGAGTTAGGATCGAACTCGAGACCACAGGATTGTACACTTTACGTATGAGAATTAAAGTTAATAATTAAATATAAATGTTATATTTATTTATTAATTAAACGAAATAACATAACGGACGTTAAGTAATTAGTTGTAATGGACTAACGGTATGTGTTTGGAAAAGGACTAAGTTGTAAATATTGGGAAGGTTCCGGAATCCCCTTATGGGATGTCTAACCGATCGGCCAAGAGGGACAAACCCAACCCAACTACAACTCAAACTTGTTCACCAAGTTAGTTTGGGTATAAATACAAAACCAAGGGTGTTTGTAATTTATCTCTTGTACTCATTAAGCTAAACCTAAAATTGTTTTGTGTGTGTTTTTGCTCCAAACCGATAGTACACCTCCCTTAGGGTGTCGATCACCATCTTTTTCCAACTCAAGTTATTTGGTTTGATTAAAACTAGCATTGCTTTAATTCGGTATAGTACATGTGTACAAGAAAGTGGTACTAACAAAATATTGTTAGTATTCTTGGATTGAATTACAAAACGGTAAGGGGTAATTCATATAATCCTATAAACCCTTATTAGGGTTCATCCAAATTACTAGTTTGTGGATTTGATTCTTGTTCGGCTAGAATCAAGTAAGGTACGCATATTCTTGTTTAATGTTAATTAATTTGTAGGACCGATAAAACTAGTGATTCATGTGGTTCGGGGGGTCGGGGAAGCTCAAAGAATAAGAAAGACATGGTATTGTTTAGATTGAAGAAAAGGGAAGATGTGTGTGTTTCTAGAGAGAAGAAGAAGAAACCACACACACTTCTTTACAAAATGTGAACTTCCTACCCTCCTAGTTGGGACTAGGAGGTGTATTTATACTAGGACAAGCCTAACTTAGCACAAATGACTAAACTAGTCCTTGTGAATGAGTAAAAGAAGAAACTAATGCAATTCCCGTAATGACTTCACTTTAGCGAGGCTAACAATCTCTCCCCAAGTGATGTCATACGGGAGTTGCTTACAATGTTCCCTACAAGCAAAATCAAATACAAGACATAAGCGCAGCAGCTCCAAGAGTGTCTGCATAGTCTTCAAACTTCATGAATCTTCTCAGCTGCCATCTCTTTACTTGCAGAAGAACAGTATGAGCAAATCTAATTAGGGATTAAATCTGACCTTTTTGCTCTCCCCTAATTAGTGCTCTCCCCCAAACTGACAACCTTTCTGATGAATTTCCTGAATTCGAAGAAGTCTTTTGATAATTAAATTAGAACCGTCTTTAGTCTTCTAACACGCAACGGAAAATGTAGAAAAGACTGTCGACTCGACCTTCTTCAAGATTGTCCATTCGGGGGAATAAGATATCAACATCTTCATCTCACCAAATGCATTCCAGTTATCTTTCATATATCAAATCAGCCCATAATGCACGCATTTCTCTCCCCTGATGGTTACGATTTATCGGAAGCAACATACAATTGTGTACATGAAGCATTAACTGGAAGCATTCTATCATAAATCAAATCAGCCCGTGAGAAGATGTCGATGAACAATACCATTTGACATTGTCTAACTCATCTCAACCCCATGTATCAAAATTCAACGGCTGTCTGTAGTAACCACATGTGAGGATAACCCAATATGACGAACTTGAGAATGAAGTCAAATCTCCCGGACTGATTACTTAAGCTTGTACTATCCTTGTGAAAAAGAACGGTGTACCCAATGTACAAAACCTCTTGGCGTATCCTCAACTACGTGAGACACCGAAGTGATAGCTACTTTGTGGGTTAAGAGAGAAAGAATCACAAAAGTAACTAGATAGCAAGTCTTCATCACACTCAACATATTTGCCCAGACAAGTCATCTTCCCGGACTGATTACTTAAGCTTGTACTATCCTTGTGAAAAAGAACGGTGTACCCAATGTACAAAACCTCTTGGCGTATCCTCAACTACGTGAGACACCGAAGTGATAGCTACTTTGTGGGTTAAGAGAGAAAGAATCACAAAAGTAACTAGATAGCAAGTCTTCATCACACTCAACATATTTGCCCAGACAAGTCATCTTCGCGGAAGGGAAGAAAGAAAGAAGACAAAATAAGTGAACTCGCCCGTCAAACGTCACTTCACACCCAAATAAATAATAAAGAGTCATCTCCGTGGTCACGTTAAAATTCATCGAAAACTTTAGCCGTGAACGTAGTATCCTCCGTGAAAATTTTCATACCAAAAAATACCACGCATTATACGACTCATACCAATTATCAAAACCAAGTATCTCAAATACTTTTGTATCAAAACAAAAATTTCGGATATCAGTTACTGTTTTGACAATAAACAGTAAGAAACATCAAGCCCAATAGAGATTCGGAGACCAAGAGACATCAAGCCCGATCCAAATGTGATATATTTGTGTAAGCCCAGTCCATGCTTTTGGATATGAAATCCGGATCCATTACTATGCCCGGTTTAGTGATAGGTCAGATCCAATACCCAAGTAATATAACGTAAATACACGGTTTCAATTTGAAAACCCTATCATTCGCCTACCACTTACACTATTCTCTCTCACCTAACAGGCTCAATCTCATCTAGATCTCATCTAATCACTGCTCAATCACCATCATTAATATTCCTGTAAATCCCAAATCTCATCACATCACACCGATCGTAAATCTGAAGCATATAAATCGTCACAAACACAACTTGACCGTCCCTTTACCGTGTTATTATCAATTTTATGTTCAAGTCAGAATAAAGAACGTGTCGTAAGGGCATCAAGATCCACTTGGGGTCTAAGGTAGGGTTATGATTTGTGTTTTTCGTTGTTGTTCATTCTTTAAAACTGAACCAAAGAAAAAGAAAATAACACAAATGTTATCATTCTTTTCTTGCAATTTTCGGATAAAGAAAGAAGCTAAGCTTCAAATAAGAGTCGGTGATGAGTATTTTTCGTGTGAACCTTTAGTGGTTTTGATTTATCTCATAATATGCACGAAAATAAATCTGAGATTCTTTATTTTTCCGTTTTGGTACGAGTCTTGATTGAGAGTTGATGATTTTATGGAGATGGGACTTATGATGTTGAAACTGAAGTCGCATAGGAGTTTTGGAATTTGGTATATGGTTGTGGTCTATGGTCCTTTTTACGCGTATGGTGTTCTTTTTCAGTTCTTGCTTACGCGTAACTTTCAGTCCAACTCGTATGCGTAACTACTTTCAAAAACCTTAAGCGTAGGGTCAGGCTTACGCTTAACGTTGCTTATGCGTAGCCTTACGCGTAACCTTGTTTAGGCGTAAGCATACGCGTAACTTTTCATACGCGTAACTTCACAGCTACGCGTAACATCTTTGTAGATTCTTCTTACGCGTAAGTTTAGGGTTTTGACCCTTTGACCACGTTTTCCGGCCTACTTTTCCGACCATATTCTCCGTTCACACTTATAAACCCAGAAACTGATTGAAGAAATAGCATCATTTTTACCCGTTTGACCATGAGACTTGACCAGTTGACCATATAATATTTCACGAGATGGACAAAAAAGTCACAAAATAATGTTATCAACGAACTGAATCTTGGACCAGAAACAGAGACTGAAAACTGCACAAAAATGTGTTGACTTTTTTGACCAAAATGATACAAAACTTGTGAATAAACAGTTAACCTCAAAAGATGGAAAAAAAAATTTCCGGCACATAAAAACTGGTTAAAAACAGTTTAAACAAATATTCAAACCACACAAATCTATAAAAATACGCAACCTGGCTCTGATACCAATTGTAGGACCGATAATACTTGTGATTCATGTGGTTCGGGGGGTCGGGGAAGCTCAAAGAATAAGAAAGACATGGTATTATTTAGATTGGAGAAAAGGGAAGATGTGTGTGTTTCTAGAGAGAAGAAGAAGAAACCACACACACCTTATTTTACAAAGTGAACTTCCTACCCTCTTAGTTGGGACTAGGAGGTGTATTTATACTAGGACAAGCCTAACTTAGCACAAATGACTAAACTAGTCCTTGTGAATGAGTAAAAGAAGAAACTAATGCAATTCCCGTAATGACTTCATTTTAGCGAGGCTAACATAATTATTCGTTAATAAATCCTATACGCTTCCGCATGTATACTTTGATGTTTTGTGATTATTTATTGAATGTCATGTTATATAATTCCAACAAGTGCTTCTAGTATTGTAAATCTTCAATTCACGTGCTTAAATAGTTATTTATCATCAAGTGGTATATGGGTCGACAGAAAAAAAAATTCAGTACTAAACAATTATAAATAATTATAAATGTATGCAGTATAATATAATTAAGTTAAACGGCAACCATGACACTAAACTAATGCAAAATCTGTTGGGTATTGGAGATAATGAATATTGACTAATCACACATACAATGTACATATATATAACACTACAATGAATGATTTAGAATCAGGCTAGAGCCCGTTACACAATGATATACAAATATGGGCTAACACTCCCCCTCAGTCACAGGGGAGGACACTGGACGCTGAGAATGGAGCGAAACTCCTCAAATAGAGCTGACGGCAACCCTTTCGTGAATATATCTGCATACTGATAGCGTGAAGGAACATGAAGCACCCGAACCTGACCAATAGCAACCAAGTCTCGAACAAAGTGAATATCGATCTTAATGTGCTTCGTACGCTGATGCTAAACTGGATTACAGGATAAGTAGACAACACTAACATTATCACAGTAGACAAGCGTAGCGGAAGATAAAGGTGTGTGTAGCTCACGCAATAAATTCCGTAACCAACAAGTCTCAGCAACAACATTGGCAACCCCACGGTACTCTGCTTCTGCACTAGAACGAGACAACGTCGGTTGACGCTTAAAGGACCACGAGAGTAAGTTGTTGCCAAGAAATACACAATATCCAGAAGTCGATCTCCTAGTGGTAGGACAACCAGCCCAATCCACATCCGAATAAGCAACCAAAGATGTAGTAGAAGATGCAAACAACTATAACCCATAGTCTAAGGTACCCCGAACATACCGCAAAATCTGTTTGAGAGCCGAGAAATGGGGCTCTTGAGGGTCATGCATATGAAGGCAAACCTGCTGAACTGCATAAGATATATATGGGCGAGTAAAGGTGAGATACTGAAGAGAACCTGCAAAACTCCGATATAAAGTAGGATCAGATACCGGATCACCATCATCCCCCAGTTTAGACTCAATGTTAACAGGAGTCCGACTGGGATTACAATGAACCATATGTGCTTTCTCTAAAACCTCAATAGCATATTTCTTCTGTGATAGAAACAACCTTGAAGAATCACGTGTAACAGAGATACCCATAAAATAATTAAGTGGACCTAGGTATGTCATAGCAAACTCCTGACGTAAGGATCCAATAATTCGCTGCAACAAACTCTCAGAGGAAGCAGTGAGAACAATATCATCCACATATAGTAATAGGTAAGCAGTATCTGTCCCCTGTTTATATATAAATAAAGATGAGTCACAGCGACTATGAGAAAACCTAACCCGAGTGATATAAGATGCAAATCGCTAAAACCAAGCTCTAGGGGCTTGCTTGAGCCCATACAGAGACCGCTGCAATAAACCTACATAATCAGGATGCACAGAGTCCCGATACCCCGGAGGCTGATGCATATAAACTGTCTCAAATAAATCACCATGTAAGCAAGCATTCTTAACATCAAGCTGATGAATCGGCCAATGTCGAGAAGTAGCTAAACTCAGAACAGTCCGAATAGTACTCGGTTTAACCACTGGACTAAAAGTCTCATCCACATCAACCCCTCTAATTGATTACTACCATTTGCCACAAGACGAGCCTTGTAGCGACTAAGAGTACCATCAGCCAAATACTTATGGCGAAAAAGCCACATACAGTGAATAATGTTGGTGTCTATGAGTCGGGGCACAAGGGTCCAAGTTCCATTCTTAATAAGTGCAGTGTATTCATCACGCATAGCATTTTTCCAATTTGGATCATTAAACGCATCACGATAAGATTTTGGTAATGGTGAAACCGAAAACACATGCATATTGAGACGCTCAGTAGGATGATTAGTCCCGACACGATATCGTGTGACCATGGGATGAATTGAGACAGGGTTTGGATTATGAGGAGGATCTGGGATAATATGTTGGTGTTGGTTATCGGGAGGTGATGGATTTGGTGTCTGTTGTTGGGCAGCGGGTGGTGATGGGGATGGTGATGGGTCATGGGTGGCGTCATGTTGGGCTGTATTGGGACTGGTGGGAATTGGTGTTATTGGCTCGTTTGTGGGTTGAGGCACAGTGGGTTGCACAACGGGGGCGGATGGAATGAATGGAGGATTTATATTGGGTGAGTCATCCAAGAAATTGTATTTGGGTGCTGATGTTGGCTTAGGAGTGCCATATGGAAAAACAGTTTCATCAAAGGTTACACGGCGAGAAATGATTATTTTATTGGTGTTTAATTCGAGGCAACAATACCCACGATGATTTGAAGCTTTTCCCAAGTAGATGGAGGGTGTGGCGCGTGGTTCAAGTTTATGATTAGGATATAAGTGGGGGTAGCACAAGCAGCCAAATGTGCGTATAAGGCTATAATCCGGGTTTTGGCCAAACAGTCGGGTATACGGGATTTCGTTGGCAATAGTTGTGGAAGGTAAGATGTTGATTAAATGGACAACCATGTTTAAAGTTTCAACCCAAAAGGTTGGTGGAAGGTTGGCTTGAAAAAGTAGGGTTCGAATGAGGTTATTGATGGTGCGAATCATCCGTTCTGACTTCCCATTTTGTTGAGATGTCTTGGGGCATGAGAAATGAAACTGAATGCCATTGTCGGCAAAAAGCTTATGTAGGTTGCGGTTATCAAATTCACCGCCATGGTCACACTGAAACGATTTGATTTCACTCGTAAATTGAGTGTGAACGTATTTGCGAAATAGAATATGTAAAGCCCTAAAATCCAGTTTACGTTTTTTTATTTTTATTTTGGATATACCTTAAGTATTTAAATAAATATACGACATTTAAAACTATATGTTATATTAAGTTACAAAATATAAAGTACGTCCTATGTCTCACTATGTTTATTTTGGAACCAAGTTGTACGAGTAACACGGCACATTATTTTCCCTTTCGATTTCACCTAAGACTCAAATAAAATTCGACACCACTTTGTTTATATCACACATTGCAATGTGTGTTGGACCCTTTCTAGACCATGTACCATATATACACGACTAGCTAAAAGACCCGTAAAATTTACGGGTATTTTTAAGGAACGTCAAAAAAAGTAGTAAATGAAATTGTGTATTATGAAGTTATAAGTTATAAAGAGCCACATCTGGATAAACGGACGTAAAGTATACGGTTAGTAATAATCAAACATACATTATATGAAACACAATAGTTAAAAAAATCCAGAAAAGAAAATAAACATCTTCAATCCTTTATTTCTACCAATGCGAGATACGTGTACATGTACGTATGATCATAAATTGTGTAGCACTTCTTTATAGACCACGTTGGTGGTAGTATTAGTGAGATTTTCCGTCTTCGTCACGAACAACCGTCTTCAATCCTTTTTTGCTCCTAACGCGAGAGACGGCTACATATAGTTGGCCATGTGTGAAAACAGATCGTGGCAAATACAAACCAACTTGCCCGAGCGAGTGTCCCTGACTTTTGATGATTGTCTTAGAACATGTGATTTAGCATTATGGAATAGTTTCATGAGTTAAATTACGAATTCATATAAGGGTTATTATATATAGAAGTCACTAAAGTTTGCGCGAAGTTTGTCCTAAGTCACTAAAGTTTCAAAGTTGTCATTCAAGTTACTAAACTTATGAAATTTGTCATCAAGGTTACTAAACTTATTAAAGTTGTCATCCAAGTTACTGAACTTGTAAAGAAATGACATTTAAGTTACTTAACATATCAAAAAAATATACGTAAAAACCACTGAAATTATTGACGTGTTTGCTTTTTATAGTTTAGTAACCTGGATGACAATTTTGAAACTTTAGTAATTTAGGACAAATTTCGCGCAAACTTTAGTGACTTCTTTGTATAATAACCAATCTTCACGTTGATGACCAACGACGATACGCATTTTTCCACCCGATGAAGCTACACAAAAGGAATAGCTTGATTAAAATGTGTAACATTATTCGTTTGAGACATGGAAAAGATGGCTCTAACTAAAAAAAAAACTTACATGTGCTCAACCCACGAAGACCAAAGGCCTTTCGGCAGAAGCGCACTGCCACAACAGCTTTGCTGTTACCAAGGAGAATTAAAGCAGGCCTGTAATATCAAAACACATTATAAATTAAAAAGGATATGGAACTAAAAAGGTATGGGTTAATTACATCAAAAAGTAAGAACTTTGTATTTTTTGCAATCATCAGTATTTTCACCCATTAAAACCCTCAATTTCTAAAACATTTGAATGAAATAAGCAAGCCTTGAAACATCTTTTTTGGACATGACATTAGTATAGACATCTTTTCTGGCATGACATTAGCATATCCAAAATAATAAAAAGAAATTATACTTGTTATGTTCCAGGTCCAAAATAATAAAAAGAAATTATACTTGTGTATTTGGTCTATTTTGTTTATTAAATTCGTAAATGTTGTCTTTGTAGTTGTCTTTCGTATTGTAGTTCCAATCTAAAGCAAATTCATTTCATTGTTTGCAGTTTTAGTAAGAATGTCGTGTTGTGTTAAACTCAATATGCAAGTTTTAGTAATAAAAAAAAGTTTGGTTGACTTTAACTATCAAAATAGGCAATAACCTCACCAAGATTATCAAAATGGTAAAAGCTTGACCTTTTATTTCAAATGGGTAAGTATCTGATCCAGTAATCATAATGGGTAAAAAAAATTAACTCATCCTATCAAAATGGATAATAATCTAATCGACTAATTAAAATGTGTAAAAACTTAACCCATAACACGTGATGTTTTAAGGATTCACATATTAAAAAGATAAATATATAGAAAAGTTGGTTCATTTACTTGGAACATTTTCAACTTCCTTTGCTTCATAAGTATGTCGTCAGAACGATGTTTCCAAGTTTGTGACCAAATAGATTTAGGTTGGGGAAAACTATTATACAATAACATCATGAAAAATAGTGTTCTCAAATAATTAGGGGTTCCTATACGCTTGATGTTCTAGATTTGAATTGTGCATAAGTTTCATGAGTAGGACTTCCCGCAACATCCCTTTCACAAGATTCCACAAAGGCTAGTTTCCAAGCTTCAACCTTTCCCGCTCAATAGTCACCTATTGAGAGGACTATGTAACATGTCAAAATTGGTTCAGGTCAACAGAGCATTTATAAGTACGGGCCAGGCCGCTTAGGTTGACACACAAACACTTTTTTGTCCATTTTTTAGAAAAAAAGTTATAGAAGATTTGTGCGTTAATTATAAAAGCAATAATAAGTTATAACAATAATAGTCTAAATATTTAATGAGAACAACAAAGATTGTATACAATGAAAAAATACTTTGGGTGACTTTCAACCCATTTGACACATTCCCTATTTTACTTTAAAAAAATTTAAGATGTTACAAAAGAAGCCCAAATTCACACCTCTAACATGATAAGCTGTAAACTTCCATGGTGTGTACATATGTGATTCAAACAAACCCCTAAAGTCACCAATAGAACCTATGTGCTTCAAGTCAATAGTCACCTTTGACCATGATACAATATGGGGAATAACTCAAATATTACCCCTTCCCCTATCCTTGTACTTCTTATTGTGGCGAGTAGATCTATTACAACCTCTACCATAATCAACACTAACATTTCATATTTATGTTAATTAGCTTAAAGATTGTGTTATTGTGTACATACCGCCAACTGTGTACTAATTTCTCGATTCGAGACTATCGTCTATATGCCCATCAGGCTCCAACTGCCGAACAAACGACCTGTGATTCAAAACAGAACTTACAATTGCACTTTGATTATAGATATGCGTCCTAGAGTAAAAAAATATGGCATTGCTGATTGCGCGTAATGACTCAACACATGTACTGTAATCCGCATAATGAGTCCATAGGTCTAGAGAATAAGCATTACCCATGCCACATACTTACAACCAGTGTTGCAAAAATCGGCCGAATCAGCCGATTAATTGGTAATCGGCATACACCTTGTAGAATTTTGAAAATCGGTCAAAAAATTGGTCAGGTAAAAAAATGGGCCAAAAATGGGCCGAATCGGACAAAAATCGGCCTAATCGGTAAAAAATCGACCGAATCGGTCAACTTTTAAAAAAATTTTAATTTCACTTATGACACACAATGGGATCGTTTATTTCACGTATAATGTACAATGGACCTTATAATCAGAATTGGAGCCTTTTATTGAGGTTTGGAAACATAGTAGGCTTGGGATCAGTTAAAATCTTTAGTTTGGTCTCCAGAAATACCCAAAACTTGCAGAAATGACAATCCGATTAATCACCAATTAATCCCGCCTTGACCGATTACTCGCTGCAGGGTGGTCGACCGCCCGACTACCGATTTGCGATTTTTGCAACATTGCTTACAACAGTAGAATCGAAATGGACCAGAGACCACACCCAGTCAAACTCAAATACTTACTACAGTAGAATCAACTACTTCTCAAGGACTGAGCGTTGGTCTTAGGTACAGTTCTAAGTATCCTCGTTATTACATATCCGTTCCATCAGGTGCTACATTGATTAGTTAATAAGACATAGTATATATAAATATAAATGGCAAAAAAAGTAACTACAACTATGACAATGAATTGTTCATCTATATCTGCTAGTTTTTCATTAGCTTTGACGTCACATATTGGATTTTATTATCTATATATGATTAGAAGTACAAAGTTTGAATCTTTTATCCGTTAGGGCGTTAGGGTGCTGGCAGCATTGAGCAAGAGTTGAGGAATTGGTGACATAACTTAAATCACTAATATTACGTTCATCTTTAGTGGATCCAATGGTCTCTGAACCATTCGAACAAAGCAAAGACAGATCCCCTTTTCATTTAGCATTAACCATACAAAATATTGGAATGCTTACTGAGATTCTTGATGACGAATATGTTAAATTGTTATATAAAGTGATAAATAGTAACCATCAAACTCATTATAGTAAATGTCTTTTATAAATCCTAATATGCATTGCTCAACTCGTCATGTAATAATGTTTTTTTTTAAATCATCGTTTCCTAATATTTCATTGTTTGTTATACATCAGGAAATGAATGAAAAATTAGCAATAAATAGTGCAGAAAAAAGATAGAGATGTGATTAGGAGAATAGGATTTGGGTATATCTCAGCATCTCACCTTCATGCAACAAAAAGCCTTTGCATATTTTGTATGTCATTATTTGCAAATAGATTTCATTTTTTGCAGTTGTAGCAAACCGGCCGGTACTGCATTAGTATCTTTTCAGAAGATATAAAAGTAGCATTGGCTCAAGACTTGTCGAGTGAAAACTACATATCATGATGTAGTTAGTTAGATAAGAAAGATTTGAAAGCAAGCTACTTTGAAGAAGATGGCTTATCAACCGAACACGCACATTTGATTTTCAAGGTTTTTGGCATTGTATGTTTTGAGATGCTATAAAATCACAGAAAGGGGTTCATCAAATACAATTAACATAAGATTGCTATGTTGTTCCATTATAACATTATGTTCATAAAAATTGATTAACATAGTATGACTCGTAATAAAATCATATTAGAGGCTATGACATTATATAAATGTATATTACCCCTTGACATAATAAATTATCTTCTAACCCTGCTCCTTTTTTTCATATAAGTTGAATGCAAATTCAGTTTGTATAAGTTACAATAAGCAGCTTAATACACACCCAACCCTTACAAAATCAGTGTCACATCTCAATACTAACCCAAAAGGCCAAAATTACAGACTTCTGATTGCTATACACTTTAAGCTTCTCTAAATGATCAACAACACTACTGCAAACCTTCGCCAAAACTTTATCAATGTATGATACCTAAGGTTTGACAAAGAAGTTTGCATTGCAAGTTCTAAATAAGCCCATCTTAAGAAATTCTATATAAGTATAAGGCTTTTAGCTAACATGGCTTTTAGCTCATCTCAGAAATAATTTTTAAAAGTAAAATTTTACTCTGGTAATGATTTTCAAATAGCCATACTAAACTCTTTTAACCCATAAAAAATATACCTTGTTGTTAATAAATGTTCAACTTTGAATCAAACATAATGGATCTCCAATTAAGTGCAAAATATATCTTATTGTCAACAAACACTTGTTGACGTCTTTTACTACACATTTTACTACACAGACATTTCATCAAACATGTTTGCAAAATAAAGTTGCAATAAAAAATAATAGCTAAAGGATAATCTAAAGATTAAATAATCATGAATTAAAATTAGAAAAAGACATACCAGGAAGAATACTATGAGTGATCTACGCGAAGTACCAGCTTTTTTAAGAACCATATAAGTGCTATCATTCAAGTCCCACCTTTGAAGAACAAAGAAAACGAACAAATTGAGAATCCTTACTTTTATACAACTAACAAATTCATAAGCAGCACTTGATAAGTCACCAATAATCAAAAGAATGAAACCACAAAATCTCACTTACCGGATTACAACATATCATAAACGATGCCAAAAAAAGATTAAGACAAAAATAAACGTAACCGATTGTGAAGGATCGTAAGAGGAAGAATGCACATAACTGTTACCATAGTTAATGATCGTGCAGAGGAAGATTGCTATGTTTATTTTCTTTTAGTTTGACTATATACAAAATGTGATTAGGTCTTTAAAAGTTTCAGTTTTTAGCAGAAGATTGCTATGTTTATTTTCTTTTAGTTTGACTTTATACAAATTTCAAGCATATTATACAACCAAATTAAACACAATCCTGCATTAAAGAAGGTTTATTTGATTTCTAGTTTACTCGGATTAGATTTCTTAGTTATCGTTTTTTGCAATTTCGGATTGAGTGGGTCGGCTCGATTTGTCGGTTTTATAGATTTTTTTAACACGTACCAATAAAACTTAGCTTTATATAATTAAATAGATATTTTGATAGACGAAAAAACATTGCTTACTAAAATATTATTATCACAACTGTATAATAAAAAACATTGTCATTAGTTAAAGAGTTGAAATACATATAAAATTCTTGATAACCGTAAATTTATTGTAAAAAAAAAACATAATAAATTAAAATACATGTTTCACCAGAAAATTTTATTTAAGGGTACCCACAGCCGCAACGAACGGATACCATGCTAGTTATAATAAAGCAAAGATAAAAAAAAAAAAGCCTAAAAGAGCAAACTTATAATAACATACATATTTTTTAATCTAAATCCTGTTGCCGAAATAAAAAGTCAATGCTAGTTGTAAAAAAAAAACATAATAAATTTATTGTAAAAAAGTCAATGCTAGTTGCCGAAATAAATTTATTGTAAAAAAAAAAACATAATAAATTAAAATACACGTTTCACCAGAAAATTTTATTTAAGGGTACCCACAGCCGCAACGAACGGATACCATGCTAGTTATAATAAAGCAAAGATAAAAAAAAAAAGCCTAAAAGAGCAAACTTATAATAACATACATATTTATTTAAGGGTACCCACAGCCGCAACGAACGGATACCATGCTAGTTATAATAAAGCAAAGATAAAAAAAAAAGCCTAAAAGAGCAAACTTATAATAACATACATATTTTTTAATCTAAATCCTGTTGCCGGAAAAAAAGCCTAAAAGAGCAACCTTTTGATTAAGAAGAAAAAAAAACCGGAAGACTAACCTTTTGATTTAATTGGATTAGATATTCGGATGAAACCCACATTCATAGCAACATCTAAAGAAAGAATTTAAAAAGCTTTTATGGACAGGTGTCACACCATTAGGCCGAGATATATTTGGAAAAAATTGATGAAGAGAGAGGTAAAAAAAAACTCTATTTTATTACGGAGTAGTTAAAATAGAAATAGATTTGCAGTTAGAAATATGATACGGAAAATATTTGCATGGGATCTTGTACACGTTTGAAAATTTGGAAATATCACATTTGAAGATTTTAGAAATCATGGCCCAATCAATCCCGTAACTTACTCCCCCAAATCGGCACCTTCCAAATTTAAAAACCATTCCCTTCGGTTATATCTTGAACCGAGTACAAACTCACACACACTAAACCTAAAAACTTATATCACAAATAGCGGCTTCATTATTTTCTCTCGGGTTTTACAAAGGCAGAGAAGGGTAGCAGCAAGGTGGAAATCGAATTCGTGCGTGCAATACTTGGTTCGATCGTGGGGGTGTTGTGTTCGAAGAAGGATTTTGGGTTTATTGTGTTTACATTCGTGGGTCTTGTTCCTCTCTTTTGGTCTCGATATTTTGCTTCCGAGGTATTTCATTTTTTCCTTTGCTTCTTTCACTAGGATCGACATACATGCGGTTATATAAATCAGATTTTAAACATGGTGTGTGCTCGTTTTAAGATTGAAACTGGTAATTTTCGGTCTCATATGTATCTCGTAAATATTGAATATGGATATATTTAGCCTCGTTATTATGCACCTCATATGTCACGAACATGGGTTGTTGGTGTCTCGTTAACATTTTTATACGATGGTTAAAATAAACACGCCTCATGAATCTGTTTAAAACGAGTGTGTTGGTGTCGAGATCATGCATGTTATCATCCTTTTCGAATCAGTATAAAACAACCTATATGATCGTGTGTTTGTTTGTGAATGTGGAAATAAATCCGCTAACTTATGTACATACATATGTCTCTGAAAACGAGTTTAAATATGTACTTTTTCGAATCAGGTTTTAAACAAGGCTATGGGATCGAGTATGCATGTAGGAAATCTGAAAACATAGTTGTGATGATGTGGGTCAAATGTGTTTTCTAAATGAGTGGTCGAGGGGTATGTTTTGTATGTATGGTTACCTACATAATTTTTTTTAGTCGTAAGCTTATAAGCATGGTATTGTGGTCTCGTGTACATGGTTATGTAGTTGTGATTCGTATGTTGCATGTGTGCGTGTCTCGTATAAGTGGTTATGATGATGCGAAGGATGAGTCTGATATAGGTCATGCATATGACTTGAGTTGTGCTTGTATGTGTGTGTTCAAATTTCACATTGGCGAGTGTTGAGTTTGGTTGTATCGAGGTTGTCAAAGAGTGTGTGCTGCTGTGTGATAAGAGTATATTGAGTTGTGTTTGCATGTAAGTTTCACAATATCAGTTTAACATGCTCGAGGGGTTTTCTCTTATCCGGTTATCCCATTTACATCTGGGCCTTTCTCCATTTCAATTATTTTGGGCTTGGTTATCTTCGGTCGCATTGGGCCTAGATTTGATGAGTTGGGATTTGGCGTTTGGACTTGCGTTAAATATTGGGCCTCGGCAATTATAAGAAAGAGTGTTGATTCGTACACTCATTTTTTTGATTCGCACACTTCAGTGTACAAACTGAAGATGCATCATATAACAACTGTACAACTCTGTATAGCATAAAGTGGAGTGTGCGAATAAAAAAAAATGAGTGTACGAATCATTAGCCTATAAGAAACTGTATAACATATATTTTGTTTTGTATTTTCCGAATGTGGTGTTATTTGAGATAAGTTCTATATGTTTCCGAGTTTGGTCCTCATTCGTATTTCGTATTTCGGCATAACATTATTCGTAAAACATTTAGAAAATGGGTGTCATTATACTATATGCTCAAACATTAAAATATGTTAAAATAATAACTATAAATATTAAAATTTGTTTCGACATTGACCTATAAATAATATGTGACCATTAATTCGTGTAGATCCGCGGAGAAGGGATTAGCTTGTGTGCTCTTGTGTCTTTCCTGGTGTTTGCATTTTGATAAGGATTTAAAACGTACAATTTTAAAGGGTCATTTAAGCCCTTAATCGCCCACTTTTATATCCGTTACTGTTTAATTTTGTTTCTTTTCACTTTTTAGGTCTCTTGGAGGCAAAATGCTGGAATGATGCTTATTTAGACGAAAAGGAGTGAATATGTAAAGAAAATGGCTAAGTCAAGAAAGACACTCAAGCTGCTGGAAATACACTTGACGGCGTCCCAAATAGAGGGCGACGCCGTCCCTCTCTATGTAATTGAATTTATAACGACTCAGTAGCGATTTTGCTATTTTACACCTGATGGCGTCAGGCTTTGAAGAGTAAGGGCGTCACGAAGATTTTTCATCTCAGACGACATAGATCCAGATTCTGACGACGTCACTGCTGAAGAGTGACGGCGTCACAACCACAACGTGACGCCGTCCCAATGATGACTTGGCCAAGACGAAACCCTAATGACGGCGATCTGACGGCGTCCCAATTATAAGGTGACGCCGTCGCAGTTGTAAAACTATATATAGAAATTGAATTTTCAGAATTTGAAGAGGTAGACTTGTGGAGTAAAAACCTAAAACGATTTTGGTCCGGTTTGGACAGTATTTTATGGTTCTCATACCCTATTTTACATCGAGATAAGTAATTTACTTCATTGATTTCATTATGTCTTCCATTGGAATGTGTGTATGCTTGCATGTTTAACATGTCCGGCTAATTTACTTGTGTGTTTGCTTAGATATATGAAATCTAGTTATTAATTATTGATTGGTTGCCTCTTATCTTAATTGTAATTTGCTTAGGAATGTATTAGGTCATCGTTGTGTTTTTAATGCTTGAGTAATCTTTGTGAACCTTAGTTTATAACTCTCTTAGTGGAATTGTAGGCTAAACATCCAAAGTTAACCTTAGTGTTAAGTTTATGAATTCTAGAGATTTCGTAGTCAATAACTTTAAGGTAGTCTTAAAGAGTTAGGGATAAAACCATACCCTACGACCTTAGAAAACACAACGAGTTAAGAATAAGGACGTGACAATTAAACCACCGATAAAAGATAAATAGGGAGTAATAGTATCTAGGTAGACACATCTTTAATCATCATACGAGCACACTTCAAAAAGACATAGACTACCCTTTAGTTTAGATAATTAGATAGTAGAGTAATCGGTAGAAGTACCAACCCCCAAATCAAACCCCGAGATTTTACCCTTAGCTTTCTAAAAAAATATAAAAAGATAAAAAATAATCTTACTCAACCTCAACCTTAGCGTAGTAATTCTCACTAACATTCATATTCCCCTAGAAAACAATATCAATACCTGAGGCTTACCCAATACTACACTACAACGATTAGGTTCACTGCCTAGGGTGTTGAAAAATTTGCTTGACGAAAAGGAAGTTTCCTTTGACCCCGAACGCGCCTTGTACGCGCATCACATTTGCTGTGTTAAGGTACAAATATTTAGTCCTTTCTCATGTAAGGGCATCCATTGATATGATTATCCGTTATTACCTTTGATATCCTTTTGTTATTCGTTCTGATATTCGAATTGCTATCTTGTTTTGACCGTTTGATATGCTTCAGTTCAGTATTCAATATGATTTCATTTGATATGATTCAGTTCAGTATTTGATATGATATGTCTCAGTTCGGTATTTGATATGAAATGATTATGATTGCTCGTGTATTGCCCTGCTTATGTATCTGTATCCCTAGCCATGGAGGTACCATGGCCATGTCATTGAGGCACCAGTGGCATGACACTATCTGGGGCGGTGTGATTAGTCCCCGGCGTTCCCCTTTTGTTATGTTTGTATGAGATCTCTTGGGCCATTATGATATTTTTTGCAGGGAGCGTATGGATGCATCCTAGGGAATATGTATCTGTATCTGGTGATTGGTCGATGTATGTTCCTACACCCCATCACATTTTGGTACATCGTGAGCTGGCTACTCCATGTACAACTTATGAATTGACGGTATATGACTTGTGATATGAGTATTTGGCCTATTCATATGTCATGCTTAGGCAATTGGGCAATGCACTCTGATCCTATGTTGTTTGATATTTGTTATGCACACTAATTCAATATTTGTTTCATATGCGTTTCATATTTTGTTTCATCTGAATTTCTCTCAGCAGGCTCTTTTCCATTTCTTTAATTCGACATATTTGATTCGTATTTCATTCGATGGTATTATTATTCGTTATTGTCTATATCTGTTCACTGAGCGTTAGCTCAGCCACGTTTCTTTTCCATGTGGCAGGTATTTAGCTGGAAGCAGGGATTCTGGGGAAAGAGTGTGAGAATAGGAGCTTAGAAGACTTACTTTAGTGAACCCTCATTATTTGGACTTATGCATTTTAGACTATTTTTTGATTTAGTATTTTGGTCTATTTCTTTTCAGTTGGTTGTTATGTTTTGGACCTTTTTTGGAGTCATATGTTTTGTGACTTTTTATGTTTTTAATAAGAGACTTCCGCTGTATTTTTATTAGTATGTTCTGACATGACTCCATACTGTGACATTCGGACCCGTGTCGGGTTGGGGTGTTACAGAACAAGTTTCGATAATACACCGGATTTATTTATCAACGGGTAGACCCAAACAAAATGAGAATAGTGATCCAAAAACAAAACATAATATTTAAAACCTGAAAGGCTCGGAATTGGTGAAGTCCATACATCAGAATGAATAACATCAAAACATGCATTAACAATTGTATCAGAACTAACAAATGGAAGTCAAACGTGTTTGCCAAGCTGGCAAGCATGACAAAGCACAGACGGCTTCTCCTTATTACAAGATATAAATTTATTTGAGACGAGACGGCGTAGCACTTCGCTCCATGGATGTCCAAGGCGCTAATGCCACGTATGATGACTGATAAGAAGAGCTTGGGGAATAGGATACGGGGCCGTGACAGGGTAAAGGTCGGCCGTGCTATCACATCGGAGAAGCACCCGCCGTGTCATGAAATCCTTGACGGAAAAACCAAAAGGATCAAATTCAACAATGAAATTATTGTCACAAACAAATTGACGGACATATATAAGATTTTTGACAATATGAGGGGTAATAAAGACGTTATTTAGGTAAAGGGGTCGAGAAGGAGTAGGCAAAATGCTACGACCTGTATTGGTGACAGGAATTTTATGCCCGTCACCAACCGACAAAGATGGATACATGCAAGTATTAAAAATGTTACTAAGACTATTAACAGATGCATTTAGATGTGAGCTCGCACCTATATCCATGTTCCAGGCACCGGTGGTGGGATAATGAGGTGTCCCGGTAGTGAAAGCATGTGGCAAAATAGTTTCATGTCCCGGAGTAGTCGCGTGTCCTAACTGTCCGATGGGTGGAGCAGTAGGGTCTGATGGGGTCGGTTGGGCCTGGTTAACAGTAACTGTTGGGTGAGTGGGAATATGGGGTTGTAACACAAGCTGGGTTGGGGCAGCATAAGCAATTGGGCTTGGTGTGGGTTGAGTTGGGTACACATACTGAGTTGGTATTGGATGGTGGGTCAGTATATACCCAAAACCTGGTGGGGGTCCGACCATGTTAGCTGGGCGAAGGGTGTAGTTTAGTGGGCTCATAGGTGGGCTAAGGGTGTGTTGAAAAGGATTGGCAGTAGGGTTTGTGTTAGTGTAATACACCGAGAAGCCAACTGATGGTGCATTTGTGCTTTTCTTTGACTGATTAACATTATTAACATGCCCATTTAACCCTAAGCGGCCTAACAATTTTAGTACCACTTCTTCTGTGTTATCCTTAGGCTCAACAATACCACTAGTATCATGAACAAAACCTGGTATGATTTGTGGAGGGCTGGTAACAGTCATAGTGTTGGTGTCGAGAGGATTAAATATGGATATAGGGTTTGAATGGGAAGATGTTACTTAGTACGTAGAGAATTCAACAGAAAAAAAAAAAAAAAAACACAACTTGCGACCTATTATTGCACAAGTAACAATTGTGTGGACTGTGACCAAGCACAAGTCACCAACACAAGGAGATTCTTTTTATTTTGGATCAACTGTGAATGAGAGGATCGTGTATGGCTGTTTAGAGACTGAAGCCGCGATACAGGTTGAAAAACAAGAAAAGAAAAATACCGATTTGTGACCTAGTGCACAAATAACATATACACTACAACAATCGTGGCTTTCGCAGGCGAAATATCAGAGCTTTCGCCGGGGACATGTCCCCTGCGAAACCTTTCCCCGGGGACAAGTCCCCGGCGAAAGTCCCCCTGCAATACCTTCTCGGGAATACTTTTCCCGGGGACTATTTACCACCTTTACCGGGGACATGTGGGTCCCGCAGCCAATTGCCGCCGGTCAAACATGTTCGACGTGGCATCTCTTTTTGCCGGGGACAAGTGCCCGGGGAAACTATTTTTGAACTTTAATTTAAGTACCCTAATTACGTTATTAGTCCGACGTGGCACACGTTTTTCCGGGGACATGTCCCCGGGGAAGTCTGATACCACTGTTGAGTTCAACTCTTTCGCCGGGGACTTGTCCCCTACAAAAACTGTAGGCTACTGTTGTGTTTCATTTTTCCCCGGGGACATGTCCCCTGCAAAAACGAGAGGCTACTGTTGTGTTTTTAGTTTTGCCGTGGACGTGTCCCCGGGGAAAGTTGTAAACTGAAATATGCTCTTGTACTTTCTCCGGGGACATGTCCCCGGCAAAACAGGCTGACCCATTATGCAGAATATTGCTGCAAAATAGGTAATTTCTAGATTTTTTCCGGAAATTTTCCGTAAAAAATCTACAACCTGTTTTAATATGCCACAACCTGTTTTACCAATTTCACAACCTGTTTTAATATGCCAATCATAACACAAATTCGCTAAACATAATATCATATATATACCCATCAATCGCTAACATAGTTATCCTTTTCCAAAATCGCCAAAACGGTTCATAAACCGTTAACGCATGATCATCTACAAAACTATCCAAAACTACCTATCCGCAAATGGTCCAAAACTATACGTATAATCCATTTACGGGAATCCTAGCACATAATGCACATAAACGACATAATAATCCATGTTATTCTCTACAAACATATCCAAAACGTGTTAAAGTAACATAAATCGGCATCTCAAACCCCACTACCCCCATTACCATCCCCGGTATCTCTAGACTCACCGGATGGAGTAGCACCAGATCCCGACCCACCCTCTCCAGATCCCGACCCACCTGGTGGAGTAGCACTTGATCCCGGGGCGGACTGTATTCGCTCCTGCCAACCCGGCAATGAGCTCACAAACTCCATGACCTGGTCCATCTGACTCCTCTGTGTAGCGAGCTCCTCGGTCTGTTTCTGCACTGTTTCCTGCAGTGAGGACACATCCGCTGCATCACGAGGTCGGGAGGCGCTAAAGGTCTTCTTCACTCCACCGCCGGGTAAGACCTGACCTACACCAGGAATATGACCGTGCTGCTTACCACCAATCATGGTACACAAAATCTCACGGTCAGTCATGCGGGTCCCATCGGAGGTGCTTTCTCCCCGCATCCGCATCATCTCGTTCTGTTTAGTTACAAAAAAACAAGAAAAGTAATATATAAGTCGTGATGCATTATATTTCATCAAAAATGGGCGACTTTGAAAATAAATTATACTTACATATCTAGCCTCAGATACCGGGGACTCAAAGACATCGCCCCTCATATGGTTCCGACGGTAAAGCTCTATCAAGTCTTCTCCAACCGCTGCCTCAGTCTCGCTGCTCAACTGTTTAGAAATAAAATCAATAACGACACACCCAACACCATGTATATATATAAATAAAATGATTAAATAGTTTCTTACAAAGTTATGACGAATAGCAGCATACGACTGAGATCCGTGAAGGCTAGAACTCGTGTTCGCCATGCGGTTTTGTCGGTTCACCTCTGATATCTTCTGCTTCTTAGGGTTTGTCCAAAGCTTAACTTGCATAATTGTAATTATAAAAACTATTATATAAATGAATTATTATTATTATTATTATTATTTATTTATTTTTTTGCCGGCGCAAGCACATTATTATTATTATTATTATTATTATTATTATTATTTAATAATAACAATAATAATAATAATAATAATAATAATAATAATAACAACAATGATAATGATAATGATAATTATTATTATTATAAAGTGTCGATCCAGAAATTTACCAACGCATCCCAATCCTCTTGCGTCTTTTTCGCTGGACGCTTTCTTTTGATCTCCTCAATTTTCTCCACCCCATCTGCTGCCGTAAAGTTATCTTTTTTGTATCTATATTTGTTGTCGTCATATCGTTTTTGGAGATAATACTCGATACTGTCAACAATCTGCTCTCCATTCGGGCCAGCAAGGTGTCTGTCGAGATCAAAGTAGTGCTGCAATAAAATATAAATAAAAAAATATACAAATTTAAATAAACAAACAAGTTTGAATAAATAAACACAATAATTAAAAAAATAAAGGTTAAAAAAACTTACGTGTAGATGCTCATGGATGTGGGCCTTGGTCGTTTCGGGAACCTTAGCCCATGAATCGCAAAACATGGGAATCGAGTCCCGTAACACCTCCCCAACATAGTTGGAGAACCAAGAAGAGTGAAGGCCCACGTGTGTCCAAAACCCCTCCTGGTTGACCCGAAAATCGATCGACACAGGACGACCATCCAGTGCCCTCTTCGCCTTGAGTGCCGTGTTCTTAGTGGGACCACGCACCACCTTCCCGCCTTTCCCAATTTTGGCGTTTGGGTTGGCAGCTTTGGATTTAGATCCTACAAGTAATCAAATTCATGTGATGATGACATAAAATAACATTTTATCAATTTAAAATAACATGTAATCAAATACAGTTTAGTGAAAAATAATTCAGAAATTCTTACGCTGTTAATTGGTGCCTATCCTCCTCGAGGGACCACGAGGTGGCGAATTACCTCCATCGCCACCGTGAGACCTAGCTACAACATCTGCCATCTGTTAAATGAACATAGAAATTAGTGAAGAAACATATATATAATTAAATAAATAAATAAAAAACAAACAAATAAACACATTTAACAGTATATATCAATAAGATAATTATAATAATTAAATAAATAAATAAATAAACAAACAAATAAACATATTTAACCACTCGATAACAATTTCATTCAAATAATTAAGTGTTGTTCTACAAATTACAATTCGAGATTAATCTCCCACATCATCAACATAAAATTCAACATTATTAGTACTGTCATCTTCATCATCTTCATTCTCGTGGTCATCATCATCATCAGATGCTAAATCATGAGGAACGTGATCATCATAATCAATATCATCTTCGTCTTCCACAATAGTGATAATTGGTGGTGGTGCCTCAACTTCCGCTGGTTGAACATCTATATTTATAATGTTATAATCCAACTGATCCAACTCAGCAGAGAGTGTGATATGTGATGAGTTGTTGTCATGTACAACATCCTGATTGTCTTCTACCACAATGATATCTGGGTTCCAAATCTTTCGATGATAAGAATCTTGGCGGCCTTCCAATTACCACGTTTACCCGGGAAATCAAGGTAAAAGACTTGTGTTGCTTGCGTTGCAAGAATGAATGGTTCATTTTGAAACAATACACGATCGGTCATAATTTGCGTAATGTTGTTTCTATAGGTACATCGTTTTAGGCGATTACTGTTATTAGTGTCGAACCATTTGACTTTGAACAACACAACATTGAATGAAATATATGAAAACTCGAGAATTTCTTCAAGCTGGCCATAATGCATTCCTCCATCAGGGTTAGGAGTTGAAATTCCGCTGTTTTGAGTTGAACGACGTAAATCACGGTCGTGTACAGTAAACTTCACACCGTTGACTACGCAAGAGTTGACTGAGACTGCAGTACATGATGGTCCACACGCCAAAGCGAATAACTCGGCGGTACAACTTGGGTCCTTCTGTACTTTTAATTCACGAATCTATGAAAAAGTTAAGAATAGATAGATATGAGTAATAGTCGTTATTTTTACAGGGTAATACATACAATAAGTCTACCTTCATCTCAAACCAGCAAGGAAACCCTTCTTGCATGTCTCTGCCAAGAAATGCCCTGTAAATGTTCATGATATTAGAATAAGTTGTCGAATAACAACTTACGTGAAACAAATTTTGAAATAAAACGCGTACCTCTTGTATGCGTTCATGTACGGGTCGATTTCATGACTATTGTGTAGTACGTACCATACTACTTGCTTCATTGTGTCTGCATTAAACCGAACTAATGATAGTTTACCATTCTTTTTGCAGACTGATCGAAACACCTCAAATCGACTTGTTGGCCTTGGACCGTCCTCATTCCGGTCAGTATGATTAAATCTCGACTCAACACCCCGAAAATAATGCGAACAGAAAGTTAATGCTTCATCAGCAATATAACCCTCCACTATTGAACCTTCAGGCTTGGCTTTATTTCTGACATAATTTTTGAGCTTTTTCATGTATCTTTCAAATGGATACATCCACCTCATGTAAACAGGACCGCCTTCAATAGCCTCTTCCGGTAGATGAATAACCAAGTGAATCATAATGTCAAAAAAAGCTGGAGGATATATTTGCTCGAAACTGCACAAAATATTGATAAGTTTTTCTCTAGCTTTCAACATGTCATCCACCATCAAAGTTCGAGCGCATATTTGTTTGAAGAATGAACAAAGCTCGATTATTGGTGTTGCGGTGGTTTGGTCCTTCAAGTAATTTTGAAGTCCAGCAAGAAGCAACCGTTGCATCATTATGTGACAATCATGAGCCTTCAAGCCTGTTATGTTGCTATCGTTGTCGGTCACTTTATGCTTGAAGTTAGATCCAAACCCATCAGGTAGTTTAACACCTTTGATGAATTAAGAAAAAAAATCAGGATATTAGAATAGGTTGTCGAAATGAATACGCGAATTAATTCGAACAAAGAAATTTTCAAATAAAACGCATACCTTTAATGAATTGACAAAAAAGTTTTCTTTCTTCGGTTGTGAAAGAGTACGTAGGATGAGGCTTAGAGCACTTCCCGTTCCCTTTGTTGACGAGCCACAAGTCAGTACGAATATTCAAATTTTGTAAGTCTTGTCTTGCCTTGTTGGTGTCTTTTGATTTGTCATTCATTAACAAAGTACCCAACACACTCTCACACACATTTTTTTCGATATGCATGACATCTAAATTGTGTTTTAGTGTAAGAAAAGACCAATACTCTAGCTCGTAGAAAACAGATTTTTTTGTCCAATTCAATTCGCGATCAGGATCACGTTTTTTGTTCGCACCCCCATATCTTGGATGTTTCCCCGGGACACGTTTAGGCAATCTTCTTAGTTGATCCAAGATGTCATCACTGGTAAATTTTCTAGGAGGGTCTGTATCATCTACCTCTGTATAGAATGCCCTTCTGTTCTTCCGCCATTTATTGGTCGTACTTAAGAATCTTCTGTGACCAACATAAGCGGTTTTTTTTAACACACGCATAGCTGGAGTGTCTACATTACATGTCGTACATGCCTTGTAACCTTGCCCACTCCACCCAGATAAACTACTTCGAGCGGGAAAGTCATTGATAGTCCATAAAAGCGCTGCTTTCATACAGAATTCGGTGCCTGTAACAGCATCCTTAGTCATGACTCCATCTTTCCATAAAGTCTTTAGGTCATCAATCAAAGGCCTCAGGTAAATATCAATATCCTTCCCTGGTGATTTGGGGCCCGGAATTAACAATGTCAACATAAGATAAGTCTCTCTCATACATATCCAGGGAGGCGTATTGTATGTGGTTAATATGACCGGCCACATGCTGTATGACTGACTAAGGTTGCCGTACGGATTGAAACCATCAGCAGCCAACCCTAACCGGACGTTTCTTTTTTCTTTAGCAAATTCCTTCGAATACTTGATGTCAAATTTCTTCCATGCTTGACCATCACCCGGGTGTTGCATCTTACCGTTCTCCCTAGACTGCCTAGACGCATGCCAAGTCATATGTTTTGCAGTGTGTTTAGACTTATACAAACGTTGTAGTCTAGGAATGATAGGAAAGTAACGCAACAACTTGTTAGGAACTTTCTTCCCCAGTGTGTTCTTTTCTTTCCATCTACTAGAGCCGCAGATCGGACAAGTATGCAAATCTTCGTTACCCGCCCCCCGATATAAAAAGCAATCATTTACACAAGCATGTATCGATTCATATCCTAACCCGATAGTTTTAAATGGACGATGGCATGTTGTATCCTAGAACGGGCGGGAAAACTTCCTTGAATAAAGTTAGTAACTCATTAAATGTGGTGTCACTCACTTTACCTTTGACCTTGATGTGCGTAATCTTTGCCATAAAGTCTAATGAAGACATCCACTCACAGGCTGGGTATAGTTTTTCGTTGGCAGTGGCAAGTAACTCCTCATACTCATTACGTTGAGGAATTGCGTTGTTACTTGTCTCGCCAATATTTCCTTGAGTTGGATCATCTGGTTCGTTATTCGGACCAATATCATGAAGGAACTCAGCCATGTCACTCATCCCAGGGTGTCTTGTGTTGTGTACGACTGTTCGGGCATCCGGCTCACCATGATTATACCATTTCGTATAACTATGGTCCCAGCAATTTGTGTGTATGTGGTCAAACAAAAATTCATGCTTTATCCAGTTTATGTTTAAACAACGAGCACATGGACATTTTATATTCCCATCAATATTCACCAAGGGCTTGCAATAGTTGCAGAAAGCTTTAAGACCAACTAAAAATTCTCTACTGGTACGTGCTAGTGAGACCCAACTTTTATCAATTGGCATAACTGCGTTTTAATGAAGCAATAAATAATTATATAGACTTAAAATGTTCACAAAAAATCTACACGTAAACACATAAAGGTGGAATTACCAGTTGTGCGTTTTCTTCACCTAATCCAACTATGGAAGGCAATCCTAACCCACTCTTTGAATGTTTCGTCTCATATATGAATGCGTATAATTGAATTTACTATTTGAGAAAATTTCGGCAGCATTTCCCCTCAACTCCCCAAATATGTGCATTAAAGACATATTCGTAGGAGTAAAGGGGAAACACTGTCGAAATTTTCACAAATAGTAAATCAATTATACGCATTCATATCCTAAATGAGACAAAACATTCAAAAAGCAGTCCCAAACAGGGGACTTTCCGAAATTAATTTCTAATAAATTAATTTCGGACGGGTTTTCTATGGCATGATTAATTTCGGACGGGGACTTTCCGAAATTAATCACTAAAGTCCTAAAATCATTTACAATAGTTCAACAGAATCAAATACCATACATAATATACTCATATATCACAAGACTCAATTCTCCGGCTTATTTGGAGACTTATGAGCTTATATAAGTTTATCATATCATAATATACTTATATCAGCCCACAAGTCTCCAAATAAGCCGGAAAATTGAAGCTCATGAAATATTAGCAGGTGTGATATTGATATTGACAAACAAATGTATCTCAAATAGTTGCAAAGTTAGAAAAAAATACCGATTGTGGTCTCGGCTCTCGGCTAGCTGGTCTCGGCTCTCGGCCGGTCTCGGCTGTAAAAAAAATCAATTTTATTAATAAAAATCAAAATTATCAATAAAAAGCATGTAACACAGATTTACTTAATCCTACTTAACTAAAAGCAACTAAAGACTATTAAATAAGCAAGTTTAACAACCTAATAAGCTAAGACAACTTAAAAATAAGCTATGAACAGGTCCTTTTGACCACTAAACACCTTGACCCAAACACCCTGAATGGGTGTTTTACATTAAAAACTGCTTTTGCAACTTATTTATAAGATCAAAGTAATGAAATTTTGTGAAAACTTTTTTCTCAAAACTTGAAGAATAAGCAGCTGAGACTGCTTATTCACCTCAGTTTAGGATAGGAGCAAAACAAACACCCCTTTAGCAGAAATTAACCACTAACAAGGATTCCTAATAAGCACTATAAAAAAAAAGGTGACTGCTGATGTGGTGGGACAGCAGACTAGGCAACAAGGGTGCTGTTTTGAGCTTATTTTTAAGCTACCAGATGAATTCCAAATTACAAAGTAAGCTATCACAGATAAAGCTAGTATTAGTGACTACTTATAAAATGAATACTAAACTCCTAATCCTACTTGAACATAGGTAAAATTTAGATTAAAAAAGTTATGGGAGGCTGCTTTGGGTTAGAGACAGAACCAATACTCGACTGCCTACCTAAAGACGAACCCGACACAGGTAGTGGGATGCTGTTAACCAAATGCACCCTTTCCCGAGTTTAAACCAAACACCCGTAGTGGGATGTTGTTAACCAAATGCTTCTAACTTATTTTGCACCTCATAAACTTTCGCCGGGGACACGTCCCCGCTAACACATAAACAAGTAACAAAAAAAAGGAAAACAAGTAACAAAAAAAAAAACCACAAAACTTACCTGGGTCTGAGTGTCGGCTTCGGTTCTCAGCTTCGATTCTCAGCTTCAGTTCTCAGCTTGGTCTCGACACAACATACTGTAAAAAATAATTAAAATAAAAAATAAAAAATTAACAAAAATCAGTCTACAATAAAATAAAACATTTCAAAAATTAACAATCTCAAAAATTAACAAATAACAAAAAATTAACAAATTAACAAAAAATAACAAATAAAACTTACATGGGTTTGTAAACAAGGGGGACAAGGAAGAAAGAAGATGGGAAAAGATAGAATTACATGAGGAGAGGGTTTAAGGAAAGAATTATATGAGGAGAGGGTTTAAGGAAAAAGTTATACTCGTGCACAGTGGTGAGTGTGTAGTGGCGGTGGAGCAGTGGTGGTGGCGGTGGTGAGCTGTGGTGGTGGAGGTGGTGAGCTGTGGTGGAGCAGTGGTGGAGAAGACGATGAGTGCTTTTCGTTTATTTTTTTCCCAAGTGTAACCAGATTTGTTAATAATTGAGGTTAATATTTGCTTTCTACTTTTGCGGGGGACAAGTCCCCGGGGAAAGGCTTCTTTGTCTTCCAGTGTTACTTTCGCCGGGGACATGTCCCCTGGGAAAGTAATGGCGGGATAAAGTAAAAGAGATGAGGGAAAATGAAAATTTACGCCAAAACTTTCCCCGGGGACAAGTCCCCGGGAAAAGGTTTAATTATAAAATTAAAATTATCGTTTTAAATATTAGAATTAATAATAAATTATAAAATTATAAAATTAAATTTAACCTAAAAATTATAAAATTAATCTAATTACTTTTAACCTAGGTTGCACGGACACGGCGATACGGCAAAGTCTAAAAATATATGACACGGACACGGCGTGGTATACGTATCATGTTAAACGACCAAGTATAGGTGCATTGGTATACGTATCATGTTAAACGACCAATTATAGGTGCTATGGTATACGTATCATGTTAAACGACCGAGTATAGGTGCATTGGTATACGTATCATGTAAACAACCAAGTATAGGTGCATTGGTATACGTATCATGTTAAACGACCAATTATAGGTGCATTGGTATACATATCGTGTTAAACGACCAAGTATAGGTGCATTGGTATACGTATCATGTTAAACGACCAAGTATAGGTGATATGATATACGTATCATTATACGACAAAGTATAGGTGCATTGGTATACGTATCATGTTAAACGACCAAGTATAGGTGCATTGGTATACGTATCATGTTAAACGACCAAGTATAGGTGATATGGTATACGTATCATGTTAAACGACCAAGTATAGGTGCATTGGTATACGTATCATGTTAAACGACCAAGTATAGGTGCTATGGTATACGTATCATGTTAAACGACCAAGTATAGGTGCATTGGTATACGTATCATGCTAAACGACCAAGTATAGGTGCTATGGTATACGTATCATGTTAAACGACCAAGTATAGGTGCATTGGTATACGTATCATGTTAAACGACCAAGTATAGGTGCTATGGTATACGTATCAGGTTAAACGACCGAGTATAGGTGCATTGGTATACATATCATGTTAAACGACCAATTATAGGTGCATTGGTATACGTATCATGTTAAACGACCAAGTATAGGTGCATTGGTATACGTATCATGTTAAACGATCAAGTATAAGTGCATTGGTATACGGATCATGTTAAACGACCGAGTATAGGTGATATGGTATACGTATCATGTTAAACGACCGAGTATAGGTGCATTGGTATACGTATCATGTTAAACGACCAATTATAGGTGCATTGGTATACGTATCATGTTAAACGACCAAGTATAGGTGCATTGGTATACGTATCATGTTAAACGACCAAGTATAGGTGCATTGGTATACGTATCATGTTAAACGACCGAGTATAGGTGATATGGTATACGTATCATGTTAAACGACCAAGTATAGGTGCATTGGTATACGTATCATGTTAAACGACCAAGTATAGGTGCATTGGTATACGTATCATGTTAAACGACCAAGTATATGTGATATGGTATACGTATCATGTTAAACGACCAAGAATAGACCAAGTATAGGTGCTATGGTATACGTATCATGTTAAACGACCAAGTATAGGTGCATTGGTATACCTATCATGTTAAACGACCAAGTATAGGTGCATTGGTATACGTATCATGTTAAACGACCAAGCATAGGTGATATGGTATACGTATCATGTTAAACGACCAATTATAGGTGCTATGGTATACGTATCATGTTAAACGACCGAGTATAGGTGCATTGGTATACGTATCATGTTAAACGACCAAGTATAGGTGCATTGGTATACGTATCATGTTAAACGACCAAGTATAGGTGCATTGGTATACGTATTATTATTATTATTATTACTATTATTATTATTACTACTACTACTACTATTATTATTATTATTATTATTATTATTATTATTATTATTTATTTATTTATTTATTATTATTATTATTATTATTATTATTATTATTATTATTATTATTATTATTATTATTATTATTATTATTATTATTATTATTATTATTATTATTATTATTATTATTATTACTATTACTGGTCTCAACTTCCCACAAAAAAAATGGCGCCAAGAATTTCCACAAAAAACATGGCGCCAAAACTTCCCACCAAAAGCTACCAGATCTGCTCTATATATCACATAAAGAAAACTTGAGATCTTATCCCACAAAAAGCTACCAAATCTTATCCTCAAAACCACTCAACCTCTTATCTTCACACAAATTTCAAAACCAGAGATGGAGCCATTTAATCCTTTTATGTGTTCTTGTGGAGCAGGAAATATAAAATTAAGAACATCACATAGAGAACATTCATTTGGACGACAATATTACGCATGTCCTCTGTCAAAGGTGAACAATCATACATTTCTTATTTATGTAAATATACAAATAATTGGGTTGTAATCTCTTATAATTTTCTTATTATGTAACAGCCCAGAAAAGATAATGGGTGCGGATATTTTATGTGGGAGGATGCATTTGACGAGTACTTAAGAACAATCTTTTCTCAAGGTTCTGGATCTGCACCAACAGAGTGCTCGAGCTGCCATGAAAAAGATCTTAGGATTGTTGGAATCACAAAAACATGTGCTAGAGACAAGAGTAAGGTTGCTGAAGGCAAGACTTGAAATGGCAAGGATTCCTGACGACCACACATGTCAGTCGGATGCATTACTTCGTGAGTTGTTAGGTGACATGAAAAATCTTCGTATGTAGTAGTAGTAGTAGTTGTTGTTCTTGTAGTTGTTGTTGTTGTTGTTGTTGTTGTTGTTGTTGCTGCTGATCAAAGTAGTAGTTGTTCTTGTAGTTGTTGTTGTTGTTGTTGATGTTGTTGTTGTTCTTGTAGTATGTATCTGTCAAGTATTTTTATAAATCAAAGCACATGCTGGATTTGTAAAGCTGATCATGTTCTTAGTTAACCAGATTATGGTGTCCAAACACCCCTTTTGCAATACTAAATTACATATGCTCAAAGAATGAAACTGAAGAAATAATATCACATTTAACAAACACGAATTAAGAACCATATTAATTCATCATAAATTTAATATTTTTGTTTTTCCCATAGCTATATATCTACTCTGTTTCGTCAAGTCTCATCAATAAATCCCAAGCGTTGTATAACCTGGAGATACAACCCAGCTGCTCAAAATTCAAGTCTTCGTTTCTTTTGACCAGATATTTTGTAACGACAGACGATGGAACTAAAGATATGCCGTTTTAATTTTAAAATAGTTTAGGGTTTTTACGTAATGAAAAGACTATCCAAGCATCGGGGTTTTAGTTATGTATTAATTGTTGCAATAAAGTGTATTTTTTATAAATAGCAGGTTTTGCCGGGGACATGTCCCCGGAAAAAGGTTTGGCGGGAATTTTCCCGCGAACAATTAGCATGCTTTTGACTTTGGTCAAATTTTGGTAAAAGTGAAATATACTTTCGGCGGGGAAAAGTCCCCGGAGAAAGTTTACGTTGAATTTTGACTATCCGGTCAAAGTTTGATAAAAATCAAACTTACTTTCGCCGGGGACATGTCCTCGCCGAAAGTGTCCGTTGATTTTTCCATAACAAGTCAGCGTATTTATGTGCCACGTCAGATTTTATTTTGTCATTTAGTGACTTTCGCCGGGGACATGGTGTCCCCGGTGAAAGTGTCCTCGCCCGTCCAACCGATTGTTGTAGTGATATAGGCGTGTGAATTGATGACCAAAGCACCAATCACCAACACGATTTTGTTTTGTTTGATATTCGTGATTTACAGATAAGTGTTTTAGGGTTGAAGAGAGGAGCGGGGTGGGTTATATTTGGAATGGAGCGTGGTTTTTAATTCTCTGATACCATGTTCGGTATAGGTGATAATGAATATCTTTATTGATTGACTAATCACACATACAATGTACATATATATATAACACTACAATGAATGATCTAGAATCGGGCTAGAGCCCGTTACACAATGATATACGAATATGGGCTAACAAAATCTTCATGACATTGCATGCATCTTACATATCACTGCAACAAATTTGTCATTTTTACACGTTTTTTTTCTTTACTTTATGAACCGTAAACTTTAAAAAAAAAAATATTCACATTTAGGAGTGTGAATAATTGTTTCAAGATCCTCACACTTAAAAAGTGTGAAGAATTTTAATCTCACACTTAAAAGTGTGAAGAATTATCTCAAAATCAAAATCATCATACTTAAAAGTGTGAAGAATTATTTCGAAACAAAATCATCACACTTAAAAGTGTGGAGAATTGTTTTAAAACCATCAAGTGTGAAAAATATTCATAAAGCTTCACACATAAAGGTGTGAAAATATTTGATACACCCAATTGGTTCACACGCATACTAGTGATGTGAATTTTTTTATCCTTCACTCTTTAAAGTGTGGCAACATGCTCTAATAAGTGTGAGTAAGTTACTATTTTGTTGTATTGATATAAGAGTAAAGTGCGTATCACTATGATGCCAAGAACATTATTTATCAAGAAATATACATTACACAACTTATTCTTCATAGGGTATTTTGCGTAGCAGAACTAATATACAAGGAATGTCCATTACTAGTCTTCCCGCTAGTTGGTTACCATGTGCGACGCCATCTCGTTAATTACTTAATTTGGACAGTTCCGAATTTGGATGCAACTTCGATCTTTCGAAGTACAGTATCACTTTGTAGTTAAGAAAGTTACATGCAAAAATTACTATGAAAAGTACAAATATGAGTAAATATCCAATCCAGTTAAGCTCATGCGGGATCAGTAACATCGACACAAGCGAGAAGGGTGCAAGAATTCCTGAGAAGCAAAAAACACTCTTTAAGGTCATGTAAATGTAGTGGATAGGGTAGTGTTCCCTTGTTGAGCTTTCTAAGTGAGTTTTCATGGCAAACAGAATCACAGAAGTCGGTATGGCAATAGTATAAGCAACCACAGCCATGTTGGCAAAGAAACTGTGAGTTTCAAAAGGAGATTGTTTGTTATTTTGAAACTTGAGTTGAGCGAGTTGTGTCAATGATGGATACATGACGACAAGAGCCCCCGCATATAAAAGATACAATATTCCTCCGTTTTTATGAATTCTGAAAGAAAAAAAAAACTTAACATAAGAAACAAAATACACAAAGAAGGGAATAAGTGAAAACCTCCTAAGATACAAATAAGTTTCCGAAAAGGGAATTGAACTTACTGCTCAGGAGTCGGATTGGCTGCATGTAATGGAACTTGTGGTGCGTCTTGGCGTGCATCGTTAATGGTAATGGCAACCTGTCCACCTCTTCTGTTAGCATTACTTAAATCAGTGTCTGAACTCTCCATGCATATGATTGTGGATTCGGGCGGTCCATGAATGTTGGAAGCTACACACCTTCAAAATTCAAAACAGAAAAAACAACTGTGACATAATTACACATTCCGAAAGAAAACACCAAGATAGAAGAATACATGCTGGAACTTACTGCGCAGCAGGCGGATTTACAGCGGGAGAACACGTTGTTGATTGAGATATGGGAAGCTCTTCGGTGTAATTTAGATTTTCCATGGTTTGGTGTTGGATACAGGTTCGTTTTGAGTGTAAATTGTTTATATATATAGTAGCTAGGTGACTGCTTCTAGTATTGTAAATCTTCAATTCATGCGCTTAAATAGTTACGGAGTACTTATGTGTCATGCAAACGTCATCTACTCTCTTAAATAGTTACGGAGTACTTATGTGTCATGCAAACGTCATCTACTCTGAGTTATTGCCAAACCCGAAGTAGTTGAAAAAAGTAATTACCAATATGTTTATTTTCCTTAAAGCATTTGCTGATACATGGTAAACACTTCAATCATTCAATCTTATTAGATTTTAATTTTATAATAAAGTAAATAATAACAAACGAACATACATAGTATCAACAAAGTTCTCATTCATGTACCCCTCCGGCCCTGCCATATAAAACTGAACAAAACATCGGTTTAGGTAATTGAAAAAGAAGAAATGGATTTTGGCATAACTTTTATATTAAATTAAAATAGACGTGTGCATTAGACTGACAAATAGTTTTAGATTCACCGTAGATTAACAAATACTTTTTTCAAGTACTACTATCTAGGCAAATACTCTATGCGCGCGTGTGTTTATATAATGTCATAGCTTATCTTATTTTAACTACATAAAATTAAAAATATGGTCAAAAAATCAAATTGTTAAAAAGTGGAAATGTGGAAAAGTGAAAAATGTGAAAATTTGGAAAATTGTCTTTGGTAAGCATGAGGTACAAATTGTGTAACTTAGAAATGTGTATGCTGAATGAATGAAATTGTGTAAAGCATGTAGGTACAAATCTAAAATATTATGATTTTTTTAGTGCTAATGTACATGTTTTGGTAATTATAGCATGAGGTACAACTATGAAGGTGAAATATTTGAATATAACTTGGTAAACATTGTTTCAGATATAGATGTTTCCATTTACGTTTTACTTTATGACTTTGAGTTGTGAATTTTACGTTTTACTTTAAGTGTAGTCGTTATTATTTGCACCAAATTTTGATAAGAAAAGACGAGCTCGACAATTTAGTGAATTATCAACATGTTCATGATTATAATGTTTGTATTGGTACCAAGTTTCAAAACAAATATATTACTAGACGAGAATATATCGATCATGACTAAATCAACTAAATCGATTGCAACAAACATAGTTTAAACTCATTTAATATACTTTAATAGAATACCATTAGTTTAGCAAAAGATATAGACAACCGTGGTAAATTTGAAGACACGATCAACTTTCGAACCCTGGGTAGAAAATTAATCCTTTATTTGCCACGGAGGTTCACTTGTGCTGACTCTGGGTATCCAAAAGGGTAATCGCCCTGAGATTAGTCGGCTTGCAATATCAAGTCAGAAACCCATGTAAAAAAAAAAAAAAAAAAGAAAAAAAAGAAAGAAAAAAAGATCAACTTAATTCTGAGCAAAGTCAACTTAATTTATGCAAGTTGTGTATTCTTGGAAACTTTCTTCATAGTTCAATACACATTTATTAGAATACTATTAGTTTAGAAAAAGATATAGACAACCATGGTAAATTTTAAAGATTTGATCAACTTAATTATGAGCAAAGCCAACCTACACATTTTATCATACATGGTATTATAATGAGAGTAACTTCTCCCTCTTTTACTGCTTATAATATAAATGATTGTTTTTCTTCCATAAACATATATACTCTATGTTAATGTTTCTAATATAAATGATTGTTTTTTAAATTAGACTAAAATACACCGTTAGTCCATAAACTTGTCACTGCGCATCGTGTTGGGACAAACTTGGGCTTTTTCATCGTTCGGAGTCCCTATTTCAAGTTTCTTACTCGTTACTGGTCCTTTGACCATATTTCCGTTAGTCAAGGACGTCAGTTGGCGTTTGATTTGTCTTTAGTCAAAGGGCACATTTGTCATTTCCTTATTTCAATTAAAAATTTTTAATTATTGCCATATGTAATGTAACCCTCTTCCCGCCCCATAAACACATAGTCTGTATTATTTTTCGTCATAGAACTTTCGTTACAAGAATTATCAGAATTCACAAACCCTAATTGCATGTCACAAAACCCCTGTTTATCAATCATAAAACCGAAACATAGACTTTACTCTATGGAAAGTAAGAAGACATCCAGGTTATCCAGTTGATGATACCGTCCTATACGACTCTACTAAGAAGAAATACGGTACTGTTTTTTTTTATTATAGTCATTGGAATTTCTAATTGGGGTATTTATTGTTTGCCAATTAAGTTTTTAGAATGCCCTAAACATATATTTACATGTTTTCAGGTGGTAGATCTAATATGTTTAGCATGAGGATTCATCACAATGGTGTCTTTAAATACTGGCCTGGTAGAATATACGTCGGAGGTATGGAAACTTTAGTTGATTTTGTTGATGTTGATAGTGTGTCAGTTGAAGAGTTGGATGTTCTTATGTATATGAGTTGGGTTATGAGCTTGGTTCAAAAAATTACTATTACTTTGTTAAGACTGGTAGTAATTTAGATGATGGTTTGTATAGCTTAAGTGAGAGTGCTAATTTAGAAATATTGAAAGATCTTGTTGATGACCATAAGATGATAGAGGTTTATGTTGAAAATGGTAAGACAACATTGGATGTTGATCAAATGTCACCAAAGTCAATTAGGACAGTTATTGCTGATGTGGATGCAACAAAGAAAAAGGCAGCTCTTGCTATTGTTCCATATTGCTCAAACAAATTGTTCTTAGAAAACATTGTTAATAAATCTGTGGTAGAGGATATATGTCCACATCAACCTTTGGAAGTCAATACTTTGGTACAATCTAGTCACATGCCAGAAACAGAACCCTTGTTTTCATCTGTAGAGGTCTGTCAGACTGAAGATGTTGTAGGTGATGTCAACCAGCATATAGATAAACATGTTGAGCATATCCAAATAGATAGTCCTGAAGAGGTATGTCAAAATGATCTCTCAGTTAGGTCATCATGAGGAGGAAATATGTAATCCTATGGAGCATTTCCAAAAAGGTAAATCTGTACAGGTAAGTGAAATCGATTAAGCTTTAAGTGATGACAATATGAGTGAGACAGATAGTTATATGAGTGATGATGATGATATTGAGAACAATCGTGATGGAAACACAGTTGTCGATGTGGCTAATACTTTTGAGGATCCTGATTTTGATGTTAATCTGTTCAAAGTGACTGAGACTACAGAGTTACCATCTATAGGTACCACCAGCCAGATACCAGATGTTTTTTTTAAGAAAAGTGAGTTGGATCTGTTAGATGATAATGATTTTGCAAGTGGTTCTGATAATGAGGATGAGTATGTTATTAGGAAGAAAAAAATGAGGGCATACAAGAAACAAAAGTTAAGTGAGGCAGCACAAACAGAGGACGAAATATATTTTTTCTGTGGTCAAACTTTTGTAACTGCAAAAGAAGTGAAAGATAGGATCTACCTGCTATCAATAAAGACTAGGAGGAAATTGCAACTCATTAAGAATGACAAACAAAGAATTAGGGTTAGGTGTCTTGGAAAAATACCTGTTTGGGGAATAACCGAAGGCGTTGGGCTGGGAAAAGCCCCAAAGAGGAAAACTGGTCCGATAACTAGAGGCCTTGGAAGGGATGTATATTTGCGATCACGCAAGGAGCAAGCAACAGATTGCCCATGGTTGTTGTATGTAGCCAAAAATACAGCTAAAGATGTATGGATTTTTCGAACTTTCAGGGATGAACACAAATGTTTGCAATCAAGAGAGATTAAAGCTTGTGACTACAAGTTTCTTTCGAAGCAAATAGTTGACCAAGTTCAAGTCAATCCAGATATTCCAATTAAGGCTGTTCAAGATCAGCTCAGTAAACAGTTTGAAGTTCAGGTGTCTATGCAAAAGGTATTAAGGGCAAAAAACAAGGCAGAAAATGAGATTAGGGGTGATCATAAGCATCAATACACCCTTTTAAGAGACTATGTTGAAGAGTTGCAGAAAACAAACCCAGATACAACAGTTAGGATAAGTGTACAAACTGCAACAGATGCAACAAGTCCAACCAGAGTTTTCAAGAGAATGTATGTATGCTTAGGTGCTTTGAAGGAAGGATATAAAGCTTGTCAAAGAGAGTTGTGGGGGTTAGATGGTGCTTTTATGAGGGGTCCTTTTCCTAGCCAGCTTCTTACAGCAGTCTGTATAGACAGCAACAATGGAATATACCCTTTAGCCTACGCGGTTGTAGAAGCTGAAAGCAAAGACTCATGGATTTGGTTTCTTGAATGTCTAAGAGATGATCTTGACTTGCAACCAAACTCAAACTACACTTTTATCAGCGACAGGAAAAAGGTGATGTTACCATTTAGTTGATTAGATTCACTTGTATTTTCGATAAATGCAAGTTTTATTAGTAATGAATTGATGTTTATTTGTGTAGGGTATCATTCCAGCATTAGCAGCAGTATTCCCTAGTGCTGAACACATATATTGTTTGAAGCACATCCATGATAATATGAAATTGCAATGGAATTGTTAATACAAATAAACCGTAAAAACGTTTATTAATATTTTGCGATCTCTTTGTGTTTTGTTGATAACATATATAATGTTGTCTTAAGTATAATTATAAGGATACATGTTATTTTTGTAAAGCATTTACATATAATCTTTTAAATACAAAAATGTAGTAACAAAAGCATTTGTTGTAATAGTTAATTAGGATGGGTAAAAATCACAACCCATGGATCTTAACCCATACCCAAAGAGACTTGATACAATGTATACTTAGATACATTGAATCTAGATATAACCCATGGACCAACCCATGACCCATAACCAAAAAACCCATGGGCAAAGAGGAGCGTTCCACGGATCCCTAGCTTTGTGCTAGCCGGATCCCAAGTGGAAGGGATCCGTGGGATCCGTGTGAACAGTGAGGAAATTTGCCTATAAATAGAGAGCCATTTCTTCATTCTAACTCACCCCTCTTCTTACTAAATCTCTCATACACTCTCATTCTCTTCTAACATATAGATCACTTGATCTAGAGAGTTGTTCTTCTTTTCTTTCTATTTGTGATCCTCATATAGGTCCTTCTCTAAGGCGAGATCACGAGCATTCTACAAGTCATCCAAGCAAGGGGTACTTGATTGATTTGTCACTCCGCAAGATTTCTGTAGCGAAGATCTTGTATTTGATATTTCACATATTTGTTGTGTAATAGTTGTGTTGGTTTGGTCCACCGTGCTACGGACTCGGTATCTAGTTTTGTACCGGATAAAGTGTAAGCAACGTTGTGAAGGCTTCTCCGCCAAGTGAAGGAGTTTGTTGACATAGTGCTTGAACTCTCGAGTAGGTGACTCGGGGAGTGGAGTAGGGCAAGGAAGGTGTCCTTGTAGCCGAACCACTATAAATCGGTTGTGTCATTTCTATCCCTTATCTTTGTTTATTCACTTACATTATCACTAGATCTATACGTTCTCAACATCCATACGATTTCACATAATATCGAATCTAAAGTTTTTGAAATCAACTTAAAATCGGTAAAACTATTCAACCCCCCTTCTAGTTTTCCACAATAGGTATCAGAGCTAAGTTTATAAAAGTTTTAAAATAAAATTGTATTTTAAAAACTTTTCGATCACTATGGGTTCTGAAAATTATAAGGAAGGGCAATCTATGCAACGACCACCACTAGTTGAAACTAATGGTTTTATATATTGGAAAAATATATTCGAAACATATGTGAAGTCTAAAGATATTGATCTTTGGTACATTATTGTTGAAGGTGATTTTGAGGCTACCTCAAATGATGATAAAGGAAATTTAGTTCACATACCTCATGATAAACTAAATGATGAAATGAAGAAAAAGCTTTCTAAAAATAGTGAAGCAAAAATGGTTTTATATAATGCTTTACCGAAAAAGGAATTCGAAAGAATTTCTATGCTTAAAACCTCTAAAGAAATTTGGAATTATTTAGTTGTAACTCATCAAGGCAACCAACAAGTTAAAAATAATAAAATTGATCTATTTGTTCAACAATATGAACAATTTTCAATATCGGATGAGGAAACTATAGATCATTCATTTGCTAACTTTAATACTATTATTACATCTTTACAAGCACTTGATGAATCCTTTTCTAGCCGTAACCATGTTAGGAGATATCTAAGGGCACTTCCATCGAAGTGGAGATCCAAGGTGACGGCAATCGAAGAGTCAAAAGATTTGACAATCCTCACCCTCGATGAACTCATAGGCAACCTAAAAGTCTACGAGCTTGTCCTTGCTAAAGATTCCGAAGCCTCAAAGGTGAAAGAGAAACACAAATCTCTTGCCCTTAAAGCCAAAAAGGTTTCGAGCGATGAGGAGAGCTCATCTTCGAGTAGTGACGACGAAGAGTACGCTATGGCGGTAAGGGACTTTAAAAAGTTCTTTAGAAGAAAGGGTAGATACGTCAAACAACCGTATGACGATAAGAAAGGCTTTCGGAAAAACAAAGAGGACGAAAAGCCAAAGGATGATCGTACTTGCTTTAAATGTGGGGACCCAAACCACTTTATTAGTAAGTGTCCCAAACGGGATGATCAAAAGGCATTCGTGAGCGGCACGTGGGGAATGAGCGACGAGGAGGACGAAGAAATTTGTCTCATGGCAAATGACGAGGTATGTCACGAATACTATAGTAGTTCATCACTTGATGACGACTCATTGCATAATGAATATGATAAACTATGCAATATTAGCTTAAAACTAATTAACAAAAACAAGCTTTTAAAGAGTCAAAACCAACGTTTAGATAAAGAAGTCATAGAATTAAAAGCAAAACTAAAACGTTTGGAAAAGGGTAAAATAGCAAGTGGTGAATGTGAACTTTGTGTTCAACTTCAAACACTAGTTGATCATTTAGATTCTAAAATTGCTAGAATGAGTACAAACACCTTAGATACAATACTCGATGGTGTTAAAACCGGCAACAACCAAAAGGGTCTAGGCATACAACAACTTGATCCATCAACTAGTGAAATTAAAGAAACAAAATTTGTTAAAGAATTAGAAAAACCAGCCACTGTTGTGGCGGATCCCACGGATCCCCTAAAAAGGGAACCGGCTAGTGTACAAACTGGGATCCGTGGATCTGCTGTGACAACTAGTGGTAATAACATAGCTTCATCATCTAGAAACGAGTTCCTTATCGTAAATAGGAAGAAACCAACTCATGTCACCACTAGACATCCACCTCCAAAAATTAATCCTACTTTTGCAAGAAACAAAGCACCATCTTTTCAAAAACATAATGCATCTAGGAGACCTAATAACGTTTATCCAAGAAGTAACCATCAAATGGGATGGAACCCTAATATGCAAAACGGTTTCTCTTTTCAAAACTTTGCTCCATGGAATGCATACTCATCTTATCCATACATGTCTAACATGAATGGAATGTTTAACACTAATGGACCCATGAATAAATGGGGACCAAACTTTTGAGTTTATTATTGTTTTAGGTGTGCTTAAAGGTCGACCTAGACCCCGATGAATGGGTCAAGGATAGCGGGTGCACGAGGCACATGACCGGCAATAGGTATCTATTCTCCACATATGAATCCGTAAATGGAGGTAATGTGGTGTTTGGAAATAGCAAAAGTAGAATCATCGGTAAAGGTACGGTTTCTAACAAATCTCTAACCATTAACGATGTGTGTCACGTAGAAAACCTAAACTTTAATCTCTTAAGTATAGGACAAATATGTGATAAAAAGTGCAATGTACTTTTTACCAAAACCGGTAGTAAGATACTTAAAAATGGCATAACCATAGGAAGAGGAATTAGGAAACATGGAGTCTATGTCATTAAAATCGGTAATGAACCTAAAGACAAACTATGTCTTACCTCTATGGATGATACTTCGACCTTATGGCATCGAAGATTAGGTCACGCCAACATGCGACTTCTTCAATCGCTATCATCCAAAGATCTAGTAAGAGATCTACCTAAGTTAAAATATGAACATCATTTTTGTGATGCTTGTAATGTAGGAAAACAAGCTCATTCGAGTCATAAAGCTAAAAACATGGTGTCCACAACTAGGTGTCTAGAATTACTTCATATGGATTTATTTGGTCCATCCGCTATCCAAAGTTATGGAGGCAACTACTATACTTTGGTAATAGTGGATGACTACTCTAGGTATACTTGGACAAAATTTTTAAAGAACAAAACGGAAACCTTTAACTATTTTGAAATATTAAGCAAAAAGATCCAAAGACAACTAGGAAAACCCATAGTGTCTATTAGGACGGATCATGGTAGGGAATTCGATAATGAAGTGTAATTCGGAGCTTTTTGTGACGCTAATGGTATTACTCACAACTTCTCGGCTCCACGCACTCCACAATCGAATGGGGTAGTAGAAAGAAAGAATAGAACCCTTCAAGAAATGAGTAGAACCATGCTTAACGAACAATCCATACCTCAAAAATTTTGGTGTAATGTTGTTGATACTTCAACATACATACTCAATCGAGTCTTAATTAGACCAATCTTAGGTAAAACTCCATATGAGTTACTCTGAGGCAAAAAGCCTACTTTAAATCATTTTAGAGTCTTTGGAAGCAAATGCTTCATTCTTAACACTAAAGATTACCTTACAAAATTTGATCCTAAATCAACCGAAGGTATCTTTCTAGGTTACTCGCCTAATAGCAAAGCTTACGTCATATTAAACAAAGAAACAATGAAGGTAGAAGAGTCATTAAACATAAAATTTGATGAAAGTCCACCCAAACCCTCTCCACCTCTTGTCGATGACGAGATCATAGAAAGTGAAGCTATTGTAATTAAGAAAAAGATAAATGAAGAAGAAGAACCTTCAATTAGTGAAATCACAAACATTAAAGAGTCCAAAGATCACCCCGTAGATAAGGTCATAGGAAAGCTAAATGAACGAACATTAAGATCTCAAGTTCAAAACCAAAGTAGTTTATTTTGTTTTGTCTCAACTATAGAACCTAAGAACACACAAGAAGCCATAAAAGATGAAAGTTGGGTAATGGCTATGCAAGAAGAATTAAATCAATTTGTTTCTAATGATGTTTGGACACTTGTCCCTCCACCTAGTAATCAAACCATAATAGGAACAAAATGGGTGTATAAAAACAAATTAGATGCAAACGGAGTAGTATCTAGGAACAAGGCTAGACTCGTTGCCCAAGGGTATAACCAACAAGAAGGAATAGACTTTGATGAGACCTATGCCCCCGTGGCTAGATTAGAGTCTATAAGAATACTTCTTGCGTATGCTTGTGCTAATGATCTAAAGCTTTATCAAATGGATGTCAAAAGCGCTTTTCTAAATGGTCTTATTAATGAAGAAGTATATGTAGCTCAACCTCCGGGCTTCATCGATTTTGAAAAACCCAAACACGTTTATAAATTAAAGAAAGCCCTTTATGGTCTTAAACAAGCTCCAAAATCTTGGTATGATAGACTCAAGTCCTTTTTAGTTAAACATAACTATACCATGGGGTTAGTTGACAACACACTTTTTACTAAGAAAAAGGAGTCACACATAATCATAGTACAAATATACGTAGATGATATTATATTCAGATCCACTTGTCAAGACATGTGTGATGATTTCTCTAAAATCATGCATGACGAGTTCGAGATGAGTATGATGGGAGAACTTAGTTTCTTTCTTGGTCTACAAATTAAACAAGTAGAAGATGGTATCTTCTTCAATCAATCTAAATACATCAAGGAGATGTTAAAGAAATTTGGTCTAGAAGAGTCGAAACCAATTAGGACACCCATGTCATCCGACACCAAACTCACAAAAGATGAAGACGGCGAATCCGTAGATAATACTAAATATCGTGGCATGATAGGTAGTCTTCTCTACCTCACGGCAAGTAGGCCGGATATCATGTTTAGTGTCTGCTTATGTGCTAGGTTTCAAGAAAACCCCAAAACTTCACACCTAGAAGCCGTAAAAAGAATTTTTAGATACATTAAGGGTACAACACAATTAGGATTATGGTATCCTAAGGGCACGGGTGTAGAAACAATTGTATATGCAGATTCTGACCATGCAGGGGATTACGTTGATAGAAAAAGTACAAGTGGGGTGTGTACTTTCATGGGATGTTGTTTAACATCGTGGTTTTCTAAGAAACAAACGGCTCTAGCAATATCAACAACCGAAGCCGAGTACGTCTCCGCCGGCAAAGCATGCCAACAAGCACTATGGATGAAACAAGCGTTAGTAGACTACGACATTCATCTAAGCGACATAGCCATTCTATGTGATAACAAAGGTGCCATCGACTTAAGCAAGAATCCGGTATTGCATTCTCGCACCAAGCATATAGAGATTCGTCATCACTTCTTAAGAGACAATGTTCAAAAGGGGAACATTTCTATTGAGAAGGTAGCATCCGAAGATAACATAGCCGACGTCCTCACCAAACCGTTGAAGCGGGAACAATTCAACCTACTTCGTCTTGGTCTTGGTTTAATGGAACACACGTCGTAATTTATTTTGACTCTACAAGGTATGTAAACACTAGCCTTCTTCCCTCTGAGTCTAGGATCTCTATTTCACGCACAACTCACAAACAATACGGGAATTTTCAAAACCCAAATATAAGTTTTTTTTTTACTTATAGCTCTCCTACTTTTTATATACACATTTTCAAAGAAAACCTACTTTCACAATGTTTTCTAAAAGGATGATACCTTCCCGTATCAATTTCACAAAAGCAATTTCTCACGTCTAGGACAAATCGCTTTTTCATTATTAATACAAAGTAAAAACCCGTTTTCATTGCATCTCATGTCTTTTGAATGCTAAAGGGGACACATAACTAATATGTGTTTTCGGGTACATTCATTTAAGCTACAATGAATTAGGAGCATTGACAACACAAGATTACGTACTTATGTACTAAATATGTGTTTTCGGGTTATCTCAATAGCATACTTTTTATACTTCTAGTTTAGTTTTTATTTCTTTTTAGGGGTCGAGATAACCGCAACTCCAAATAGTTTGCATATAGGCACACAATAGGCAAAAATATTTCCAAAAGGAGAATTTTGTACTGCCTGAAACACCAGCCCCACGGATCCCAGCCTTCAAGCTGGACGGATCCCTCATGGGAAGGATCCGTGGGATCCGTGTATACAGAAGCTGTTTTCAACTTCTATTTTTGTCATTTTGGATGAAAAATCCACATTTGTCTTATTTTTGGGAGTATGTTCTTTAATGCTTGTGTTCTCATGATCACATGCCTTGAATTCATATCTAATCATTAGATTTTAATCCACATTTTGGGTCAAGCATTCATTACAATGTGTTGTTTTTCTATATATATAACTCCCAAAATGCTTGCATACTCCATCTCCTTCTCACAAACACACTTCATCATGTCATCCAAAAACCCTTTAGGAGAATCATCTAGTACAAACAATCATGATATCCAAACCTTTGTACTTCCACCATCCAAAATACCACAATCAAATGCTAGGATATCCGCACGGATTAGTATCCGATCTTGTTGTTTAGCAAAACCAACCTCAAATGATTCATCCTCAAATAACTCACCACAAGATGCTTCCATTATAGCACCACCCTCATCACCAACAAGTACACCAACTTCATCACCACCTAAAATAACTCTTATGGAACTCCTTAGGACTCCAACAAGATCTACCCAACCTAAAGAAAAAGAAATAGTCTTTTCCACACCCCCCACATCACCAAATACTATTTTTCAAGATCTTGAAACATCACTACCTCTAGCTCCCATCACATTACAAGAACATCTAGGTTCTTTTCCACCACCACATACAAACATTCCGGATTTTGATTCATATTTTCCTATTTTTCCACCACAACTTCCGCATAACTCAAATCAAAACAACCCGGAAAACTTCCGCACTCATTACCCACATCATTTACATTGTGAACATTGCCAATCCACTAGGGAAATTGCAATAGAAGTTAGGGAAGAAATGCGTTTCATACTCAACCTCATCCTTGATCGCATCAATACAATTACTCATCAAAACCTCCATCCATAACCTTATGCAAGCATGGAAGGAATCTCTACTACTATTTTTCACTTTTTATATCTTTTTGTCATTTTCAAGAACAAGTCTTGTTCTTATTTTTACATGCTTGTAAGTGGCTTAACTACCACTATAATTTGTCGTTTTATTACAAGGCCTTGTTTACATACCTTGGCTCCATATCTTGTTTCTCGACAACCATAAGATCAATTAAGCATGTTACTAACTTTCTTTTGTAGATTTTTTTTCTCTTGACGCCCCAAACTAGGGGGAGCTACCGTCAAGGGGGAGTAAGTAGACTATTTTTTCCTCCAAGGGTTAACTTTTTGTTTCGACAAAAAGGGGGAGAAGAAGTAAAACTTAGGAGCTTTCAAAACTTACATCTATTCTTAAGTTTTACTCATCATAACATTATATTTTGTCATCAACAAAAAGGGGGAGATTGTTAATACAAATAAACCGTAAAAAAGTTTATTAATATTTTGCGATCTGATTCGTCCCAAACCGTCAAGTTTTATCACTCAAGCCGACCACTTGTGAATGGCCGACCGTAACAAACTTAAAACGGTCCGGAAACAGAATGCAATGAAGATCAGGAGAGTATAGTGTTTCCCCGGGTCGTTATGTCCCAGCGAGCTATGCAATGAATCACCAAACGAATAGTGATCGAGAGATTTGAACGGTAAAGAAGGATTTGAATTATTATAACTACAGAAATAGCCTATAATTACAAAGGCTTAAATGCAAATTAAAGGAAATCTAAAAAGATAAAAAATATTAAATAAACGCTATCACTATTTGCAAAATGATGTTTTTGATTTTATCTTTTATAAAACTTTAATTAAAAAACTACGTGACGTATACAAGAAAATGTAAAACTTAAACAATATAAATCCTAAAAATATGAAAATGACATTTTTATAAACCTAATGTTAAAAGAAAATTTATAGAAAAAGAAAATTATTTTTATAACTACTTATCTAATTATTATTAATTAAAAACTATTTTTAACTATTTAATAATAACCTAAAATACAAGAAAATATGAAATAAAGCTAGAAAAATGAAATTATAACTTGGAAAAATCTAAAATAACAAAAAAGAATTTTCAAAACTATTTTTATATTTTTCTGAATATTTTTGTATTTTCTATGAATTAAAAACTATTTAAAACTACTTAAATTGCTAAAAAAAAACAAATTTAACTAAGAAAAATCTAGAAAAATATTTTTTTTGACTTTTTATATTTATCTTAACTTAAGAAAAATGAAAAATTATTTTTTTGAAACTTTTCTTAATTAATTGTATTAAATGCTAATTAAAAAGTACTAAAAATTGATTAAAATGAAGAAAAATAACAAACAGGCTTAGAAAAATCTGAAAAATTCAAGATAAGCCTAAAATAATATTGTGAAGCTGAGAAAAATTTAAAAACAGAGGGTTGTGTGTAGGATTATGCATCTGCAGTGTAAAGTGCTTATGGATAAGCACTTGAAATAAGCTAATGAACACAATAAGCTACCCAACTGTAACAGAAGCAATAATATACTAAATGTACCCAAATGCAACTAAAAACAACAAGCCTTAACCTCTGGATTGCAACTTACACAGATTTGATTAGTTGAGCTTATATGCTAAAACAACTTTTTGGGGCCTACTTTGAGCTTAAGCACAAGCTACCAAACTAGCTTAAAATGGAAAACAGAAGTGGGAACTTGAAAAAGACCTGGCCAAGAACTTATGAACCAAATATGAGCTTTGGACAAGCTCAAATGAGCTTGTTGCAAGGGCTGCAAGAATCCTGTGCACACTCAGTTAATACTGAGTGTGTACAGGGGATTCACAACCATTTTGACAAGCAGTTTTGGGCCTTATAAAAAATTCACAAAATTCTATAAAATGATGTAAAGAAACTAGTCCAAGTGAAGTTTTAAAGTCCCAAGTTTCACTGATTGTAACCCAGAAATGAATCAATGATAAATCCTCTCAGTTGGGCTCAAAACAGGTTTTTACACTTTTTGACTTTTTAACAGTTTTGAAAAAGTTGACTTTTGTGAGATTTGCAATCAATCTTTTGACTGATTATGATGTAATATGATGAAATGAACTTGATCCAATCTATGTTTATGATATCTAAGCACAAAACAACCTTTTGATTTGCAAAAGATCCAACAGTAAGCAAGTTAAGACAGATTTTATGTGAAATTGACTTTGGTGGTTTGCAAGTGCAGTATTAAGACAGATATGAGTTTAAATGAACTAAATAAGCTTAGAGCAACAAGTCTCAACCACTGAATAAACCTCTAAGACAGTTAAAGCAACAAATCCAAACACCCTTTAAGTCACTGACTTGCAAATTTAATGAGACCAACTACTTAACTAGCCAATGATATTGATCAAAATGAGTTCAATTAACTTAAATATCACTTAATAAACAGATTAAAACCAATCTAGACCACAAGAACAGATTAAGCAATAAAACTTGGAAATAACTTACAAATGGTCCCAGCCACTATGGCTTGCCAAAGAAAACAAGAACAACTAACCTATCCCAAACCCTAACCTAGCTTATTATCAACCCATATCCATGCTCTGCAATCACCCATATCCATTTCCATTTCAATTTTGGCCCAGTTTGACTTTCATTGACTAAATTCCAAAATTGATTGAAAGTTAAAAGCAAGCTTACAAAAAGCTATAACAAGCTTATCTAAGCTTGTTTGAGTGAGAAAATAAGCTATTAAGAACTTGTGCATAAGAATTTGAAATGGAAATTTTCAACAGTGACCATGAAACAAGAATTCTTAACATAAACTTGAATTGTTACTTAAAAAAGGTTGTAATACACTGAAACAAGTAAGCTTGATACAAATGAAACTTGAAAATACAACTAAGAATTCATTTAAGACTTAAGAATTTTAAAAACGAAATACAATTGAAATTTAAACTAAGTGCTACCCGTTCTTCTCTTTCTTCTTGCTTTATTTATACCCAAAATGACTTCTCTCCTCTCTCTGATTGTTTCCCACTTGAATTTGAGGCCATTGGATGCCTTGAATTCATCTTGGCCGTTTGATCAAGTTTTGGGGCCAAATTGTGTTTTTAGCAGTGTGGGTTGAGTGAGATGGACAAGGATGCATTAAATGCATCTTGGAGGTTTGTTGAGGTGGAGGGATAAGGGGAGTGGAAAGGAGAGCTGGGGGGATGGGTGGTAGTGTGTTGCAGAGGTGTTTGGTGAAGGAGAAGAAAAGCGCGCCAAGGGGGGTTGACCAGTGGGTTTGACTGGGGTATTAATATCAAAGGGGAGGTCAAAATGCAGGGGGTCCAAAAGGTTTGGCAGGGTCCAAGGGTTTGTGACAAGGGTCCAATGGGTATTAAAAGGTTTAATAATCAAGGACTAATTTGCACTTTCTGAATTTTGAGGGACCAGTTCTGCCAATTCTGAAAAGTTGCTCCAAGGGACTAAAAGTGACAAGCTCCAATAGTATAAGGACCAAACTTGACATTTTCAAAATTCCAAGGACCATTTTTTGCCAAATTTGAAACTTGAAGGACCAATTTTGTAATTTCTCAAAAGTTTTGATATTTTTCACCAAAGGACTAATTTTGACAACTTATGATTTTAAAAGGACCTTTGGTGATTTTTCTTTTGAAATTATGTGCTCAGGGACTATTTCTGACAATTTTTAAAACTTGGGGGACTGAAACTGCCAATTATGCAAACTTAGCTCATTTTTCATCTGATTTTGAACATTTTGCATCTGAAACATATAAAATGACATTTTGGAATATTTTCAGTATTTTGATGCATTTCTGAGCATTTTTAAACGTTTTGCAGTTCAGATTGACTAAAAATGATGAGTATTTACACACTCATCAATCCCCCACACTAAACTATTGCTAGTCCCTAGCAATCTTTTGAGAAAAACTTAATGGATTTGAATCTCTTTACCAAAAGCCATTACTTCTGGAGTAGCCAAATGTTTTAGTTCAAGTAAGAACCATGGTACACCGATAACCATGTGATTTTGAGCAAACCACCAGCTTCCAACGGATTTGATTTGTCTTTACCAGAAGCCGTTTGCTTCTGGACTAGCCAACTCTTAGATAAATTATCAATATTATCTTTGGTGAGCTGATTACCAATTATGGTTTTTCCACTGCCTTTACCACAAGCCATAAACTTGCGGGCTAGCCAACTCTTCACTAATTAAAGATATGGTGAGCTGAATACCATACAATTTTGGGCAAATTGCAAGCCGTCAACGGATTTGAGATATCTTTACCAAGAGCCGTTTGCTCCTGGATTAGCCAATCCTTTTGTTTTTTAGACATGGCGGACTGATAACCAATTGAGTAAGTGCAAAACACTTACTCCAAAAAAAATTTTTTTTTTTTTTTTTTTTGGCCAAAAATGGGGGAATTGGGCGGTATAATTACATGATAAAATTCGTGAGAATTCCCCCCCCACACTTAGAAATGAATATTGCCCTCAATATTCAAAGTACCGGCTGTTATGCCGAAACTGAGAACGTAAAAGGGAAATACTACGACCATTATTCGATTTTTTTTTTTTTTTTTTTTTTTTTTTTTTTTTTTTATAGAAAACTTATATACAACATGTGGGGCAACTCCCCCACACTAGGGTGGTAGAAAGATAGAAAGAAGGCAGAAATATGGATGAAAACCCATATGGCATGCTACTGTTTTTGATTCCCGAGTCGCTAGCTTGACTCGACCCCGGATTCATTGGTTCATGGGGAAGCAACGTGGAAAACCAATCTCGATCGGACTTTCGTTCACAATGTTAATAAACATATGAACATCAGAAAGTTCCACACCGATGAGATAAAACCGCGGTATTGTTAATAGTAGAAACTATAAGGGATGATACCGGGGTCAAAGATGGTGTCCTCATTCCCGAAAGAGAAAAGGGAAAGAGCAACCACACCATCTGTGAAGAATGGAATAAAGACGTTCATGAGGATGCAAGTCCATTCCTCATCAGAAAGAAGCAAATCACCATTTTTGACATTTTTAAGCTTAAACTTGAAGCTTAGATGGTGATTGTCAATAAGATGTCCGGGAGGGAGGGTGGGAAACGGTTCTTCAATCAACAGATTTTCCAGAAAAAGGATGTCTCCCTCCGAATCAAAGTAAGTATTATCAATTCCTGTTGGAATTGACTCATCACTAAGAAAGGCATCGACTTCATTCCAAAAGTTGTCATCTTCCTCATCAGGAGTGAGGGAAGGGATGGAAGAGTCGGGAATAATAAGATTAGGAGATGATGGATCATTTTTGAGCAATTCATCAATGGGTGGAATGTCTCCCATTGGATCACAAATATCATCATCCAATTCAGATGAAACTGAAGAGAGTTTGGTTTCATCCACAGAGTTAACAAACTCGATGCGACAAACTGATTCCGGAGGTGGGACAAGTGGTGTGCTCTTAGAGCTAGCAATTTCCACCACTTCCGATGAAGTCTCCGATTCTAGATCATCATCATCATCAAGAACACTCTTGACTTCCCTGGTACAGCTTTCAAACCATTTGTTTGAACCAGGGTTGATTTTTAAAGCTTTTAGCTCAGCACGTTTTTGGTGACTCCTCTTAACCGTGAAATTTGAGAGTGTTGCATTGAATCTTTCAGATTTTTGATCAATTGTGGCAACACTCTGTTTGGACAGAGGTTTGGAGTTCTGGTTGATATTCAATGTGAGCTCTTCGTTGTCAACCCGTATGGTCAACTCTTCAGCAAACACATCAATCAGAGCACGACTCGTTCTCAAGAAAGCTCTCCCTAAGATGAGGGGAACTCTAGGATCTGCATCGAAGTCTACTACAACAAAGTCAGTAGGAAAGTGAAACTTTCCCACTTTCATCACGACATCCTCGGCTATCCCAAGTGGACGAGTTATGGTACGGTCCGCTAGCTCGAGTGTCATACAAGTGGGTGAAAGTTTAGGAAGAGATAGTTTCTTCCATACTGAGTGTGGCATGAGGTTAATGCTAGCGCCAAGATCGGCCAAGGCGGAGCATTGAACCATCCCCAAGAAATCACACGGGATTAGAAATCTGCCAGGTCTTCAAGCTTTTTGGGAAGCTTCTTGAGAAGGACCGCTGAGCATTGCTCATTGAGAGGGGTTTTAGCCATCTCTGATAGCTTATCTTTGTTGGTCAGTAAGCCTTTAAGCGTAGATGCAAATTTAGGCATTAGAACGAGAGCATCAACGAAGCTTATATCAAAGTGTAGCTCATTGAAGATTTGGAAAATTTTTTCCATTTGCTCTTTGTTTTTGTCTTTGAGCTTCTCATCATTCATTCTTGATGGGTAAGGAAGCTGACTAGACTTTTGAGCCGGGATGGAAGTCATTGCTGGCTCAGGATTTTTCTTCGGAACTTCGGGTTCCGGACTTAAAGCTTGGACTACCGAAGGTGGGACGTGTGCGGTACTTCGTGGGCTTGAGAATTGCACCTTGTCCGTTGTATCCTTGGTAACTTGACTCATTGCTACAGGAGGAGGGGGCATTGGAGTCGAAGGTCCATTGTGCGTCTTACCACTACGAGTGGTGACGGCTTTCAACTCGGCATTTGGATTAGGAATTGTATTGCTTGGGAGTCCTCCAGAAGATGATGAAGCTTTGTTCATATTCATGTTCATGAAACTGCTCATCATATTCTTTAACTCATTTGTCTGCCGAGACATTGTGGTATCAATTTCCTTTTTAAGCTCAACTCTCATGTTATTGATCTGAGTTTGCATTGAACGTATGCTTGACTCAGTAATTTTCATGAAGTCATTTGGCATGGGAGCTTGAGAAGGTTGTTGATAACTTTGATGATTGGGAGCTTGAAATGGTTGGTTGAAATTGTTCCGATTTTGATTGAAATTTTGAGAGTTATTGAAATTTTGTCCTTGATTCGGAACAAAGCGATTTTGATTGCCATGGTTTTGCACAGGAGGAAAACCAGGTGGTTTCATACCGCTAGGTGCACGGTAGTGAGGATCAGCTTATGGTCGGTATTGATTGTGGTTTACCGAAGCTACGGGAGCTTGGTAAAAGGAAGCATCGGTTGCTTGACAATCATAATACGCATGTGGACCACTACAAGTTTCACACACCTTGTTTGCGGCTTTGATTGGTTCTGGCTTATGAATTTCGCTTTTGATTTCCTTTACATCTTTAATCATACAACGGATAGCATCCGTTAAAGCGGCTATCGGAGCGGCTAACTCAGAAGAGTTATTAGATGAAGAAACAGGAGTATTAGGAGTATTGACTTTGTTGCGAGAAATAGGAACTTTTGATTTTTGCTCGCAAATCTCAATCACATCTTTAGGCTTACGATTCAAGATATTGCCACCGGCGGCTGCATTTAAAGAATCTTGATCGTTACCGTTCAACCCATTATAAAAGATATTTACTTGTTGAAGCTCCGTGAATTCATGATGGGGGCATTTCCTGAGGAGATCTTTGAATCTCTCCCATGCCTCTCCAAAGTTTTCATCGAAATTTTGACGAAATCCAGAAATTTCATTTTTAAGATTAGTCGTCTTTGATGGAGGAAAGAAATAATTGACAAACTTTTGAACAAGATCCTCCCAAGTTTCGATAGATCGAGGGGGTTCTTTTTCCAGCCAAATCCGGGCTGTCCCCTCAAGTGAGAATGGAAAAAGCATCAACTTCATGACTTTTTGTGGTACATCCTTGAAATTGATAGTTGAAGTCAACTTGTTAAACCAACGGATGTGTGCGTACGGGTCTTCTCGATCAAACCCGTGGAATTGATTCGTAGGAACAAGTGTGATCAAATGTGTCTTCAATTCGAAGTGATCAGAATTGATTACCGGTAAAACGATGGCATCTCCATAACCCTCGGTGGGTGCCTGGAGCATTTCCGCCATAGTTCGTTCGTCTGCCATATTGTTGTTTGAAATAGTACGAATCTCGGGTTCGACTATTTGGGCAGCACGTCTACGAGAACGTCTTCTAGGAATTTCTGCTAGATCACGCAAAGGACTCAATGATCTAGAAGAACGAGTGCGCATGCACTAGAGTTAACTCTAAGGAATCTCAGAGTTAAGGAGAGGAATTATGAAAATGGGGAAAGAAGATTCTTTTTGAGTTTTATGGTTATACATATATAGAAACAAAAGAAAAATATTTTTGTGTTTTTATAGGTTTTGAGATGTTTTTGGGTTTTTGAGTTTTTTATAAGAAAATATGGATATATATAGATAGATGGATGGATGGTATGAACAAAGAGTGAGTATTCAAATCACTAATCTGCTAGACGGAAGATAATCAGCACAGCTCCCCGGCAGCGGCGCCAAAAATTTGATTCGTCCCAAACCGTCAAGTTTTATCACTCAAGCCGACCACTTGTGAATGGCCGACCGTAACAAACTTAAAACGGTCCGGAAACAGAATGCAATGAAGATCAGGAGAGTATAGTGTTTCCCCGGGTCGTTATGTCCCAGCGAGCTATGCAATGAATCACCAAACGAATAGTGATCGAGAGATTTGAATGGTAAAGAAGGATTTGAATTATTATAACTACAGAAATAGCCTATAATTACAAAGGCTTAAATGCAAATTAAAGGAAATTTAAAAAGATAAAAAATATTAAATAAACGCTATCACTATTTGCAAAATGATGTTTTTGATTTTATCTTTTATAAAACTTTAATTAAAAAACTACGTGGCGTATACAAGAAAATGTAAAACTTAAACAATATAAATCCTAAAAATATGAAAATGACATTTTTATAAACCTAATGTTAAAAGAAAATTTATAGAAAAAGAAAATTATTTTTATAACTACTTATCTAATTATTATTAATTAAAAACTATTTTTAACTATTTAATAATAACCTAAAATACAAGAAAATATGAAATAAAGCTAGAAAAATGAAATTATAACTTGGAAAAATCTAAAATAACAAAAAAGAATTTTCAAAACTATTTTTATATTTTTCTGAATATTTTTTGTATTTTCTATGAATTAAAAACTATTTAAAACTACTTAAATTGCTAAAAAAAACAAATTTAACTAAGAAAAATCTAGAAAAATATTTTTTTTGACTTTTTATATTTATCTTAACTTAAGAAAAATGAAAAATTATTTTTTTGAAACTTTTCTTAATTAATTGTATTAAATGCTAATTAAAAAGTACTAAAAATTGATTAAAATGAAGAAAAATAGCAAACAGGCTTAGAAAAATCTGAAAAATTCAAGATAAGCCTAAAATAATATTGTGAAGCTGAGAAAAATATAAAAACAGAGGGTTGTGTGTAGGATTATGCAACTGCAGTGTAAAGTGCTTATGGATAAGCACTTGAAATAAGCTAATGAACACAATAAGCCACCCAACTGTAACAAAAGCAATAATATACTAAATGTACCCAAATGCAACTAAAAACAACAAGCCTTAACCTCTGGATTGCAACTTACACAGATTTGATTAGTTGAGCTTATATGCTAAAACAGCTTTTTGGGGCCTACTTTGAGCTTAAGCACAAGCTACCAAACTAGCTTAAAATGGAAAACAGAAGTGGGAACTTGAAAAAGACCTGGCCAAGAACTTATGAACCAAATATGAGCTTTGGACAAGCTCAAATGAGCTTGTTGCAAGGGCTGCAAGAATCCTGTGCACACTCAGTTAATACTGAGTGTGTACAGGGGATTCACAACCATTTTGACAAGCAGTTTTGGGCCTTATAAAAAATTCACAAAATTCTATAAAAATGATGTAAAGAAACTAGACCAAGTGAAGTTTTAAAGTCCCAAGTTTCACTGATTGTAACCCAGAAATGAATCAATGATAAATCCTCTCAGTTGGGCTCAAAACAGGTTTTTACACTTTTTGACTTTTTAACAGTTTTGAAAAAGTTGACTTTTGTGAGATTTGCAATCAATCTTTTGACTGATTATGATGTAATATGATGAAATGAACTTGATCCAATCTATGTTTATGATATCTAAGCACAAAACAACCTTTTGATTTGCAAAAGATCCAACAGTAAGCAAGTTAAGATAGATTTTATGTGAAATTGACTTTGGTGGTTTGCAAGTGCAGTATTAAGATAGATATGAGTTTAAATGAACTAAATAAGCTTAGAGCAACAAGTCTCAACCACTGAATAAACCTCTAAGACAGTTAAAGCAACAAATCCAAACACCCTTTAAGTCACTGACTTGCAAATTTAATGAGACCAACTACTTAACTAGCCAATGATATTGATCAAAATGAGTTTAATTAACTTAAATATCACTTAATAAACAGATTAAAACCAATCTAGACCACAAGAACAAATTAAGCAATAAAACTTGGAAATAACTTACAAATGGTCCCAGCCACTATGGCTTGCCAAAGAAAACAAGAACAACTAACCTATCCCAAACCCTAACCTAGCTTATTATCAACCCATATCCATGCTCTGCAATCACCCATATCCATTTCCATTTCAATTTTGGCCCAGTTTGACTTTCATTGACCAAATTCCAAAATTGATTGAAAGTTAAAAGCAAGCTTACAAAAAGCTATAACAAGCTTATCTAAGCTTGTTTGAGTGAGAAAATAAGCTATTAAGAACTTGTGCATAAGAATTTGAAATGGAAATTTTCAACAGTGACCATGAAACAAGAATTCTTAACATAAACTTGAATTGTTACTTAAAAAAGGTTGTAATACACTGAAACAAGTAAGCTTGATACAAATGAAACTTGAAAATACAACTAAGAATTCGTTTAAGACTTAAGAATTTTAAAAACGAAATACAATTGAAATTTAAACTAAGTGCTACCCGTTCTTCTCTTTCTTCTTGCTTTATTTATACCCAAAATGACTTCTCTCCTCTCTCTGATTATTTCCCACTTCAATTTGAGGCCATTGGATGCCTTGAATTCATCTTGGCCGTTTGATCAAGTTTTGGTGCCAAATTGTGTTTTTAGCAGTGTGGGTTGAGTGAGATGGACAAGGATGCATTAAATGCATCTTGGAGGTTTGTTGAGGTGGAGGGATAAGGGGAGTGGAAAGGAGAGCTGGGGGGATGGGTGGTAGTGTGTTGCAGAGGTGTTTGGTGAAGGAGAAGAAAAGCGCGCCAAGGGGGGTTGACCAGTGGGTTTGACTGGGGTATTAATATCAAAGGGGAGGTCAAAATGCAGGGGGTCCAAAAGGTTTGGCAGGGTCCAAGGGTTTGTGACAAGGGTCCAATGGGTATTAAAAGGTTTAATAATCAAGGACTAATTTGCACTTTCTGAATTTTGAGGGACCAGTTCTGCCAATTCTGCAAAGTTGCTCCAAGGGACTAAAAGTGACAAGCTCCAATAGTATAAGGACCAAACTTGACATTTTCAAAATTCCAAGGACCATTTTTTGCCAAATTTGAAACTTGAAGGACCAATTTTGTAATTTCTCAAAAGTTTTGATATTTTTCACCAAAGGACTAATTTTGACAACTTATGATTTTAAAAGGACCTTTGGTGATTTTTCTTTTGAAATTATGTGCTCAGGGACTATTTCTGACAATTTTTGAAACTTGGGGGACTGAAACTGCCAATTACGCAAACTTAGCTCATTTTTCATCTGATTTTGAACATTTTGCATCTGAAACATATAAAATGCAATTTTGGAATATTTTCAGTATTTTGATGCATTTCTGAGCATTTTTAAACGTTTTGCAGTTCAGATTGACTAAAAATGATGAGTATTTACACACTCATCACGATTTCTTTGTGTTTTGTTGATAACATATATAATGTTGTCTTAAGTATAATTATAAGGATACATGTTATTTTTGTAAAGCATTTACATATAATCTTTTAAATACAAAAATGTAGTAACAAAAGCATTTGTTGTAATAGTTAATTAGGATGGGTAAAAATCACAACCCATGGATCTTAACCCATACCCAAAGAGACTTGATACAATGTATACTTAGATACATTGAATCTAGATATAACCCATGGACCAACCCATGACCCATAACCAAAAAACCCATGGGCAAAGAGGAGCGTTCCACGAATCCCTAGCTTTGTGCTAGCCGGATCCCAAGTGGAAGGGATCCGTGGGATCCGTGTGAACAGTGAGGAAATTTGCCTATAAATAGAGAGCCATTTCTTCATTCTAACTCACCCCTCTTCTTACTAAATCTCTCATACACTCTCATTCTCTTCTAACATATAGATCACTTGATCTAGAGAGTTGTTCTTCTTTTCTTTCTATTTGTGATCCTCATATAGGTCCTTCTCTAAGGCGAGATCACGAGCATTCTACAAGTCATCCAAGCAAGGGGTCCTTGATTGATTTGTCACTCCGCAAGATTTCTGTAGCGAAGATCTTGTATTTGATATTTCACATATTTGTTGTGTAATAGTTGTGTTGGTTTGGTCCACCGTGCTACGGACTCGGTATCTAGCTTTGTATAGGATAAAGTGTAAGCAACGTTGTGAAGGCTTCTCCGCCAAGTGAAGGAGTTTGTTGACATAGTGCTTGAACTCTCGAGTTGGTGACTCGGGGAGTGGAGTAGGGCAAGGAAGGTGTCCTTGTAGCCGAACCACTATAAATCGGTTGTGTCATTTCTATCCCTTATCTTTGTTTATTCACTTACATTATCACTAGATCTATACGTTCTCAACATCCATACGATTTCACATAATATCAAATCTAAAGTTTTTGAAATCAACTTAAAATCGGTAAAACTATTCAACCCCCCCTTCTAGTTTTCCACAGGAATGCTAAAGCATACAAGGAACATTTGTGGAGATGTGCAGCAACAACAACCGTCCTACAATTTGAGGCAGCCATGCTGGCATTCAAGAGGTTTAGCGAACCTGCCCATGCTTGGTTAAGTAAGATACCACCAACCCATTGGTCAAGGTCGCATTTTTCAGGTACCTAACCAAATCTATGTCTACCTGTACATCTTTGGTTCTACGACATTGTTCTACACTGTTGTTTGCATAAATCAAACATGTTGTATAAATGTGTAGGGAGGGCTCATTCTGATGTGTTACTTAATAATATGTGTGAGGTGTTCAATGGGAAACTATTGGGAGGAAGGCACCAACCCATCATTACTGCTTTGGAATACATTAGAGAATACTGTATGAAAAGAATAGTGAACGTTGTGAATGTGATTCAAAAGTGTGCCGGACCATTAACACCAAAGGCAACACTCATGTTAGATGCAATCAAGAAAGAGGCTTATAAGTACACCGTTTTACAGGTTGAAGGAGAAAAGTATGAGGTTAGTGGATGGGGAGATAAGTGTTTTGTGAATGTTGAAGCTAGGGCTTGTACATGTAGAAGATGGGAGCTTACAGGTATGCCATGTAAACATGCTGTTGCTACCCACCGGTGTATGAGGTTCAATGGAATGCAAGTAGGATCTGTTGAATCATGGGTTCATCCATGTTACTTGCTTAAGACTTGGGAAGAAACTTACAAATACCACATCCAGCCAATAAATGGTTATCAGCATTGGAATAAGTCACAAGTGCCTACAACCATTCTTCCACCTAAACATCATAAACCATTAGGTAGGCCACGAAAGAAAAGAACCAGGGCTTTTACTGAAAATGATAATAGTGACAAAACCAGTAACTTGTCACAGTCTAGTAAGAGTGTGGTTTGTGGTATTTGTGGCAATGCTGGACACAACAAGAAAACATGTCTTCGGCAAGGAGGTGTACCAGGAAGTCAAAGCAGTACACAACAGTCTCAAAAAACAGGTTCATCCCAGCCAAAAGTTACAACAAAGAATAAGGGAAAGGTTACAGGTCACAACTTTGAAGGTAATGAAAAACCTCAGAGTCAAACTGATGGTCAATCTGAAGGTAATTTTCAACCAAGTGTGGTCCAGTCTCAATCTGGAAGTCAAGTTGATGCTGCTTCTGGTGGGTCTCCAAAACAATTTTGGACTAAGACCAAGATTATAGCAGCAAAGCTTTCTTCACCACAAAAAAATGCTGGTTAAGCATATGAAAGCCAATGTTTTCCATCGAATATGTATTCCCCTAAACATTATTTGCTGTGTTTAAACAATGTATGTTTATGAACTTTGTAGACTACAAAATTTTATGCATTTGGAAATATATCCATATGCATTATGTATGAAATCATGTCATGTTAGTCTATGGGTTAAATTGTGTTTTTATTGTATTGATTTGCCACTTTACCATGTATTTCTACGTATTGTTACTAGTTCATACGCATAGTAACTATTGACTTTTACAAAGTCAATTACTGTTCACCCATCCTTGAGACTTCATACGTCTGTGTTTTGAGTTGGATACTGTTATTCTATTATCACAAAAAGTAATGAAGGATCAAAAATGGATGAACAACACCATATCGAGTTTATGTTGATACTCAAAAATGGTGTCGGTTCACCCATCCTTGAGACTTCATACGTCTATGAATCTTGGATCTGTTGAACTTGGATCTGTGTTTTGAGTTGGATACTGTTATTCTATTATCACAAACATGAATGAAGGATCAAAAATGGATGAACAACACCATATCAAGTTTATGTTGATACTCAGAAATGGTGTCTGGTCATCCATCTTTGAGACTTCATACGTCTATGATTCTGGGACCTGTTTTTCTTGGATCTGTGTTTTGAGTTGGAAACTGTTATTGTATTATCACAAACAGGAATAAAGGATAAAAAATGGATCAACAACACCATATCAAGTTTATGTTGATACTCAGAAGTAGTGTCTGTTCATCCATCTATGATCATTCATCCATCTTTGATACTTGTATCTGTGTTATGACTTTGATCATTCTACTAGTATTTGTGTGGCAAGTGATATATAAATTTTTGGGGCAAAGGACCTATTAGTAAAGGCAGCACAATATAAGGACCAAAGCATAAAAGAAATACATTACCACTGTACAAGGACCAAACATTATACACCAAAAGACTATTCTTAATCAACGTACACTAAAACTTCTTAAACACAACTATCAACATTGGAGACCATCTACCACCGATTCAAAACACAAAAACCAGTACCTATCTAAACCCTATAGAAGAACCATAGAAAAACCAAGAAGATGACCATCCAAGACAAGACACAAAAGTTCCTGAGATGACAAACTTTCTCCTTCTCAACAAGGAGAACAGCTAAGGCTGCTTGGTGAGCAGCCTCTACCTCATTTGCCCGGTCACCAGCGTTGACCGCTTCCATAGTCTCAGAAATAAGGGCGGCTTCGCATTCTTGTAATGCCGCCTCATTCCTGTAGATTGTCCTCTGCAAGTAGATGATAACATCCCTTGCTCTCCTTTGCATGGGTGGATCGTACCACCCAATGAACGGACATGTTGTAGGCTATAATTGATAATCAAAATGTTAGCATCTGTTTGCATTTTAACACCAACTAAATCCACTTGTATAAAATCACAATTATAATAAAACAAATATATTACTATAATCAACACATTTTAAGGTAAACCACTACATGCCAACTTTAAAGTGAAATAAAATTAAGTGTCCCAACCTGTCTTGGACAGGCATAGAACCTCCTGCCTGGGTTCGTGTTGTTCCAGCAGGTTCTAAGGACAGCCCTTCTGTTGCATGAACACAACACCATTTTTCAGATTTTACCGTCGGTGAAGAAGATACGATTTTAGTGGTTAGGAAAGATAAAGGATGAGTGGTGATAACCTTTCCCTTTTATTAGCAAGGTTTTACTGTAGCGCCGCTCGATAAACAAGTGGGCTGACACGGTAATTAATGGACAGTGGTAAAATGACAAATGTGCCCTTGGACTAAAGACAAATCAAACGCCAACTGACGTCCTTGACTAACGAAAATATGGTCAAAGGACCAGTTACGAGTGTGAAACTTGAAATAGGGACTCCGAACGATGAAAAGTCCCAAGTTTGTCCCATCGCAATGCGCAGTGACAAGTTTAGGGACCAACGGTGTATTTTAGTCTTTAAATTATATGGTTAGAATTTAATCATGTTTTATAATGAAACCAAAAATGACTTAACTGAGAGAGTGTATATTCGATGATCAAATTTGAGAAATATATATGTCTCAAAATTGAAGAAAACAATAGTGCATGATTCTCTAAATTAGGTTGCAATGAAATTTGAATTTTACATCTAATGTCATCGATGATGAGATTACTGTCAGACAACACGCTGGATTTAGAATGCTCTTGCCAAGCATTTCTCCTGCTCTATCTGAAGAGGACATGTTCCTTTTTAAAATAAAGAGAACACAATTCTCTGTGAGCCTTAGCTCAGGGCCAAAAATTAAAGCTCAGGGCCAAAAATATTCAAATGTGGGTATCTATTGGCCTGACTCTTTTTCTCACGTGACTGTCTTTATGTTGCTTCGTTTAGAGGGATATCATGTAGAACTAAAAAGATATCAGTGAAGTCAGCCAAAGAGTTCGGTCAAGGAGGAGTGTACACCTCAAATTTCGTCTACTAAGAAGTTTCACGCTACGAGTAACGTGTATTGTTAGTTAGTATCTGATAATTGATGTGATGTTTTATTTTCAGTTTCACTAAATGTTTTTATATGATGTTTGATACATGTTAAGAATTTTTGCTAGAGTTGACCTATCGCATATTACAACCGTTTGCAATTACATTTTGATCTTTTCACGTTCTATTTTGAATGTTATACGAAATACTTGCCACAATATCGCATATCATTAATCGTCTGCCGTTAGAAACCGCTATCGCCAGGCGCGAGTACTCGCCTAGTCTTTATAATATATCTTTCTAATGTCATATCTTTTCACAATGTCCAAACTAGAAATTGAACCCACGATCATTTGGTTAAGAGACATTTTTACACATACGGTATTATTGAGACATAAGCCCTTTGGTTGTCTTTATCTTTATCTTTAATTAAACGAGAATGGCGCCAGCCGGCCACGTTGCGGCCTGACGGGTTTTTTTTTCTCGTTAATAACAACCACTATATTGACGGCAAAAACAGCAACCCAAACCCCATTTTGACAGCAAAAATGACAATGATGCCTGGGAAAGCATAATTACTTGCGAAATCCATAAATGGATTAACAATATATCAAAAACGTAATTTGTACACATAAAAATTGGTATATCAATCTTGTTGAGAAAAGTGACACCGGACTGAAGCAAACCCGCAACTAAAATAAGAAAATAATAATAAAAGATGACACACGGATATAACATGGAAAACCCCAATAGGGTAAAAACCACGGGCAAGTAAAGATACGTTTCACTATGTAAACTAGGAGTTACACCTTCTTCCTAGTTACAAGGATAAACACCAATAGTTATATCTCTTGTATTAGGAGATATTACAAACTCTTTAATTCTACTCATAAATACTAACAGGAGAAAGATCACTATGTGAAAAGAAAGAAATGATAATGGGACAAAGAATGAAGCTGCCTTCATTGCCTTTTATTGGCATGTTTGCTTGCCCATTGACATCATGCATGATCAAACCACAAACAAGTTGATATGCAAGTTGTAATCCAAGTTGCAATGTGTAAGATTCTCATCATAGATTCAATGTATCTACATTTAACAATCTCCCACTTGAAGATTAGATTGAGGCTCAGTCAATCTTCACACCGTTATCCTTCCTTGCACTTTCATATTGCTTACGTTTCTGCTAGACCGCATGAGGATCGACACCATATAAACTTGTCACTGTTGATTGCTTTCGTCAGATAATCCGCACGGTATCATCAATATGAATTTCCTGCATATCCACGGTTCCTTCTTCCACTTTCTCACGTACGAAGTGATATTGAACTCGTATATACTTTGTCTTTGAATGAAATGTTGGATTCCTTGCAAGGTACAAGGCACTCTGGTTGTCACAAAATAGAGTAATTTTCTCTTGTTCGTGCTCGAGCTCTTCCAACAACATCTTCAACCATATTGCTTCTTTGCTGGCTTGAGCAGCTGCAACATATTCTGCTTCTGTAGTTGACATAACAACAACTGACTGCAGTTTTGAAGCCCAGCTTACTGTTCCGCCAGAAAGTGTAAACGCATACCCGGTGGTTGATTTATTTCCGTCAAGATCACATGCATAATCAAAATCAACATATCCCTTGATAGTTAAACATGATTCCCCATAAAATAATGCAACATCTGAGGTTCCTTTAATATATCTAAGGATCCTCTTCACAGCTTCCCAATGCTCTCTACCAGGTTCCGCCATGTACCGACTCACTACTCCCACTGCATGTCTAATATCTAGTCTTATACAAATTATAGCGAACATTAAACTTCTCAGTGTTGATGCATATGGTACTCGAGACATCTCCATCCTCTCTTCTTCATTGCTAGGATACATCTTGGAGGATAACTTGATATTGGCTTACAATCTTGCATATTAAAGCTTTGCAAGATTTTTTTCACATAACTTTTATGTGAAAGCCAAATTTTCCTACCAACTCTATTTCGGTGAATTTGCATCCCTAGAATCTTGTTTGAGGGTCCAAGGTCTTTCATCTCAAATTCCCTAGCGAGATGTGCCTTCAGTTTACTGATACGATCTTTGTTGGGGCCAGCAACCAACATATCGTCAACATATAACAGCAAGATGACAAAATCATTGTCTCCAAACCTCGTGTAATATGCACAAGGGTGTGCGCGTAGTCTATTATATCCAAGGCCTGTTAGGAATTAGAAATTCCATGTGAAGTGTCGGTCACCCCAAATATAGACTAGCACAAGTTAGCTCGTAGACATATCGTTATTTACTGTTTATTAGATTAGTTAGTTATTTAGTTTAGAGCAACACCGTGGAGGACGGACGGGTCTTTACCCAATGTATGCCTGATCCACAGCCCGTGGGTGGCGTAATATGTAAGAACTATAAATAGCCCTCTCCACATGTGAAGAGGGTTGGTGCTTTCATTTTCTCTAATCATACAACTTTCTTTTCCTCTCATCTCTTTCTCTCTCTAGAAAGTATCCCACCCATCTCTCTCTCTAAAATCTTCTTGTTTGATTCAATCCTCATACATGTTCTTTGATTAAAACAATAACCAATATCTTACAAATGGTATCAAGAGCCATGGTTTGATCATCTCTCTTACTTATCCTTGGATTTCTAGTGGTTTTATATGGTTTTTGAGTTTGAAAAAGTTTAGTGGTTTTTGCATCATTTGGATCATTTCTTGTGTTAAAGTTTGAATTTTGAGTGTACTTTTGTGTTTAGAATCATTGTAAGTGATTGGGTTTTGATTTGGAAAGCTTGAATCACTGTGGTTGGGCTTGTTTTGGATTGAAAAGTGTGTTTTTGAAGTTTTTCAAGGTAGCGACTTGAGTCTCGTTGTGAATTTCTTTGTAGCGACTTGCTTCAGTAATTTCTAGCGAGTTGTAGTGTTAGTCGTAGCGACTTGAGCTTAGCGACTTGTCTATTGAGACAAGCCGACAAACAGTACAAGTTAGTGGATTCTCCACTACGGCTAGCGACTTGGAGGGGTAGCAACTTGCTTTCATTATTTCTAGCGACTTGTACTTATAGTTCTTAGCGAGTTGTCTGTTAGCGATTTGGATACTTAGCGAGTTGTTCCTTAGCAACTTGACTGTTTAGCGATTTGGTACCATAGCGAGTTGTGTTCAGCGACTTGGGTCTTAGCGACTTGGGCTTAGCGACTTGATTCACTGTAACTTGAGGTTTAGCGAGTTGCTACCTAGCGACTTGGGGATTAGCGACTTGGTTCTAAATTTTCTAGCGACTTGGTTTTATTGTTCTTGGCGAGTTGTTCTATTAGCGACTTGTCTTTATAGCAATTTGGTGAATTGATCAAGGTACTCATATCTAATATCCATCAACAATATGTCTTACATCACTGACCCTTTAATCTCCAAAGTGCTTGAACTTTATGATACCTCACAGAACAATGAAACTGTCTGCTATTCAGAATGTTTAAACATGATCGATTCAGCAAATTATGATCAAAACCCTTCACATTCTGAGTCAAATTTCATTGAATCACACTTATTAATGACACATGATGCAAGGCAAATGGAATGAAACATTGAGTCCTTTCAACTACTTCATCAGCACCTCACACAGCTGTTATCCACAACTGGGGATCGAACATGTAGTGCTCTCTTCCGCCAGGACTTACCTACATTGACGAGAACCTTGCTGTTGAACTTAGAACATTTAAAGCTGCAACTTACCAATGAAAAGGTTCAAAAGGATGGTTCGAGTGCAACTCTTCAAGTAATCTACAAACAATTTCTGCCATTCATCAGTGGGGAATATTCAGCAGATTACGATCAGCACTTGACTGGAATTTCCTTCAAAAAACATACTAGAATGGAAATTCAGGAATTCATTGAGACATTTATCCAACTCATGGATAATGTGGAAAAGTACATTGAGGAAGTTGCACAAAAGGATGAAAACGTGAATGAGTGTCAGGTGCAATTGAGAGATTGTTGTGATGAGTCGGGTAATGTATCTGTTGAAAGGTCGGGTGTTGCTGAATGCAGAATGTTAGAGACAACAATTAATGATCTTACCAGCTCTTCAGTTACTCCTAACACACAAGAAGTAGATGCTGAAATCAGAAATGGGAATGAATGTCGGGCACAATCAAAAGATTGTAGTGTTGAGTTGGGTAAAACACCAGATGTTGGATCAATTGACACTGAATACAGAGGCTCAGAGATAGATAAGCTTGAAACAGCCAGTAGTTCAGCGACTCTTGTTACACATGGTGTGGATGCAGATATCAGACAGATAAATGAACATATGACATGTAATGAGGTACCCATAACTGTTCAACATAGTGCATCTGCTAAAGTACTTAAACAAACTGATCATGATGCTGAACATGACTTTGATAAATGTTTTATAACTGAGGCTGAGTTTGAAATTAAGTGTTTCAAAACAAAAGATATGGTTGATACAAAGGCTTTTGATGAACTTTCAAACAAATTCTCAAATCTTGAAAAACATTGCATTTCTCTTGAAATTGCGATACAGAGTAAAGAAGAAAGTTTTCAACTTAACAAACCATGTAAAAATCCAGAACTTCCTGAATTCCGTGAACTTTTTGAAATTAACACTTTGAAAGCTCAGCTTCAAGACAAAGAGTCAACTATCAACAATTTGAAGAAACATATTTCTAATATGCATGTGAAAAATAATTTGGTTACAAGTAATTCTGATGTTAACACTATTGATGATATTCAAATGAGAAATGATGAATTAGCGGTTTGTGTGGCCAAATTACTAAAGGAAAATGAGTCTTTCAGAAAGCATCACATAGAACTAAGTGACTTTGTCAAAGAAGCTAGAACTAAGTCAATAGAACAAACAAACTCTTTGATAGCAAAAATTGATGATCTCAAAGCTCAACTTCAGGAAAAGAGTTTCGCTATTGTTGCCTTAAAGAATGAGCTTAGAAAAACCGAAGGGAAAAGTGTGAACACTAACTTTACAAAACCGTCAACCTTGGGGAAGCCAGTTTCTCATCCCACTAGAGACCGGTCAGTTGTTAGGCAGCCTTCTGCATTTATATCTGAAAGAACAAAATCTTTAAAGAAAAGGCTTGCATCCCAAGTTGATGCGATACAAGTTTTGTCAAAACCAGTCACTTCACCTAAGTTACCTAGGAATAATGCTTCTAGCTCTGTTAACCCTCAACAAGTTGCTACCTCTACTCCACGCACCTCTAGGATTAGTTCGAAAATAGTGTCAAAACCATGGATTAAAATCCAGAATTCATATGATATGAATGACTTGTGGAAGAACTATTATCTAGAAGAAGCTAGGAAAAAGGCACAAATTCGAAAAGACGGAATTTTAGGTGCAAGACCTAGGGTGATGAATTATACAAGATTTCAAGGCACTGCTAATAGTTGTAAACCATTACCTAGGAACACTCAAAAGACTAGGGGTTGGCTTGCATCTAAGAGTAGTTATATGAAGAAGAATACTAAGCATGTAGAAAATGAAACTAGAAATTCCAAGTCTTTTCTGAATAAGAAACATTTTCCTAATTCACATGCTAAGGTACAATCCACTAAGACTACTAACGTGACTAAGGTTCAACATGTTGTGAAGCAAAACAAATCAAAAACTTTGCTTAGATGGATACCAACTGCTAAATATTTGGAAACTAGGAATAAGGATAAGTCTTCCACTATGCATAAGAAGCCTAACACTCCTAGACCTTGCCATAAGTGGATACCGTCTGGTAGAATGTTTAAGGATGCTGGACTTAGGTGGATACCTACCGGAAAGCTGTTTACCAATGGCATAATCAAGGTTGACCATGAAACCCCAAAGGATTTGGATACTAATGTCACTAACCCATATGTATGCAATCAAGATTGTAATGTTAGTGCAGGTAGTCCTGACTCAGTTGCAGATACTTCGATCCTTCAATACATGGACTGGTTTAAAGTATGGATAACACAAGGATTGATATCTCATAACTCACGGATTCAAGTAACTCAACCTTGATATTCAATCAGCAATGACGCCTGTTCACATCAGTTCAGGCCTCGTACTTCATCATTATGGCATCTGCAGATAACACTTCAGGCCCCGCTCCTCAAAGAAAAGAAAGGCGTACAATTTAGTGCGTTTTATCTTCAGTTTAAAAGAAATTCTCTCAAGAATGGCCATTCTCATCTACATTCTCCATCTAAGAGCTTCATGCCTTTCTCCATGTTCGTTTAGTCATCAAGTGGATCTACATTCATTGGAGTTTACTCTTATTCACTTGTTCAAATCAAAAACGGCATTGGCAACATCATATGCAATTTTTGAGGGGGGGGGGGGAAGTGGATCTACATGTTGATGGATGTTTGTATAATGGTTATACGCCTAATGTTTCACTTCTAAGGATAACTGGGATTTATTATTTGGGATTCATTGTTTCAAGATATGTTTGATGAGTATTTCCAACCAGTAACAAATGTTGATCATCCATGTTAGGAATTAGAAATTCCAGGTATTAAAGAGTCGGTCACCTCAAGTATATGTAATCGTTAGAAAGCTCGTAGTCGTAGTTCATTTAAGTTAAGTAGTATTTAGTTTAGTAACACCGTGGAGGACGGACGGGTCTTTACCCACTGTATGCCTGATCCACAGCCCGTTGTGTGGCGTTTTATTGTAAGACTATAAATACTCTCTACCTTCCAAGGTAGAGAGTTGAAGCTCATAATAAGAATTTTCTTTCTCTCACTAAAGTTCCCTAAACCTCTAACTTTCTCTCTCTAGAACTCACCTGTATACGCCCACTTTGTGTTATGGTTTGATGTGTATGTAAAATCCAATATCCTACTGTTAGGTCACTAGTTTTACAACACAAGCTTATAAGAGAAGAGATAAGGCGATTGAACAAGTAAACAAGCACACATACACAATAAGAGAGGCACGGTTAGGCGTAGGTGAATGTGTGAAAAGAAAACTTGAACAACCAACCCTCAAATGAGGGTTTACAAGAGTTTATATAGGCAAGGAGCTAGGGCAACACTCCCTCTCCTTCCCTATTCCTTATTGGGCTTGGATCAAGCTTATGGGCCTTCTACATAAGCTTGACCTTAAACAAACATAAAGGCCATAATAAAGCTACCTATTACATATGAAATATAAATACTTGAAATACTGTTTAGGAGTGATTCCAACAATCTCCCCCTCAAGTATATATGAATGTAAACGGTGAAGGCGTTGATGTAATAGTAGCTGTGACGTCTTCTGACATTCTTCTTTCTTGTGAGAGGAATTGTCTTGATTCGAACAATCTCCCCAGTGTAGAGAGATAGTTATCTTTGAGCAGTTATGCTTCGACGTCATCTTTAACTTTGTTCTTTGATCATTGTTCTTTGTGGTGAAAGTGATAGTATGTTGTTGTCTGCATCAGTCTGCCTCAGGTCTGCTTCGCTGCTCCAGTGTCTCCACGTCATTCTTCAACATGCTCACACGCTCTATGACGTTGGAATTCAATACTGATGAAGTTCTTTAAATCTTTATCATTGTAGATTCTTTGGTTTGACGAAGAATCATTCTGACGGTTGTGTTGCTTTTGAATAGAACTTCCATTAGTGTTGATGTTGGCGTGAGCATGAGAAGAATCAGCATGATCATCCCGCTCCAGAGCTTCCATAAGAAGAAAACATTTCAAACGGTTAGTAATAAGCGGTTTCCGGCACTTACAAGTTTGAACTTCGAGAGTGTTAACAGCATAGTGTGAAAACACAACTCTAATTCTTACAAAGGCCGTTCCTGAACTGGAGTCCCACAAGTGAGATAACGCGATGTACCGAAGTACATCTACAGTTCAGATGAGTCGCTGAGGTACACCGAAGCATCACCTCACGACTGTAGACCGTTTGAGACACACTCCGCGTAATCCACGGGGAGTTACCGAAGTGACCTGCTGTCAGGGCTGTTTGATGTTGACCCTGGCAGGAGTTTCCATTCAATCACTGAGGATCACAGATGTGAACCTCTCATGAATGTTCTCGACAGATTGCTAAGATCTGTGAAGGACTCGATATGAACCACTGATGATCTTATTTGTTGATCTTCAAGTGATTAAATGTCAAGTGTTCCTAAGAGATCTTTTGATGAATCTCATGGCTCTAGACTCAATAGTGCGTTTTGGTTTTCCTGAGCGGAGACTAGGGAGAGGGTCTCCTTCTTCAATACCAGTGATCTCTAAGAGAAAGCCAATAGATTATGTAGGGTTCCCTGTGAGAATGAAACAAGTTTCTGTTAAGAGAAACTTGAGTGGCTAAGAAGGTTTAGTGCATGCGTCACTGGGTCCATGACGACTTTTAATCTACAATACCGGTGTCACTAAGTGACAACCAGTAGCATATGAATTGAACCCGGTGTCTGCCCTAAGTTGAATAATCTGGAGGGCTATTTTTTTTCACCCTTTACTTTACATTTCTTTTTGATTCTTCAACTCCTTCTTTCTCCGATTCTCATTTTCTCCTTTTTATAATCATTCCTAAGGACTTCTAACACTAACTAATGGTAGTGTCCTTGGGTAGATCCCTCCGGCTCTGGCGGATCATAGGACGGTTATTCCTAACCTTAGTCACCTTATAACTCCATGACTAACCTATGTTTGCCATTTAAACCACTGTATGTGAAAAATATCTCTCAAAGGGTTTGTAAATGAAAAACATGTTTGAACCACTGTGAGAGATAAGTTTTTTTGCATAAATACTCCCCCTCCACATGTGCTTAATAGTTTTAATGGTTAAATGCACAGTGAGGAAAGAGCGCGCACTTTTTGAATTGATCCACTAAAGATAGACAATCTCCCGCGAGACACGGTTACGTTGAATAGTTAAAGAGATATATTGTCAGCTTTTAGGTGACAACTAGCTCTACTAACTACCTTGAAGGTGTAGACAAACCTTGGAAGGTTGTCAAACCCGTCAGAGTTCATGTCTATCAAAAGTTTCTCGAATGGTACTTTCTACTCAGACAAGTCCTTTGCGAGACACGTTTACATTACTAGCGAACTAGCTTGAAATTATTACCCGTCCAGGACAAGTCTTTTCGAGTTACAAACAGTTTAGTACCGTCAATTCGTTGGTTAAGTCTGAGGTACACAGATTCATTTGCATTTTGTACAACATATTTCTTATCACACAATTTTCTCCCCCTCAAAAATGGCATATAAAAATGTTATTTTTGAACGGTTGAGAATAAATATGACCATTTTGAGTGTTGCGGGAAGAGTGACCACTGTGAACAATTTGTGAACAAAGTTTTAATTCAAATACTCCCCCTCAATTAGTGATATAAACGGTTGAGGTTTTGAAAATCTTATGGGGAAGTACTTGTCTTTTTGAGCAAAACCTTGAATAATGAAAGGTTTGATAGGTTTTACTCAAAAATAAGAAGCTTTCGCTCCTTTTATAAGGATTGTGGCACTGAGGCGTACCACAGGGTCCTTTCTTGACACTTACGGGTTGTACACTATTATGTGTGCACAAGCCATTCACATATATAATCATACATCCAAAATTATAAGAAGGAAACCATTTAAGGGGTACCAGGAAGTGCAGTGATATTCCCAGGAGTGCGCACCAGGCGTTGAAAGCCGATGATGTTCCTCCTGAGTCGACCACCAACATAGCTTTCCAATCGTCTGAACTGATCCCTTCTGAACAACCGTTCATCAATCATGGTGATGATGCGTCTCACATCTCTCCTTTCCTGAGAATTCCAGCGCTTAGGATTCCCAACTTTCATGCGTATATCCTTCAATCTGTATGCCAATCCATCCCTAACCAGCTTTAAGGTATGATCCCCGAATTTGTGGAGCTCACTACACGCCATTAAGCAGTTTCTTCGAAGTTCACTGCGGTAAACAACGCCGAAAGGTTTGCTGATGAGCGTGAGTTGTTTAAGCTGGTTGATGTCAGGAAGATCAAGCTGTGGTGGAGTGAAGTTTACACGTTTCTGATATGATTCAACAGCCATCTGGATATCTTCGACACGTTCTTTGATCACGATGCGTCTAATGAAGATGAGAACTGACTTGATAAATTCACGTTAAACTTCAGTCGAGAATTGTCTCATACGACCCTGTACTTTGGCAAGATACATGTCTTCGATGTCGTTGAGGGACAAGTTCTCAAAGTCAGCTTCGGAGAATCCATAGTCCTGTTCATCTTGTCGTTTGACTATGATATTCTTTAAGAATGTGTAGTCCCACTTAGACTTGAGATCAATGTGTTTGATGGCCACGATGTCCTTCGAGCTATACACTGCATGTTGAGACTTTTGAACCAGGCAGCTTCTGTAGTAGATTCTTCGGCGTTCAGGCCAATGATGAATCCCATACAATGCATCTTGGTCGTATGCTTGCACGTTGTCAGAAAACAAGTGAGTTGCACGTTCCTCGATAGCTATGCAGTTTGAGTAGATGGCCGCTGGGAATGGAAGAGTCAATGATGTAGTGTATTTTCTCGAACCATCGCCACCATGGAGAAGAAATTCCAGGTCTTTGTTGAAGAAATATCGGAAGGGAATCCTTGGTTCGTCTGCTTGGCCAATGGTCGGTAGAGGTTTGGTCCAGTCGGTGTAGTATGGAGGGTTGTCCCTTTGTGTGAAGTCAATGTTTGCTTCCGGATTGAGCCAATCCATGTTGTTAGACATAGCTCGAGCGATGTTCTCAAGATGATATTCGACCTCGAGGGCACTTTCAGAGCTGTCTTTCCATAGTTGAAAAGCTTCATTCTTGATTCGCTTCAATTCAGATTTCGTCATTTTCTTCACATGGAACTTTTCTTGCAACAGTTTTGCATGCTCCAATGTTGAACCATCTACCAATTCTTGGCCTTCATCAGGGTAGGGAGTTTGATTGACAAGTGTGGAGAACCATTCAAACTCTTCGGTTTTATCGTCATCTAGCCATGATACGACTCCGGGCTGAGTCGTCTGCTTCTTCTTTTTGGAAGGCTTTGATGATGATACTGGTTTCTGCACTTGTTTGGGTGAGGTGGGTTGTTGTCGGGGCTCAAGGACCTCTTCATCGTCACCACCCGTATACTCAAAGTAATCACCAGTTTTATGAGTCAGGGGTGGTAACTCGGAATCGTCCCGAGGTTTATCAGTAGAAGACCGAGGTGGAGGAGACCTTTGTTGAGAAGAAGTCCGTGGTGAAGGAGGTGGCATAGATGAAGATTGACCAGACTGCTTCTGACGTTTAGGTGCAGAGTCCTTATCCTTATCATCGTCATCTCTTGGCCGTTTGGGTTGATCGGCTGACTCCTTGCATGATGAACTGAGTTGAAAAGCAAGTAGACCTTCGAAAAATTTAGCTTCATCCGAAGTAAACGTTCCAGATCGCTTTGACATTTGCATCACTAGTTTAGCGATTAACTCAGATTCAGAGAGATCAGCTTCTTTGGCCATTGTATGTTTAACCAATGCGACGATGTTAGGGGTGAGTTGTCTGGAGAATACTTCTCTAGTCACACCGGGGACAGTGTCGAGAAGAAACTTGTGGGTTTGATCTCTTGCTGACTTCTCCAGTTCCTTTTGGACTTTAGGAACGATATCCTGAAGGTACTTTTGAGTGTAACCTTCAATCATTTCATTCAGTTCCTCCTGACGATGACTTTTCATGAATTCCTGAATAGCTTTCCTATCTTTCCGCATCTTGTCATTCTCATCATGTAAGTACTGCATTTGTTCAGCATACCAATTAAGTTTTCTGTGGAGCATGTCCTTCTTTCTAACTTGTTTGACAGCTTTCACAATTCTTGCATGTGTTTGAGAAATCCAAGATTTAGGTGGTTTCTTCACGGATTTGGATGATGATCTGGTTGACTTCGGTGATGGTGGTGGTGATGAATGAGATGAAAAGTCTGATGATGAGGAGACATGAGGAGACTTCATGTCCTTAGGAGTTTCAGAGGTTTTCTCCTTTGAGTGTGTTGGACTGTCTAGAAGAAACTTTGTATAATCATCCTCGTCATCCTTAGACTTTTCTTTCTCAGTTACCTGTTTCTCAAAATCATACACAATAGTGTCCTCCACAGGCTGTTGTAGTTGCAGAAGAGTGGTGGCACCAGCTCCCTTATCGGGTTGATTAACCGCATCAGGAGATGGTTTAGAGTGGGCAGCACCACTTGAACCTCCGGGGCCACCCACTTGATCTTTAGCAAATTCTTCGGCCTTTTGAAGGTGTCTGACTTTGTGAAACTTCTTCCTGTATGCTTGATCCAATTGCTCTTCTTCATCTTCAGAGCTTTCATCCTGAGGTACAAGTGCAGGAGTCTTTCCTTTAATAGTTTGGGGACTTGGAGGTTTTGGTACTGAGGGATTTTCATCCTTTGCAGTTTCAGAGTATGTAAACTCTTCATCTGAGTCAGTAGCCTCAGAGTCCTCGTCCCTGAGCTGTCTTTGCGGTTCAAGTGAAAGGATCGGAGTGGCTTCCAGAGAAGGAACTTTCTTCTTAGGGGTGGGTTTCCTCTTTGGAATAGGTTTCTTCTTTGGAACATTCCTTTGACTCTCTGTACTTGTTACACTTCCAGCACTTCCTTTTCTGGTTCTCCTTACAGGTGTACCAGAAGATTTTTCGTCGAGATGACCAACTTTGCCTTGTCTGACTGCTTCCAGATACCTTTGGTACGATTCGAGCTTTCTGACATCTTCAGTTAGAAGGTAATCTGGCAGCACAGCACCTTGTTTCTTTGTTGATGTTTCCTTGATTCTGACAGACAGAATAGGTTCCGTTAACATGTCGTAATTGTCGGGGTCATTGAGCCTCTTGGGAATGTCAGGATGAAGTCCAAGTGCTCTCTGGATCAACAATTTGGTATATCTGATGTAGGGAATCTTTGAGCCAAGTTTGTTGAGAAATGACATCATGTCATCCCAAATCAGAGCTTCGATAGCGATGTGTTTCTTGTTGACCAATGCCCAGAATATTTGAAGTTCCATGAGCTTAGGGTGCTCATAGCCGCTGTCACGACCAGAAACAGACTTGGTGATGATCATGTAGAGTGTTCTCCATGGTTGAGGAATACTTTTAAGCTCTACGTGAGAGTGCTTGTTGATTACTCCTGTAGCCTCGTCATAACCGATATCGATTAAGAATTGGAGAGTGAGCTCTTCAGCAGGTGAGGCATATAGTTTGGTTGGATCGACTTCAGGAATTAGGAGAACAGCCCTTAAGTCTGCAGGTGTAATGATGACTTGTTTTTGATTCAGAGTCACCGTCACAGCAGTTTGTCCTTTGACCCTTTCCATAGTGTTCCAGAACTGTTGGATGTAGATCTCAGGGACAGTTGCAGAGTTAGTAAGCATGTTCTGATACGGATGAGTCCTCAGAATATCAATAGCAATAAGACACGAAGATTCTGAGCAACTGAGGGTGTCAAAGTCAACACGGAGGTTATTCTTTCTTATCTTCATTGGATAGCCATGAGGATAGATATCAGCAATGGAGAGAACTTCAGTTGCATCCACATTCATTTGTTCAGCCATGTCGTGATCTGAAATAACATTAGCCAAAAGAACCAACATATCGAAAGACATAATGTTAGTCAACAGAAGGTCTTATTGTCTAGTTGTTGAATGTACAGTGATAATGATTGTTACGAGTCCTAAGTCACTTGTATGTTCAATAGTTCAATGATATCGTGAAATGTTTCGTGAGTTAGTTAACTTTAAGTTTTAAAGTTTATTTTATCACTTATTGTTCACAACATATCAAACGATTTAAGTTTATTAGTGACATTTTTAGATTCGTGATGATATGATTAGTTTATTTACAAGTTTATACAAGTAACAATTCATCATGAAGGTCAATCCAGGGTTAGGCGTAGTTTTGGCAAAGATACGCGTAGACAGGAATGATATATGCTTAGGCGTAAACTTACGCGTAGAATCCTAACTTACGCGTAAGAAATGTTACGCGTAGGAAAAGGAGACCTTATGCGTAGAGCTTATGCGTAGGCATATATTAACCTTACGCGTAAGGTTACTCGTAAGAGTTGACCTTATGCATAGAGGTTACTGTTTACGCATATCCTTCACAGGATACGCGTAGTCCATTGTAGAACCTTACACGTAGCTGTTATGCGTAGGATTTTCTTACGCGTAACATAACTACGCGTAGGGTAATCCTTATGCGTAGATAATCAAATGACCTTGATTCTGAATTCTAAGTGTAGCAATCCTGAAATAAATTTATCAAATCATCAATATTAGCACACATATTCATTTCAATAACAATACATGGCATGAATCATGCATAAACCAGTTACGCGTAGAAAGGCATACGCGTAGGTCAAAACCCTAAGGGTTATGACTTACGCGTAAGTTTTCTAACCATGGGATTTGCATCAAACAGATTCTGGTAGTTCTAACATGTTGTATGAGTACATAGACCAAGTTATAACATCAAACTCATGGAGAATCAAAAATACCCAAACTTATGAACCTTAAACCCTAATTTCAAATTCTGAATAAATCAGTGTTTCTGGGTAGTTTTAGAGCAAGGATATAATCAATTCAACATCATATAATCATAACCCAACAATCATTTAGACCAAAACACTTCACATTTGGAAAAACCCAAATCGACTCATAAACCCTAGTTTTCAAAACTCATCAATTTTAGTTTCTGGGTGGATTTTGATGGTTAAAATGTTATCCTTGATGTTTAAGAAACGTTTTGAGACAAACCATTTTACCCCAAACATACACACAATGATTGTGTGTTCATACGCTTATGCGTAGAACACATAATCACGCGTAAAAACTGTTTTAGCCGTAGGATTTGAATGAAATTAAAGACCTATGCTTAGAAACATGTTTTACTCAAGAAACAGCTTACAAATTGATGATCAAAAGCACGGTTTTGTTGAGTGATTATTAGGCGTAGGATCTTTTTGAGGTTAAGAATGCAAATGAGAAGTGAAAGATTTAGGTGGAGAGGATTTTTATTAAAATAGACTTTATCATTTTGACAGTTTTGGTCCCTCCACCTTTTCCATTTTCATCCAAAGCTTTTTAACTTCCATTTTTTGTTACCAAATGAAGATTTTAGGAAAGAAACATGACGACACTCCCCCTCAACTTGAGAAAATAATGAAAGGTTATTAATTAAAGTCCGAGGAGTGTATTTGAACCAGGAAGTGTACCACCATTTGTAAAAGATTCAACCGAGATAAGATAACATGCAAGTACACAGATGTTTTGAAACAGTTAATAGATTATTTTCTCCCCCTCAACACTTGATCGGAAAAAATACTGAATTTTGAAAGATTAAAGTGTTGACGGAAGAAATGTACTTGCCATGTTGAAAGAAAGATAGATTGGGAGAATATTTTTGTTGTTTTATCGGATTTTATATTTTTGTATTTTGTTTTTGAAAAATTTATGTACAAAAGATGTTTTGGTGTTTGACAGGTTTTTAAGACTGTTTTAAGAGGTCATCCAATTCCTCTTGAGTCAAACACCTCATACCAATTCGGTGGACCAACTCATTAAACCTAGCGGGAGGCAAGGCTTTGGTGAGCAAATCTGCCAATTGGTATTCAGTACCCACAAAGTATAATTCAACGGTACCCTGTTCCACGTGGTCCTTGATGAAATGATAGCGTAGATCGATGTGCTTTGATTTCGAGTGCTGAACTGAGTTGCACGAGATTGCAATGGCACTCCGATTGTCGCAGTACATCGGGATTCTGTCAAATACGTAACCATAGTCTTTGAGTTGTGTTCTCATCCAAATGACTTGAGCACAACACGCGGACATGGCTACATATTCTGCTTCAGTTGATGACAGCGATGTACAATCCTGCTTCTTTGATTGCCAAGACACCAGTTTATCACCAATAAATTGTAGAGCTCCTGAAGTACTTTTCCTTGAGTCTAAGCATCCTGCGTGGTCAGCGTCTGAAAAAGCAATTAGTTCAAAACCAGAATCCTTCGGATACCAGATCCCCAAATTAATGGTTCCCTTGATGTATCGGAGGATTCTTTTAGCCTCAGAGAGGTGGGTTTCAGTTGGTCGCGACTGATAACGGGAGCATAGATAAACGGCAAAGACAATATCAGGTCTGCTAGCTGTTAGATACATGAGGGACCCAATAATACTTCGGTATTTGGTGGGGTCAACTAATTTCCCATGTAAATCAGCATCTAGCTTCTTGGTATGAGTCATTGGTGTGGCATAAGTATCACAGGTTTTCATTCCAAATTTGTTTAACAATTCAAGGGCATATTTGGACTGACTAAGAAAAATACCACGGGGTGATTGATGAACTTGCAGTCCTAGAAAGAATGTAAGTTCACCCATCATGGACATTTCAAAATTTTTCTTCATTAGTTTTGCAAAAGCGATTGAAAACTTTTTATGTGTAGACCCAAAAATGATGTCATCCACGTAAATTTGAACAATTAAGATATGTGCCCCGTGATATTGTATAAAAAGAGTTGGGTCAACCGAGCCTTTGGTGAAATTATTGGCAATGAGGAAGGATGATAGCTTATCGTACCATGCCCGAGGGGCTTGTTTGAGACCATAAAGAGCTTTGTTCAGTTTGTAGACATGGTTCGGGAACTCTGGATCAACGAATCCATCTGGTTGGCTGACATAGACCGTTTCTTTAAGTTGCCCATTGAGAAACGCCGTTTTGACATCCATCTGATAGACCGTCATGTTCATATGAGCCGCGAACGCGAGAAATATCCGAACAACCTCAAGACGAGCAACCGGAGCAAAAGATTCTTCAAAGTCTATTCCTTCTTCCTGACGATAACCCTTAGCAACTAGACGTGACTTGTTTCGGATGACGTTCCCTTCAGCATCCAATTTGTTTTTCCAAATCTATTTTAAACCAATGACGTAGACCCCTGTTGGTCTTTCAACCAGTTCCCATACTTCAAGACGTTTGAATTGGTTGAGTTCTTCTTGCATGGATTCAATCCAGTTGTCTTTTGTCATTGCGTCTTTAATGTTTTTAGGTTCAGATTGGCAGACAGTGAGTGCATAAATGCAGTGTTCACCATCTGAGTGAAGACGTTGTCTCGTAACGACTGGTTGATTCGGGTTGCCAATAATATTAGCCAGAGGATGGTCTTTAGTCCATCTATGTGTAGAGGGTTGATGTTGGTATACATTGTGCAGATTCTGAGGATTCAAATGGTTTGTTGAAGATTCCGCAACATCTGGTGCAGCAGCCTCATTGGCAAACGGGTTGAAGAACGCATTTGGATCAAAATCTGCAGGTGGGGGTACTTCATTCAGAATATCATCAGCTGGTTCATCATTGTTGGAAGCGGTGTGTTCAACTGTTGTGTTGGAGTCAACTGGTGTAGGTGCATCTTCAACAGTAGTTGTTGTAGCAGGTGTATCAGGTATAGGAATATTATCAGGTTGTGCAGCGGAAACAGCGGATACACCAGGAGCACGTTCATCAATATCGTCACAGAACAGAGGAGCAAATAACCTTTCCATTTGTTGACGAGTTAGCTGAGGGCTTTCTTCAGCTGATGATGGGGGTTGAGGGAAGTTTAAACGGTTGTGACCGGGTTCTAAGCTGTTATACTCAGAAGCCATTTCCGTGAGTTCATCGAAATGAGCATGAATCGTTTCCATTACCTCCTTAGTTCGATGATTCCAGATTCGGAAACCTTTAGAATTGTCACAGTATCCAATAAAGACTCCAATATCAGCTTTGGCTTTGAGCTTTCCAAAATCATCACGATCATTATTCGGATAGCAAAGGGATCCAAATACATGAAAGTGTTTGAGGTTCGGTTTATAGTTGTGGACAAGCTCGAAAGGTGTTTTGTTGTGGCGTTTAGTGATCATAGAACGGTTTTGAGTATAGCATGCAGTAGATACAGCTTCTGCCCATAAGTAATCTGGAAGTTTAGCATTGATTAACATTGTTCTTGCAGCTTCCACTAACGTTCGGTTTCGTCTTTCAACAACTCTGTTTTGTTCAGGTGTACGTGCAATAGATGTTTGATGCTGAATTCCCACTTTCTCATAAAATTCACGAAGGGTTTTGTTAACAAATTCAGTTCCTTTGTCTGTTCTGATTATTCGGACGGTGTTGCGGAGCTGAACCTGTATTTTCGTGAGAAAGGTGATGATCATTTGTGGAGCTTGGTCTTTGCTATGAAGGAAGTAGACCCAAGTCCATCGTGAGAAGTCATCAACAATTACTAAGATGTAGCGTTTGCCGTTGATCGTTTGCACACGCATCGGGCCACACAAATCCATGTGAAGAAGATGAAGCACATGCTGAGAGCTGTGTTCCACCTTTGAAGGAAAATGAGCACGAGTGCTTTTCCCTTGTTCACAGGCTGAGCAAAGGTGATCTTTTGAATACCGGAATCGTGGGAGTCCTTCAACTAGTTTATGTCGAGCAAGGTTGGTGATGGTTTGAAAGTTTAGATGTGAGAGACGACGGTGCCATAGCCAGGATTTTGTAGATGTTGCCTTAGAAAGTAAGCAGATGGGAGAGGAAGCAACCATGTCTTGCATAGAGATAGTGTAGAGACTAGAATTACGTGAGCCAGACATAAGGTCATTTCCTTGTAGATCACGAATGAAACAAGTTTTCTCCCTGAAAGCAACCTCCAAATCTCCATCACAAAATTGACCTATTGAAAACAGATTGTGACCGAGGCCTTCCACATAGTAAACCCTGCTGATTTCGATGTTCCCATTAACATAATCTCTGTAGCCCATGATGGCTGCGAAGTGATCGTTCCCGAATCTGACAGTGCCAATGAACTTTGCAATAAAGTTTGATAACAGTTTAAGGTTGCCTGTCATGTGTCAGGAACATCCGCTATCAACAATCCAGAGAATGATCTGTATCACCTGCATTACACACAGACGACACAGATGGAATAGAAGTAGATGTGGAACCCGAAATGTTAGAGGGTTCCGAAGCAGGTATATTAGACATACACACATTGAGAATTTTAGGCATCCACTTAAATCCTAGTGTGTTATATATCCATTTCTGCCATCTGTAACTACTCTTTGCTTTAGTCTTAGTGAAAGCACTAGGTGGTACTACATTCTTAGGAGGTGAAGCGGTAGCTACTGTGATAGCAATGGTTGCCTTAGAATCTAAAGAAGGTGGTTTACCAAGCACAGACTTAGAATGATTAGTGGGCCTAGAGGTATTCCGATTCTTGGGATTCCGTAATCTAGAGATTATAGCTTTAGCAACACATTTGTCATGACAATCAGAATTCATACTCTTTCGACAAATATCACAAGGTGCATCAGACTGAATATCAAAGGTACTTAACGGTTTAGCATTCGTTACATCACTATTTCTATTACATTTTCCAGACGCAACATCTATAGTGGAAGTAACATGAGTTTTATTCAGAGTCCTAGGGTGTTCTTCTACTTTAGCATTCCTTATTGATCTTTTCTTAGGTCGCAACTTCCTATTCTTCGTTTGAGTGCTCCTAGGCTGTGAAGTGCAGACGTTTGGAAAAGATGCAACTATTCCTGTTTCAGTAGAGGGAAACACATTAGCAACTTGTGATTTGGCAGTGGGAATTCTAGGTTCATGATTACTAAGTGTGACTGGTGCTAATCTCTTAATCACAGTAGGCGGAAGTTGTTCATACTTTCCTAACATTTCCCGTAACTTAGAGATGGTGTGAATCAGATCTTGATTTTCAGAACGAATATTACCAGCAAAATTCATGACTTCTCTAGTGTGAGCAAGATGGTGATCAAGTTCATTAGATGCTTCAAGTCGAGTCTTTTTGAGTAAATCAAATATGACACCATATTCCTGTTTAACTTTTAAAAGTTCTTGTTCATATTTTGAGTTTTGACTTTTCAAAGACACGTTTTGATCATCCAGTAGCTCAATTTTATGATCAGAAGATTTTGCACTCAATTGAGCGATTTTCTTTTGAAAACTGAGTTGATGGTTGTGAATATCTTTTTCACACCAATGAAGACGACGTTTTGCATTGTTAATTTCCGTGTGTAATCGTTTATTTTCAGCTTTTAAAGACTCGATCTGAAGCACATTATCGGTGTTCTCAATAGTAACAACAGTTTCAACAATATCAGCAGAGATATGATCAGATGCATATGGCAACGAATAGAATAGCACAACATTATGGATATCAGCACAGATAACATCTTCCAAGAGTCGATCAACATCTTTTCTCAATAGTTTCTTTTTGCGTTTTGTGTTAGTAATAGATGTTTCTGTTTTCTCGAAAACGTTTTTCATTACCCCAAGTTCCTTATGAAAATCCTTTTCCCAGGCAATTGCACAACTTTTCAAGTTTTTAACATTAGGTAAAAGATTTTTCTGAAAAATGTCTCTTTGTTCTCGCGCCAGAGGCGATTGAAAATGTTCAACTTTGATTTCAGATCGATATTCTATCTCATGTTGTAAAATTTTGAGGTCAGCCATGAAAATGTCAAAATATCGAAGAATTTTTCGATTTTCAGGTTGTGAGTTTACTTCGCTAATGGAAGGTAAAGGACCATAAGTTTGTGCAAAGACTGTTTTGGGATTAACAATAGAAGACTCGGGTGTTTTGATGATAACCCTTGGTGTGTTAGAAGAATCCGTTGGTGTGACGAAAGTGACCGCGTTTTTATAATTAAAAGGTTTGTTGTAAACAACATTTTTTAATTTTGATCGACTCTCGTCTTCTGCATCTAATTCCTCTTGATGATGATATTCAACAACACTCATGACAGTATTATCAATTTTGTATTTTGCACTGGAAACTTCAGGAGTTGGTTTGAATGTTTTTAGTGAAAGCTTTGGTTTGTAATCAGCTAGATTTTTTCCATATCCATTTGGATTGGGTTTTAAGGTAAACTTTTCAATAGCTGTTACTGATTCACCATGTTTGTAAACAACCGTTTTAAACTCTTTAATTTTGTTTTGCAAACCGAGAATTTCTGCAAGAAGGTCATCTACCCGATTCGTTGAATGCTTTTTGTATGCGGAGAACTGTTTTTGACAATGTAACAACTCAGCCTTAGCTTTTTGATTTTCCAAGGTGAGAGCGTTAATTTGCTTTTTATGTTCATGTTTCAGTTGTTCTAATTCGGACAACAAAGCATTCTTCGAGGCGGCTAGATCACGCATCTGTCTCTCTAAATATTTTTCGTTTTGATGAGATTTTGCAAAAGCTGCTTCAAAACCTTTTTCACGGTTTTCTTGAGTTTTGAAAAAGTTGAGTTGCATTTGTAAACATTCAAAATCCTTGGTTAACAGTGCATTTTTACTTTTTAAGGATTGATTTAATGCATAGCATTCCTCCATTTTGATTTTATGGTCTTGAATTAACCGAGCAAAATCCGGATGAGGCAACAGATCATCTTGTTTAACGTGAGTCTCAACATGATCATTCTTTAGATCCTCAAGTACGACCACGGAGTCAATTTGATTATCAAAGGAGACCATAAGGTCATCTTGATCGTCAAATGTAACTACAGGGTTAACTTGAAAATCATCAGAAGAAGATGTAGAAGACTCATTTTGAACAGTCTGATCCGTGCCGGATTCAGATATTGGCGGAGATATTAGTTCAGATATGATGATGGTTTGTTCGGGTACCTGAGACAAGCCATCAGTGTCATACACTAGGCCTGTATCACTCATGTGCAGCTCATGCATATTAGCCATCAACATAACAGCTGCATTCGCCTGCAAGTCCTCCATATCATCATCTGAGTCTGCATCTGCCATAAAGCTCTGTTCTTTGTCTGTAAGAGATCCACCAGCTTCATCCTTAAGAGCCAGAAGTAAGGCCTCTTTGAAATAAGCACTGCCCCTAGTCCTTGGCTTTGGGCATGCATTAGCCAGGTGTCCCTTCTCATTGCAGTTGTAGCATCTAAGACCATTTAACCGATTCTGAGCATTTCCCTGTTCCACCACTTGAGCTCTGTTGGTATTCCGACCCACAGCATTAAACCCTTGACCACCGCCCATCTGACGACCATAATCACGATTCTGAACTTCAACACGTCCATTGTTCACAACAGCTTGAGTCCGTGTGTTAGATGAGGAACGAATACGATTGTTGGATTTGTTGGTGTAACGGCCAAAAGCATTAGCAATCATCACAAATCCTTGTTGCAATGCTTCGAATGGATCTGTTTCCTCAGTCGCTTCACTGACATATGCTTGAGCATTGTTGCTGTATGGAACCAATTGATTTTGTTGAGGTTGTGATTGTGAAGGTGTGTTTGATGCAGTTGGTTGAGGTGATGGTTGAGAGGGATAATTCTGTTGAGCATACAAGGCAAGTTGTTGATTGTCCGGTTGTGACTGTTTAGCAATTTGAGCACGGAGAATCCTTTCCCGATCAACTTCCTTTTCATGAGGCTTCAAGTAATCGTACAACAATCCATAAGTAGAATGATGCATATTCTTCGCTTGACGGAGAAAAATGACATACTTCTCCCATTCTGGACCAAGACTACTCAGGAACTTAGTATTCACTGCAATTCTTGGCATAATGATGTTGTGTTTATCCAAATCATTGATGATATCTGAAAATCGATGATGATAGGACTCTAGTGTCTCTCCAGGTTCAATCATGAAGTGTTCATAAGCCAAGTAAATTTTGGATTCCAAATCCTCCTGATTGAGTACAGATCCTTCCATAAGAAGACGAATATGATCCCACATTTTTTGTGCAGTCTTTTGAGCATCAACACTACGAAGAATTGGGTTTGGTAATCCTAGGAGGATGTATTCCATTGCAAGTTCATCAGCTTCATAGTGTAGAAGTTCTGTAGGATTTAAATCTGCAACAGTAGCAATGTTGGTTTGTTCATCTCTTGGTGGAACAGCAGTTGGATCTCCGGGTACAATGACAGTAGGCATCTCAAATGGACCTTCCAAGATAACCTTCTTTAAAGAACTTTCCATGTGGCTTCTTCAGATCACAGAACCTAAAGAACCTTATCACCCATTGATCGTAGTTTCCTGGAGTGAGCATTGGAGGTCTATCAAGTGATCCAGCTTCATGAATTGATTGTTGGCTGCTTAAAGCTTCACACATCTTAGCAAACCAAGTGGGTTCCTTCATAGTGGTCCGTGATGGATGTTGATTGAAATCGGTTGTGTAGGGTTGAACTTGAAGGCTTGGTTGTGGTTGAACCATTTATGGTTGTGGAATTGCACCAAGTTGTGGAGTATGTTGCTGATTAAATTGTTGTTGATAAATAGCTTGTTGTTGATTCCATTGTTGATGTTGTGGAGTTAATTGTTGTTGTTGTTGATGATTATAAGTGTGAGGGAAATAGTTAGAGTATGGTGGTTGAGACCTGATGATAAACTTGTGTGGTAAAGATGGATCTTTGTAGTCGAATGAACCTTTGTTGATGAAGTATCCTTAGGCGTAGAAAAGACAAGAACCAAGTAGCACTTATGCGTAAAAACACCAAAAGTTACGCGTAACAACGAGGAGTTACGCGTAGGTTTTAGCTTACGCGTAAGTAGGGAAAACACTAAAGTTAAGCGTAGACAAAAGTTAGGCGTAGAAACGTAGGCGTAGGATTACCTTATGCGTAGACCGTAGGTTACGCGTAAAGTGAATCTTATGCGTAGGAATTCTACGCGTAAGCTTATGCTTATGCGTAATTTTAGGGTTTTTTTTGCCCAAATGATCTTTTACACTTCACAGTGCAAAAGATATCCAAAGTCGACGTATTTTCAGACTTATCCAAGTAAGAAAACACTGATTAAACCAGAAAATTGAAGATCAAACCAAGGAACAATCTTACGCGTAATTTTAGGGTTTTGATGCGCGTAGGATTACTCGTAACTTTGATTCTGCGCAAATGTGTTTCTAAACCAGTTTATTGTTATGGAATAGCTTCAATAGTACCAAAAGAACACAAAAGTGTGAATTTTGATGTACCAAAACTGCTAAACGGGTTACGCGTAGAACGACACCCACGAACAAAAACAAGCTTAAAAACGTAAATCCACGCGTAAAGTTTGAAACTTTTTGCCAAAAACAAGTATTTTAACACCTCAAAACATTGAAAGTACAAGAATCTTGGATTAAAAAGTGTAAAAAACGAGTTTTTAAGATAACCAAAGAATGCGTTATCTCTACGCGTAAGATCCAAAACCAAAACTTCAAAAACAAACGAGTACACCCAACTATTTGGCGATTGATACCACTGTTAGGTCACTAGTTTTACAACACAAGCTTATAAGAGAAGAGATAAGGCGATTGAACAAGTAAACAAGCACACATACACAATAAGAGAGGCACGGTTAGGCGTAGGTGAATGTGTGAAAAGAAAACTTGAACAACCAACCCTCAAATGAGTGTTTACAAGAGTTTATATAGGCAAGGAGCTAGGGCAACACTCCCTCTCCTTCCCTATTCCTTATTGGGCTTGGATCAAGCTTATGGGCCTTCTACATAAGCTTGACCTTAAACAAACATAAAGGCCATAATAAAGCTACCTATTACATATGAAATATAAATACTTGAAATACTGTTTAGGAGTAAATTCCAACACCTACAATTGTTTTCAAGAGCCATGGTTAGATCATCTCTTACATATCTTTGGATTTCTAGTGGTTTTTAGGTGGTTTTTGAGTTTGAAAAAGTTTAGTGGTTTTTGCATCATTTGGTTGATTTCTTGTGTTAAAGCTTGGATTTTCTTAGTACTTTTGTGTTTAGAATCATCACAAGTGTTTAGGTTTTGATTTGGTAAGCTTGAATCATCATGGTTTGGTTGTTTTTGGATTGAAAAGTGATGTTTGTGAATTTTTCTTGCTAGCGACTTGACCTACGGAGTGCTTTTCTTGCTAGCGACTTGTTTTACAATTTGGTAGCGAGTTACAGTTTGAGTAGGTAGCGATTTAGGCTTAGCGACTTGTCTAGTGAGACAAGCCGACAAACAGTACACTTAGTGGATTCTCCACTACGGGTAGCGACTTGGTGGAAGTTAGCGACTTGTACTTGTGTTCGTTAGCGACTTGGTGTTAGCGAATTGGTGCATAGCGAGTTGCTATTTAGCGACTTGACTCATTAGCGACTTGGATCTTAGCGAATTGCTGTCAAAATTTTCCTAGCGACTTGAATCTTAGCGAGTTGTTTATACAGCGACTTGACAGTGTAATAACGACTTGGGATTATAGAGACTTGGGATCATAGCGACTTAGTAGTTAGCGACTTGGTTCAAGATTTCCTAGCGACTTGGGTGATTTTTTTTATATACGGTTTTCTCTTGATTTAGTAAAATCCCGTGAAAGAATCTATTTCCCGGTTTAATCATAGAGTTATAAAATCCCGTGTAATTTGTTAACATGTCTACCAACGTTCCTACTATCATTTCCACTGTTGCCGAGGATGTTCAAGCTGCTGGCTCAGATACTCGTCCACCCATGCTTGACAGAACTGACTATGACTCTTGGGCTCAACGAATCAGATTGTACTGTCTTGGAAAAGAAAATGGGGTTAACATTCTCAAATCCATTGATGAAGGACCTTACCGAGTTGAAACTACTAGAGATGTACTTGATACTGCTGAAGATGGAACTTTGATTTACGGAATGGACAGACCAAAGATGTATGATGAGCTCGATGATAAGGAGAAGAAGAAATTTGATGCAGATATCCGAGCGTCTAACATTATACTGCAAGGTCTTCCAAAAGACATCTACAAGCTTACCAATCACAACACCGAAGCAAAAGCTGTATGGGATAATGTCAAGATGCTTCTATCTGGTTCTGAGTTAACTGTTGAAGACCGAGAATCACAGTTGTATGATGAATTTGAGCACTTCAAGATGAAACCAGATGAGAGTGTCTATGAGTACTATGTGAGGTTTCACAAGCTTGTGAATGACATGAGAAATATTAAGATGACAATGCCGAACATTCAGCTGAATTCAAAGTTTGTGAACAATATGAATCCAGAATGGCACAAGTTTGTCACTTCTGTGAAGCTTACCAAAGGTTTGAAGAATACAAACTATGAGCAACTCTATGCCTTCCTTCTTCAAAATGAGAGACATGCCATGTTTGAAAAAAGGATTCTTGATCAGTTCAAAACAAACCAGGGAGAGACAAGCTCATCGAATGATTCAACGGATTTCTACTCAAACATCGGAATCACAACCAAAGCCTCACAAGTCATACCTATGGGTAATGGTAATCATAAACTCATTCCTGATCCTATGTTCAAACAAGCTGATGCTAATGCACACGTGGGAAACTTCATTAATCAACTAGCTCTTCTGATTAGTCAAAACATGAACTCTCTTCCACACACCAACAACAATCTCAGAACTGCTTCCAATCTACATAATCAAGCCACTGTCAGAGATGGGAAGGTTATGGTGCAGCCAGTTCAAGAACGACAGTACGAACAAGCAAGAGGTGGAGCTGGTAGAGGTTATGCTGCAAATCAGAATAGAGGAAGGAATGGAAATCAGGGTCAAGCGAAGCCAATCAAATGTTATAATTGTGGAGGTGATGGACACATTGCAAGGAACTGCACATCACCAAAACGCCCTCAGAATGCCGAGTATTTCAAGGATAAGATGTTGCTTGTGCAAGCTCAGGATAATGGTGCAGCTTTGGATGAAGAGGAGTTGTTGTTCTTGGCTGAGGGAAATGCTAAGACGTTTGATGCAGATGTGGATGAGCAACCAATTCAGGAGATAGGCCATAATCATCAGAATGCCTTTCAAGTAGCTGATTGTGATGCATGCGACTCTGATGTTGATGAAGAACCCACTGCACAAACCATCTTCATGGCTAGCATTTCTCCAATGGTCTCTCCTAAAGTCTCTTCATCACCACAAGCTCGTCCATCCAAAGACAAACTCATCTCTGAGGTATTAAAATTATACGATGAAGTTGATGAGCAAAAGATACATAACGAAGTACAATCAACTGTGTTTATTGAATCAGATATTGAAAATATGGGTAATATCAATGTTGTCCCATATGATCAATATGTGATACAAAGTGAAAGTGAGATTGTACCAAGTGATGCATCTTCTGCAGTCAATAATGATTATGTTTTTGATGAAATCACTGCATGTGCCCCTGATGATTCTGTAATTTCTGAACTAAATGCCTATAAAGAACGTGTTGCTATTTATGAACAACGTGCAAAATTTGAGTGGACCACCCGTGAGCAGGAAATGGATGACCAAATGCGTACAACTATTAGAAAAAGTAGGTTTAGAGAAGAAGTATTAAAACAAGAGTTAAACTCCTTACAAGAAAAGCTTTCTAAAACTGCTAAGCAAAATCAAGAACTTCAAGAAAATGTTAAAATGCTTAAGCAAGAATTCAGTGCTAAGGAATCAAAACTTTTGAATGATTTTTCTAATCTAAAAACCTTGAAAAACAAGCTTGAAAATAAGTTGTACGTACAAGGAAATACCATTCAGACTGCTCACTTAATCACTAAGCATAGAGTCTTAAGCGATAAGCATAGCATTCCCCTTGTTGAGGAACCAAATCCAGAGGTCATTAAAAAGGCTAGAATTGCTCATAAGGTTCTTTATAATGGCAATGAAATCCTTAAACCTAGACAGAAACCTAGTTGCGTTGAGTGCACTGAGGAAGATAAGAAATCAGATGAAGTCACTAGGGAAAAGATGTACAAGAAATTAGATGATCCTAAATGTAAAGAGAAGAAAATAAAGATCACACCCCATGATTACAAGAAGGAAAATTGGATTTCCTTGAACATGTTTAAGCCTCAGACATTGTTAACACCCGAACAAGTGTTTTGGAAAAAGGATTTAGATAAGCAAAAAGCAGAGAATCTTGTTGTAACGAACCCTCCCTTTAGGAAAATGCCTTCAGCGACTGTGTATCCTCCAAATACACCAATGCATTTAGTACCTAGGACTATTGCCACGAAAAGCAAGACCTTAATCAGTCAATATGTTATTTTTCAACTATTTGTTGATTTTGAGAAAACTTGTAAGAAAAGGATCACACCCACTGGTATAACTGAAGGGGAAAGGGGTTTTGAGCAAACAAAAGAATGTTATTTAACTGAAGTCATGCCTTTCTTTAAACAACTAAAAGATCATTTTGAAAGTCTTAAAAAAGGAATGAACTTAGACATTAAAGAAATGGAAAAGGAGTTTGATGCTATGATTGTTGAGGTTAGTGACTATGAGCGTGCACTAAAATATAATGAGATTGAGAGGAAGAACTTACATACATTAAATGAGACTCTTATTACTGAATGTGTTGCTCAAGATGTGTTTTTCACTGCTTCAAATTGTTCTATTAATGCTTCCCAATTTCATGAATTATCTGTTGCCCTGAAAGTCTCCCATGATCGTGTCATTGAGCTTGAAAAGACTAATTCTAAACTAAATGATAAAATTGAACTGGATGATCACGACAATTTGGTTAAACATTTTTCTAAACTAGAGGCTGAGCATTTTAATTTACAACTAAAATATCAACATCTTAAAGAAAATGTCAAAACTTCAAATATCAAGACATCCTCATATGCTCCAGAGTTTGATGCAGTTTTTCAAATTAACAAACGTGATGAACAGATTCAAGCTCATTGCAACACGATCAGAAAGTTGAAAGCCCAAATCTCTCAATTAAAGGGTCAAAAGAACAATATGACAGGCTCCCAAATGCCTCCTCCTTTAGATTCTCAGAATTCTCAAACGTTTCATCTTCAAAACTTAGTAAATGCATTACAAAAGGAAAACGAAAGTTTTCTAGAAGAAAATGAAAAGATTAAACGTCATTTCAATGAGTTATTTGAATCAATAAAGGTCACTCGTAACAAAAATAACGAACAAATAGTTTCATTGCAAAAGGAAATTGAGAATCTGAAGAGTCAGGTAAAAGGGAAAATGCCAATGACCAATGGGGATAATGGTGTATCAAAGGTTCACTCTTGTAATAAATATGCTTTGTCTGTGAAATATGTCCCCCCTCATCTCAGGAATAACAAACTTGCTATTCAAACATACTTCTCATCCCTTAAGGATTGCCTAGAATGTCTGCGTGAGATTGTTGAAGAGGATAAGTTAGAGAAACCACATGATAATGCAATTGGGCATGCATGCTTATATGCCAAACGATCTCAAGAATTCCTAGAATGCTTAATCACAATATGCCCTAAGTCATTAGGTGAGAGAGTTAATCCTTTGATTCCATGTTCTATGCCTAGTGCCAAGTATGATATTCATTCGATGCCCAATGTGTTGAATGTGAACCTTAGTGTGCCTTCAAGTAGTTCAGATTCCAGATCTGTGAATGCTAAGAAAGCAAACTCTAGTGTGCCCTCTAGAAGTTCAAATCCTATTAATTCTAGTGATAAGAAAGTGAACCTTAGTGTGCCTGCATGTAGTTCAGATCCCAGCACATCTAAACAGGTGAAGCAAAGAGTAGTAAAGCCAACTAATGTTCCCATTCCCTCTACAGGAGTAATCAGTGACATTAAAGCAAGCAGGTCAAAGTCTCAAGACAATACAAGGAATGATAGGACCTCGCAAGCTAAGAATGTGCATTGGAAAAGAGTAGAAGACCAACCTAGGAACTTTAAGTTTGAGCCGAATAAAACGAATCGTGTTGATTCTAGTATTAGCCATAGGCGTACTGTAATTAATTCGAATTCTGATACTATTTGCAAACCTTGTATTGATGTCTGCTTGAATTCTGTTTCTAATCATGAATGTGGTGTTAATATTTTGCCTAATGATGTTAATTGTCTAGTTAATATTGTTAATGCTAAAAATCATGCTAAGAAGGCTAAAAGGCAAAAACAAAAGAAAGTTAGAAAATAGTGGAAACCCACAGGAAGAACATTCTGTAAGATAGGATATAGATGGATACCGTTTGGCCGTAAGGTTAATCAGACAATGCCCACTAGAAAATGGATGCCTACTGGTAGAACTATTCCCTTAAGAAGTGGACATACTTTGAATAGGGCAAATACGGACATTAGTACTGCATCTATTTATAATGATTTCATTGCTTCAATATCTGATATGGACGTTTCTATTTCTGATGTGGGTGTTCCAATCTCTATTTCTAACCAAATGGAACCCATTCTTGCATGGGGATCCCAATTATCCAGTTATCCACTCTTGTCTGTGTTCAACTGCAGATCGTTCAAATCGTTCTGTGGTACCTGGACTCAGGCTGTTCCAAGCATATGATTGGCGTCCGGTCGCGGCTCATGAACTTCGTGAGCAAATTCATCGGGACAGTTAGATTCGGGAATGATCATTTCGGTGCTATTATGGGTTATGGAGATTATGTTGTTGGTAAAAGTGTTATCTCCAGGGTATACTATGTTGAAGGTCTTGGTCATAACCTGTTCTCTGTTGGTCAATTCTGCGATTCTGATCTAGAAGTAGCCTTCAGAAAACATACCTGTTTCGTTAGAGAACTTGATGGTAAGGAACTTTTAAGAGGTTCACGTGGTTCAAATCTATACACCATCTCTATCGAAGATATGATGAAGTCTTCTCCAATTTGCTTGCTATCAAAGGCTTCTAAAACAAAGTCATGGTTATGGCATCGTCGTCTCAATCACTTGAACTTCGGCACCATCAATGATCTCTCCAGAAAGGACTTAGTTGTAGGTTTACCTAGACTTAAGTATGAAAAGGATCATCTTTGTTCTGCATGTCAATTGGGAAAAAGCATGAAGTATGCCCATAAACCCAAACCTACTAACTCTGTCACAAAAGTTCTTCATACAATTCACATGGACTTATGTGGACCAATGAGAGTGCAGAATATCTTTAGGAAGAAATATGTGTTAGTTGTGGTTGATGATTTCTCTAGATTCACCTGGGTAAAATTCTTAAAGACAAAGGATGAAACTCCAGACATCATCATTAAACTCATCAAACAGCTGCAGGTTCGTCTTAACAAAACGGCCAGAATCATCCGAACAGACAATGGAACGGAGTTTGTTAACAAACAACTTAGTGAGTTTTATGAAAGTATTGGAATCAGTCATCAAAGAAGTGTTCCTCGAACTCCTCAACAGAACGGTGTAGTTGAAAGACGAAATCGAACTCTTGTGGAAGCCGCAAGGACAATGCTAATTTACTAAAAAGTTCCATTGTTTCTCTGGGGTGAAGCTATTGTCACTGCATGCTACACCCAAAATCGATCCCTTATTCACACTGCTCATGGAAAAACTCCATATGAACTTGTCCACAATAGAAAACCTAATCTTTCATTCCTTCGTGTGTTCGGTGCATTGTGTTATCCTACTAATGAGGGCCAAGACTTAGGCAAACTTAAAGCTAAAGCAGACATTGGAGTGTTTGTAGGATATGCACCAAACAGAAAAGGATACCGAATCTACAACAAAAGAACCCGAAATATCATGGAAACAATTCACGTTACGTTTGATGAGCTGACCGGTCAAACGGCTCCTGGACAATCCAGTTCTGGACCCGCACTTCAAAACAGTCCTATTGGTTCATCCCTTGTACCATTTCCCTTCCCAACAGCTCCATATGTACCTCCATTAGAAGATGATTTAAGAAAATTGTTTGATCCTATGTTTGATGAACAGTATGAGCAAAGTGCTAATGATCTGTCAATTCCTACAACAGAGGCTGCTTCTATCCAAGTAAATGATGTTGATCCTTCAGTCTCAATATCATTAAGCCAAGAAGCGCCTGCTGCTGATCACTCTGTCTCATCAACAAATCATCAATCATCGAGTGTACATCAGGGAATGGTATCTGGTATCAACAATGAAGAAAATCCCTTTGCTACTCATGAAGATGCTCCATTTGAAAACATATTTGCTACTGAATCTTCATCAGAACCATCTTCTTCAGGAGACATCGACTCTGCTACTTCAGTCCCTCAACAACTACCACATGAACACCTCAGAAAATGGACTCACGATCATCCATTAGACAACATCATTGTAAATCCCTCTCGTCCAGTATCCACACGGAAACAACTTGCAACCGATGCCTTATGGTGCTTCTTCAACTCCGTACTCTCTAAGATCGAACCAAAAGATGTTAAAACCGCCATGAATGAAGATAGCTGGTTCAATGCCATGCAAGAAGAAATTCATGAGTTTGATCGACTTGATGTATGGGAGTTAGTACCTGCTCTAGATTGTGCTATGATTATTGCTCTAAAATGGATCTTCAAAGTGAAACTTGATGAGCATGGTGATGTGTTGAAGAACAAGGCTTGATTAGTTGCTAAAGGATACCGTCAAGAGGAGGGTATTGACTTTGAAGAATCTTTTGCTCCTGTTGCTCGAATCGAGGCAATCAAAATCTTTTTGGCTAATGTTGCTAGTAAGAACATGGTAGTCTATCAGATGGATGTAAAGACGGCATTTCTGAACGGAGATCTTAAAGAAGTCGTCTACGTCAGCCAACCGGAAGGATTTGTGAATCAAGAGCATCCTACTCACGTTTATCGTTTGAAGAAGGCTCTTTACGGTTTAAAGCAAGCTCCAAGGGCATGGTATGATACACTATCAAAGTTTTTTCTATCTACCGGATTTAGCAAAGGAGCAGTTGATCCAACATTGTTTACCAGGAAGTCAGGGAACAAGTGGAAAAAGGTGTGGTGGAACTCTATTTTGTGAGGTCTGAATACCAGTTAGCAGACATCTTCACCAAAGCTCTTCCAAGAGAACGTTTTGAGTTTATTCTTCCACGACTTGGCTTAAAAAGCCTTCAACCAGAAACACTCAAACGTCTTCAGGAGGAAGACGAGGAGTAAAAGGTTTCCTTCATCTATCTCTCCTAAATATCTATTCGAAAAACAAAATACAAAATTATAAAACCTTCAAAAAATCAAATAGAAAAATATAAAACTTTCAAAATCCAAAAAAATTTGAAAAATTCGAAAAACCCTCAAAAAATATTGTCATTTTGTCATGTTTTTCTCGGTTCGATAATATCTACGGTCTTTGTGCTGTCATTCAAAGAATGACACGAGACTTTAGATGTTGTTCGAATTCATATATAAAATAAATATATATATATATATATATATATATATATATATATATATATATATATATATATATATATATATATATATATATATTTTTGGGAGAAAGAGAAACAATGGTTTATTGTCAGTTCAGGCAGTAACCCGCTTTTCAAAGAAAGAACAGAGCCATTCTTTTTCATGTTTTCAAAATTCCATGCTCTGATTCTATTAACATTCATCTGCTGAAAACTAACTGCTCTGAAAAATAACTCGGACTTTATTTTTGATAATCATCTGGACTTATTTTTTCAAAATATCTATCTCTCAATCAACAACCTATGTCATTGATTAAGGGGGAGAATGATGTCAATTAAATTAAAAAGTTATTTGTCATTCAATTGTTTTCAAAAGATATTCATGCATGTTTAATCAATGGAGTTTAAAGTCTTAAAATCCGATCCTTATCAGTTAAAACGCTTTCATAATCAAGTCATAATTCTCCTTAAAAGCTTTCAAAATCAATTTAAATCTACAAGAGATCACAAATCTCAAAGGATTTGATAATTGTGACCGGGGGAGAATTTGTGATTTAAATTGGATTTAAACTGATAATTCGGTAGATGGTTTTATAAGGATGTACAAGCTCTCCTTCCCACATGTGACAAACGATTTCAAATTTTCCATGCACATGTTGAGGGGGAGCATCTATCTTAAACCTATGATTTGAAACATGATCACTTATCTCAATGTGCAGGTTCCCTCTAGTATGTGCAAAACTCTTTTCAAATCTCGAGGCACATATTGAGGGGGAGCAAACTTATGAAAACCTCATCCTTCCCAAAAATGCTTTATCTACTTGCCTTGATTAGGGAAGTGATGTTGATATCTTTTAGAAAATAGATTTCAAAGAAGATAACTCTTTCTCTTGCCTCCGTGTGCAAAACTATTTCAATCACTTGATGCACATGTTGAGGGGGAGCTCTTGTTCTAAAAATATCAAAAACAATTCAGGTACAAATTGCTTTGATAATACATCTTAAGTATCTGGATTGATTTTCAAATGGTTTTCAATTGGTTCCAATGGCAGATGAACAATACCAAATAGACCGACCAACTTTACTTTATGTACGGTGATATAAGGAAGATAAGGTTAGGTATGTGTTCCCATGATCCGCCAGAACCGGAGGGATCTACCCAGGGACTATCCACTAGTTAGTGTAGAGTTCTTAGGTATGATGATAAAAGGAGAAAAATGAGATATGGGAAGAGTGCGGACTGAGACTGAGCTAGTACTGGAATAAACCCAACAAGGTTCTAGCTATGAAGTCTCGGTAAGCACAGAAGGGGTTGAAGAATTAAAAAGAATTGAATGAGAAAAGGGTGAAAACAAATAGCCCTCCATATATTCAACCTTAGGGCAGAAACCGGGTTCAATTCATATGCTACTGATGGTAACATCGGTATTGAAGACAAGACGTCATGGACCCAGTGACGCACTGCACTTCAACTTTCCAAACCACTCAAGTTCCTCTTAAAAGGACTTGTTTCATTCTCACGGGGAACCGACATTATCTATCGACTTTCTCTTAGAGATTGTTGATATTGAAGAAGGAGACCCTCTCCCTAGTCTCCGATATAGGATCCAAAATGCACATATTGAGTCTAGAGCCGCGAGATCATCATTAAATCTCCTTAGGACACTTTCATTGAAGACTCTCTGTTTCACACAATGTGGAAAGAGAGATTTTATCTTGAGTCCTACGCATTATCCTTGTGGTATTGCCAGAACATCTGAGTGATATGCAAACATACTCACAATGAAGATGGAAAACCTTCTGGAGCCAACATCAAACAAGCTCCTGGTGGGTGGCATGTGAGATCTATCAAATAGATCAACCATATGACAACTGAACAGAAACAATGGGGCGATTCAATCTTTTGAATCAATCCTGGTTCAGGTTATGGATTGACGGATACCTTTGAAAAACCGGTCTTTGTGCTTAAAAACTCTTTTCTTTAGCAAATCGACCGTGTACGGATTTTTCATATCAAAAGGTGTTTTATGATTGATAATTGATGTTCTTTAAAACCTTCGTTGTATTGCAAAAACAATTTCTATTGAGCAATACACGATTGTTTTTCAAATATCTTTTCATCAATCGGTGAATTTCTATTCACTGGTTCACTCACTCCGTGTTGTCTTCTTTGAGACGTTCCGGTTTGAGAACAGCTAGAGCAGCTGCGAAACCCTGTCAAGGAAATTCTTTGGAATTATACCTGATCACATGCAATACTTGTACTGATCAACGGGGAACCATGGGCCGTGTACCTCAATTCAACAAAAGTGATCAAAGACACTTTCGTGCGATTTATTGCTAACTGTTGTATGCAGGTACGTCCTACGTTTGCAGCTGATCAGAATGAAGCGGTCAATCCATAGCCGCATGCTCACTTAACACATTCATCTCAAAAGAAATCATGATTAGTGCATCAATGACTCTGATATTTTCACTCCATGCTTCTGCTACGCTGCTGCCAATATCATGAATCAACGAAAGCTTCCGCTACTCTGATGAGAAGATATCATGATCCAGAATGTGAGCATGTCGGTCCGAAAGTCACAACATCACATAATACCAACACCACAATGGATGTCTCAGAGATTTTTGTTAGCTGATGATCTCAAAAGCTGGCTTAAAATTATTATCATGTGGATCATTAAAAGACCTCCACTTGGATTAACCAAACATGCAATGAGTGGAATCAATGACTACGAGCTTCGGAGCAAAGTACTACATCAAGAATGCAAGAACAATTGTTAATGTAATATCTGTTTGTATTCAATGTAATTTTAGTATATGTTTGAGGTGACCTCCCTTAGGGGGAGATTGTTAGGAATTAGAAATTCCAGATATTAAAGAGTCGGTCACCTCAAGTATATGTAATCGTTAGAAAGCTCGTAGTCGTAGTTCATTTAAGTTAAGTAGTATTTATTTTAGTAACACCGTGGAGGACGGACGGGTCTTTACCCACTGTATGCCTGATCCACAGCCCGTTGTGTGGCGTTTTATTGTAAGACTATAAATACTCTCTACCTTCCAAGGTAGAGAGTTGGAGCTCATAATAAGAATTTTCTTTCTCTCACTAAAGTTCCCTAAACCTCTAAATTTCTCTCTCTAGAACTCACCTTTATAGCCCCACTTTGTGTTATGGTTTGATGTGTATGTGAAATCCAATATCCTACAATCCAGTTTCTGAAGCTCTTACTCCGGTTACTGCTGACTCAACTGGTTCACCTCCTTCAATTTCCGTTGATCAAGATGCACCATCTAAGAAGTACAACTCAGACTACTCAAGAAACCTAATCTCCAGTTATTCCTCAAGGCGTTGTGAATGACTATCATTGCAGTTGCACTCATGAATAATGCATTGATGTTGAGGAATCATTTGCTCCGGTTCATTCAGTGGGTCAATATACATCCGATTGTATGTTTATTCACGTGTTGGGCATTTGACAAAAGTTGATTTTGTTAGAGTTAATCATTTATCACTTATTTGAGATTGAAGTTGACTTTCACAAAGGCGTGTTCTTATTTGATAACTTGCTCGGGCTTAAGAATTTGAGTTGAAGACTTGGTTTATCTAGTTACCAGCAGTCGAGGTGGATGGTTGAAGACCTGTTTAACTATCACTAATAGGATTTACATTGTTTTACTCAGTGTCACACCCATATGACGGTGTGGATAATCAAGAGGTGTTAATGTCTCATACTTAGTGTGAGTACTTAGAGATTTGCTTGAAGCATAAATTCTCGACATTGTTCTTCCAACATTAGTGCAAGCTTAAGATGCAAATGTGGGGAATTCTACTTCAGTTTCAAGTTTGGTATATCGGGTTTTCTTCATCAGTGGTCACTTCAAATTGTCTACATATGGGTTGATAATGATAGTCAGCGAGAGTTTCTATAGCAGTTGATTCTCACAAGATTCATTTAAGCTAATTTTTGTTCTTCTCTATTTCAAGAATATTTGGTATGTATAATGTGTTGCTGATTCTGAGGTATCAAAACTAGCAAGGGGGAAGGAGACATATATCTAAACACTCAACGAGTACACGTGATGAACCTAATACTTCGTCTCTATTGAAGTAATCCCGGGAAAGACAAATGTCATAACCGCAAATAAACTCAGTGTTTAACTCGTAGCCTTTGGTGTATTATTCCAATCATTTGGGGGGAAGTGGTCTCTTGATACTTTTGGTATGTGTTAACTCAGCTTTCAATAGGAAGAAATATGAGAAGAATATTTGGAGCGTGAGATGATATTGTTTATCGACATCTTCTATATGGTTTATGGTAGTGCTTCCGGTTATTGCTTCATGTACATAATGTAATGATGATTCCGATGAGATCGCAACCATCAGGGGAGAGATATGTGTAAATCAGGGACGCACAACATGTTCACATGATCGAGCTTAATCAGTTATTCCGGAGTTGATATCCGCAGAGAAGATCAGTGATTCAACCAGTTACTGTGATGTCGTTGTCTCTACTCTGGTTGGGTACTTGTGTACATTATGGGCTGATTGGTTATATGGAAGATAACTGGAATGCACCTGGTAAAATGAAGATGTTGATATTTTGTTCCCCTGAATAGACAACTGGTAAATCTCGAAGAGTAATCTGTTCATCGGGGACGCACAACAGGTTCATGTGATCGGACTTAATCAGTTATTCCAGATTTGATAACCACTGAGACGATCAATTTTTCAACTTGTTACTTCGTTGTTCTCGTGATTCTTCGGGGTGCTGAGCTTCATTCAATGAGACCGTTCTTATTCATTTCTACTTCTTGGGGAAATGGTCTTTATATTTTGTCGGTTTGGGGGGAAGCTACCAAAGTCTCACTTTCAGAAGGCTCAAGTTCTGACGACGATTCAAGAGCCTCGAAAGCTTTGGTGGTGAAAGTTTAAGAGATGATGACTTCTATCTTCTACAAAGTGCTGAACAATTTCCTTATCTCGGTACTCGTATCATCATCTTCTTAAACTATTTCTCTATCTTTGTAAATAATATTCGAAAAGCAAAATACAAAATTTCAAAATCTACAAAAAGCAAATAGAAAATTATAAAACTTTCAAAAATCCATAAAAATTAGAAAATCTTGAAAAATCCTAAAAATATTGTTAGTTTGTCATGTTTTTTTCTTTCCTTGTTCGATGTCATCTACGGATTTTGTGTTGTCATTCAAAGAATGACACGGGTCTTTAGATGTTGTTCGAATGTTTTAAAAAAAATTGGGAGAAAGTGAAACTATGGTTTATTGTCATTTCAGGCAGTAACCCGTTTTTCATAGAAAGAACAGAGCCATGCTTTATCTTGTTTTTCAAATCTAATGCTCTGATTCTATAAACAATTACTTACTATCTAATGAAAACTAATTGCTTTGAAAAATAACTCGGACTCAATTTTTGAAAATCATCTGGACTTAACATTTGTAAAAATCTCTATCTTACAATCAATAACATATGTCATTGATTGAGGGGGAGAATGATTTCAATCAACAAGTGTATTTTTCAAACAATTGGCACGTAATCGAGAAAGGTCTATTCTTGAATAATAAAAAAGAACAATGTTTTACAATATTGTATACAATTGGTACAAGACCTTTGTTATTATTATGTTTTCAAAAGATACTCAAGCATGTTTAATCTTTGGAGTCTAAAGTCTCAAACTTGATCCTTATCGGTTAAATGTTTCTCATAATCAAGTCACATCTCCCCTTAAAAGCTTTCAAAATCAATTTAAATCTACAGAGATCACAAATCTCAAATGATTTGAAAATTGTGATCGGGGGAGAATTTGTGATTTAAATTGGATTTAAACTGATAATTCAATAAATGGTTTCATAAGTGTTTAGCAAGCTTTCCTCCTCACATGTGCCAAACGATTTCAAATTTTCCATGCACATGTTGAGGGGGAGCATCTTTTTAAACCACAAAGAATTGAAACGTGATTGATTTGTCTCTAAGTGCAGGTTCCTTCTAATATGTGCAAAACTCTTTCAAACCTCGAGGCACATATTGAGGGGGAGCAAACTTATGAAAACCTCATCCTTCCCCAATATGCTTTATCTACTTGATTTGATCAGGGAAGTGATGTTGATATCTTTTAGAAAATGGTAATCAAAAAAGTTAATTCTTCCTCTTGCCTCCATGTGCCAAAACGATTTCAAATACACGATGCACATGTTGAGGGGGAGCTCTTTTTCTAAAAATATCAAAAACAATTCAAGTACAAAATGCTTTGATAATATATCACAAGTATCTGGATTGATTTTTCAAATGGTTTTCAAATGGTTCCAATGGCAGATGAACAATACCAAATAGACCGACCAAATTTACTTTATGTATGGTGATATAAGCATGGTTAGGTTAGGTATTCGTTTCCACGATCCCGCCAGAGCCGGAGGGATCTACCCAGGGACAATCCACTAGATAGTGTAGAGTCCTTAGGTATGATGAAAAAAGGAGAAAAATGAGATATGGGAAGAGTGCGGACTGAGACAGAGCTAGTACTGGAATAAACCCAACAAGGTTCTAGTTATGAAGTCTCGGTAAGCACTGAAGGGGTTGAAGAATGAAAAAGAATTAAATGTGAAAAGGGTGAAAACAAATAGCCCTCCATTTATTCAACCTTAGGGCAGAAACTGGGTTCAATTCATATGCTACTGGTGGTTACCAAGGTAACATCGGTATTGAAGACAAGACGTCATGGACCCAGTGACGCACTGCACTTCAACTTCCCAAGCTACTGAAGTTTCTATTTAAAGGGACTTGTTTCATTCTCACGGGGAACCTACATAATCTATCGACTTTCTCTTAGAGGTTGTTGATATTGAAGAAGGAGACCATCTCCCTAGTCTCCGGCATAGGATTCAAATATGCACAATTAAGTCTAGAGCCTCGAGATCACCATAATAAATCTCTTTAGGACACTGTCAATGAAGACTCTTTGTTTCACACAATGTGAAAAGAGAGATTATATTTTAAGAGTCCTACGCATTATCCTTGTGATATTGCCAGAACATCTGAGTGATATGCAAACATATTCACAATGAAGATGGAAAGCCTTCTGGAGCCAACATCAAACAAGCTCCTGGTGGGTGGCATGTGAGATCTATCCAATAGATCAACCATGTGACAACTGAACAGAAACAATGGCGCGATTCAATCTTTTGAATCAATCCTGGTTCAGGTTATGGATTGACAGATACCTTTGAAAAACCGGTCGTTGTGCTTAAAAACTCTTTTCTTTAGCACATCGACTGTGTACTAATATTTCAAAATAAAAAGTATTTTTGATTGAAAATTGATCTTTCTCATAAAACCTTCGTCGTATTGCAAAAATCTTTCTTCAAGCAATACGTGATTGTTTTCAAATCAATTTTTCATCAATCAGTGAATCTCAATTCGCTGGTTCGCTCACTCCGTGTTGTCTTCTTTGAGACGTTCCGGTTTGAGAACGGCTAGAGCAGCTGCGAAACCCTGTCAAGGAGATTCTTCGGAACTCTACCTGATCACAGGCAGTACTTGTACTGATCAACGGGGAACCGTGGGCCGTGTACCTCAATTCAACGAAAGTGATCAAAGACACTTTCGTGTGTTTTATTGCTAACTGTTGTTTGCAGGTACATTTGGACGGTTGCAGCTGATTAGAATTGAGAAGTCAATCCAAAGCCGCATGCTCACAGCATCCACACTTAATTGAAGATATCATGACTTGTGCATATCTACAGAACCTGGCTCAGATATTTTTTATACTATGCTTCTGCTACACTGCTGCAAATATCTTGAACCAGCAAAAGCTTCCGCTACTCTGATGAAAAGATGTCATGATCCAGAAAGTGTGAGCATGTCGGTCCAAAAGTCACAACATCACATGATGGCAACACAATAAAGGGTGATACAAAGATTTACTGTGGCTGATGATCTCAAAGAAAGCTAAATGATCATCAAAGATGTGGATCATTTCAAAGACCTCCACTTAAAGTACAAAGCAGTCGAACTTTGAAGAATCACTGCTAAAGCACAAAGATGCGGATGTTGAAGAATCAAAGTCTACGAGCTCAGGACTGAAGATAAAATAGAATGCTAGGATTCAAAATGTAAATCATGGGGTGACCTCCCTTAGGGGGAGATTGTTAGGAATTAGAAATTCCATGTGAAGTGTCGGTCACCCCAACTATAGACTAGCACAAGTTAGCTCGTAGACATATCGTTATTTACTGTTTATTAGATTACTTAGTTATTTAGTTTAGAGCAACACCGTGGAGGACGGACGGGTCTTTACCCAATGTATGCCTGATCCACAGCCCGTAGGTGCCGTAATATGTAAGAACTATAAATAGCCCTCTCCACATGTGGAGAGGGTTGGTGCTTTCATTTTCTCTAATCATACAACTTTCTTTTCCTCTCATCTCTTTCTCTCTCTAGAAAGTATCCCACCCATCTCTCTCTCTAAAATCTTCTTGTTTGATTCAATCCTCATACATGTTCTTTGATTAAAACAATAACCAATATCTTACAAGGCCAATGATGAAAAAATCAAATCTCTTGTACCAACACTGCGGCGCCTGCTTTAAACGGTACAAATATTTGTTTAACCTGCAAACCAAGTTCTCTTTTCCTTTTTGTTTAAAACCTTATGGTTGGAGCATGTAAATTTCTTCTTCAAGATTTCCATGAAGAAATTCAGTTTTCACATCTAGCTGCTCTAGATGTAAATCATACATAGCACATATTGCCAGAACCAGTCGAACAGTTGTCATTCAAACCACATGGGAATAAATTTTGTTGAAGTCGATTCCCTCTTTCTGAGCATATCCTTTGACTAATAATCTTGTACGATACCTCTCCACCTGGTCATCACCATTCCTCTTGATCTTATACACCCATCTATTTCCAATGGGTCTTCTTCTCGCTGGTAGTGGCATCAGTTTCCACTTTTTATTCTTATAAAGAGCTTCAATTTCTTCTTGCATTGCTGCCATCCAGAATGATGCATCTGAATTATTCAGTGCTTCTTGAAGAGTTGATGGCTCTCCTTCCTCTCTAAGAAGACAGTATGCAACGTTGCCCTCCATAACATAATCCGAGTGCCACACCGGACGTTTTCTTTCACGATTAAGAGTACGAGTCATTGGATCTTGAGACTCGGTTGTCTCATTCACCTCGTGCTGTGGTATGACTTCAGAATAATCACTCGACTGAAATTGCTTTTCCATCTATATTGATGTAGCTTCTCTTGTAGTGCTATCATCTTCTTCATTATCTTAAATTTTGTCTTCCACAAAGACAACAGCTCTGGTGACGATTACTTTGTGGGCAGTGGGGTCCCACAAGCGATACCCCTTTACTCCGTCAGCGTACCCCAAGAACAAACATTTTTTGGATTTCGGATCCAGCTTTGTAGTTTCTTGAGAATTGTACATAACGTACATAGGACTTCCAAATATATGAATGTCTGAATAGTTGACTGACTTTCCCGTCCACATCTCTATCGGTGTCTTCAACTCAACTGCAGTTGAAGGTGAACGATTTATCACATAACATGCGGTATTGACTGCTTCTGCCCAGAACGATTTTTCCAAGCTTGCAGTTGCCAACATTGCTCTTGCTCTTTCTATCTAGGTTTTGTTCATCCGCTCTGCCACTCCATTCTGTTGAGGAGTGTATGCCGTTGTGAACTGCCTTTTGATTCCTTCTTGCCTGCAAAAAGTATCAAATTCATCACCAGTGTATTTGCCTCCATTATATGTCCTCAAACACTTGATCTTCTTTCCAGATTCAAGCTCAACCCGCGCTTTGTAAACTTTGAAAACTTCAAACACATAAGACTTCTTCTTGATTGGGTACACCCAACATCTCCTGGAATAGTCATCAATGAAGGATACAAAATACTTTGCTCCTCCCAGGGATAGAACGGGTGCCTGCCATACATCAGAGTGAACCAATTCTAGAACATAGACACTTCTAGAATTTGATGTCTTGAATTTTAGGCGATGTTGCTTGTTGATAACACAATGCTTACAAAAAGGTAAAGAAACCTTTGTGAGGTCAGGAATTAAATTCCTTTCAACAAGAATCTTCATTCCTTGTTCTGACATATGTCCAAGCTTCTGACCCATGTTACTGCAACTCTATGACTTGGACTATGTGAAGCAACATATGCTTCCCCCTCCTCTATTATCTCCGCCTTCAGTTGGTATAAGTTCGCGGCCACCTTTTCACCTTTCATAAGTACGAGCGCGCCTTTTATAACTTTCATGATCTTGTTTTGTATTTCAACCTTACAACCAAGATCATCCAATTGTCCCAGAGACAATAGATTCTTTCTCAGGCCCTCCATGTGTCGCACATTCCGAATAGTACGGATTGTACCATCATGCACCTTCACCATGATATTTCCAATTCCAATGATCTTTAGTTCACGATCATTGCAACTTGTTGAAAACTCTCAGACCTTGACAGATCTTTAGCACTCGTGGATCGTTAGTGTTGCGTATGTAATCATAAGCAAACTAATAGGCAATCTCTACAACTCGTATTCTATAGCGGAATGTAAATACAAGTTGTTATAACTAAGAACACTTAGATCCTCTATGGATCTTTTATTAATTGAAACACTATGTTTCGGATGAGTTCTCTATTACATACTATGAGGTTCCTTTTATAGACAAGGAACCCTAATCTATTTCTACTCAATCGACTAAACATGCAAGCATGCATTTAATGACTAAAACACTAAACAATATTGAGCAGTACAATAAAACCCATGCTAACCTCGGGCAGTTCAAGAATAATGATGGGTTAGCATTTAAATAATACAGCGCATGCTGATCCTAGTCAGCTTCCACCCTTCAGCAGTAACACGGCACTGCTTTTACACTTCAGTAGAATCTCTTCTTCAGCAAATTCTGCTTCTACTTCAGCAGAATCCTTCGGCGGTATTGACAGCAGAAATCCTACTTCGCATAATTCCCAACAATCCTCCCCTAAACTGGAATTTGACTTGGTTAAGTTCCAGTTTCCTGACCTTGAAAGATCTTTAGAGATTGCAGTACTAGAGGATTGTTCTCAAACATCAGTAGCAAAGAACCAATAATAATCTCATCTCTATGATGAGCAAACTTTGAAACGCCAGGTCTTTGCAGCAACACATGACAGAGTGTACATCAATACTTATCAGTTGCATACTATTCTCATCACATCCAGGGGTGTTAGCTCCTGGGAGAGGTGAATCATTGAAAATAATGGATTTGATGTCTCTTTACCAATAGCCATCACTACTGGAGTAGCCAGATGTTTAAGTTCGTAAACTATGGTACATTGATAACCATCTGATTTATGAGCAAATCAGCAACTATATAAACGGATTTGACTTGTCTTTACCTGTAGCCGTTTGCTCAGGACTAGTCAATTCTTAGAATTGGTGAATTGATAACCAAATATGGATTCAGTTGCCTTTACCACAAGCCATATACTTGTGGGCTAGCCAATTCTTGGATTCCAACAAGGAATATACCATGGTGAATTAATGACCATACAACTCTCAGCAATTAAGCATGGGTGGTTGCAGACCCTATGATTTTGAGCAAATCATTACAGCTATCAACAGATTTGACATGTCTTTACCAAAGCTGTACCCTTTGGACTAGCCATCTATTTGATATACATAAGGTATATCTGGTGAGTTAAGAACCATCAACAAAACATAACAAACCAGCAAGAGAAAGTTAGTTTTTTTTTTTTTTTTTTTTTTTTTTTTTTTTTTTTTTTTTTTTTTTTTTTTTAACTACTAAGAGACTAACAAACAAAGAAAAATCCTCCCCTGAGGCATATGCCTCCCCTTAAACTTTGCAGTTAAGGGTTAAGCATTCCAATATTGACCACTAGGTGTTGAAACCTTGGTCCATCAAACGCTTTTGTTAACAGATCTGCCACATTATCATCTGTATGAATTTTCGCCACATTTATCAAATGTTTTTCATATGCATCTCTTATAAAGTGGTGCCTGATTTCAATATGTTTGGTCCTACTGTGAAAAACTGGATTTTTGATAATGCATATGGTACTCTGATTATCAATAAAAAGAGTTGTGTTCATGAAGTTATACCTATAATCCAGCAGTTGGTTTTGACTCCAAAGGACCTGTCCACAGCAATTTGCAGCAGCAACATACTCTGCTTCAGTAGTGGAGGTAGCCACAATGGTTTGTTTCTTGCACTGCCAAGAAATCAGTCTCGTTCCAAGGAATTGACAGCCTCCAGTTGTGGATCTCCTATCCAGATTTGCACCAGCATAATCACTGTCACTATATGCTTCCAACTTAAAAGGAGACTCTTTTGGGTACCAAAGGCCTAAATGAGGTTGGCCTTTGAGGTACTTAAAGATCTTCTTGACTGCATTGAGATGGGAAGTAAGAGGAGTGACTTGATGTCGAGAGCAAACACTCACAGCAAAGGTAATATCAGGCCTTGAAGCTGTTAGATACATTAATGAACCAATCATAGATCTGTATAAATGAACATTCACAGGAAGATCTGGTTCATTGTTGGCTTTTGTTTTTGGAGCTTCATAAGGTGTTGTGGCAGTTCTAACACCTTCCATACCAAATTTCTTCAACATGTCTCTCACATATTTATCTTGACTGATAAATATCCCATCTTGTTTCTGCTGAACTTGGAGACCCAAAAAGAAAGTAAGCTCCCCCATAGCACTCATCTGAAATTCTCCCTTCATCAGATCCTCAAATTCCCTACACCAAGATTCTTTAGTGGATCCGAAAATGATGTCATCCACATACACTTGCACAAGTATGATGTCTGTCGAGTTCTTCTTCAGAAAAAGAGTTTTATCAATGGCACCTCTTCTGTAGCCATGCTTCAGTATAAATGATGAAAGCCTAGCATACCATGCCCTTGGTGCTTGATAAAGTCCATAGAGAGCTTTAACTACTTTGTAAACATGATTAGGATGATCTGGGTCTTCAAATCCTTTGGGTTGAGTGACATAAACTTCCTCTTCTATCTCACCATACAGAAAAGCACCTTTAACATCCATCTGATACAGCATGAAGCCCATGTAGGATGCATAGGCCAGGAAAATTCGAATAGCCTCTACTCTAGCAACAGGTGCAAACACTTCATCATAATCAATCCCCTCCTCTTGCCTGTAGCCTTGAGCTACTAATCTTGCTTTGTTTTTAATAACCACACCCCTTGCATCTCTTTTGTTCTTCAGAATCCATTTAGTTCCAATAGCATATTTGCCATCTGGTAATGGTACCAAGATCCAAACTTGTTGGTTTTGAAACTGTTGCATTTCGTCTTGCATTGCCTCAATCCAACTAGAGTCTTCAAGAGCTTGAGAGACACTGGTTGGTTCTACTTGAGAAAGAAAACACTCAAACAGACAATGCTTGAAGTCTGTGTGATTGTCTCTTTGCTGATTTGACACATAAGAGAGAAAAGCAACCTGTCCAAATTTAGGACTAGAGATAGCCCTTCGAGTTCTAACAGGAGCTAGAATGTCACCAATAATGTTGGATTGAGGGTGAGTGATGTTGATTCTTTTAGTAGCAGTGGGGTTGACTTCAATGGTAGGTTCAAGATTAGTCACAGTTGGTACAAAAGTTGTGTCATAGGAAGGTGAGGTGAAAATGCCAGATTTGGGTTGATGATTTCCAAGATCTGAAGGTCTTGGAAAGCGAGTATATGGTTCACCAAAGTCTGTGGACACTCTAGTAGGAATAGGAGTAGAAACAGTCGAGCTTTCAGCAGAGTTGATGACGATGGGAGAGACTGCATCAGTGTCAGCAGAAACATGGTTTCCACTGACAGCCTCATTTGCAAGCTCCCCATTCACCTTCTCAGCTTCAAGCTTAGCTGCAAACTCTTGAGTCTGAAGTCTAGCAAGGTCCTCAGCATAGTGTGATTCATCTTCACTCTCAGCTGAAGTATCTCTAGAAGAGTTACCTGCAACATTGTTAGGGGAGAAAGAAGGCACAAGAATGGGTTGTTCATCATCTTCAAAATCACTTCCAGAGTCAGCATCCAAGGTACCTGCATTAGTGGGAGATTCTTGAGAGCCTGCACTTTGGTTAGCCATATGTCTAGTATACCCCAGATAATCGGTTAGGTAGTCAAGGTCAAAAGACCACACATGACCCTGTCCTTGAACATTGGGCTTATCTTCCAGGTATCTCAGGTTCAAAGTCTCCTCTATCTTCTTGGCAGATAATTTGTACACTCTGTAAGCCTTGCTATTAGCTGAATAACCCACAATATAACCATCATCAGCTTTCTCATCAAACTTCCCCAACGGATCACTGGTGTTTAGAATGGTCACTTGACAACCAAAAGGTTTGAGGTAATGAATGACTGGAACCTTCCCAAAGAGAAGTTCATATGGGGTTTTGAGGTGAGGTCTAGTAATGGAGACCCTGTTAAGCACATAGCAAGTTGTGCCAACAGCTTCAGTCCAGAACATAGTGGGCAATTTAGAGTCTGCAAGCATTGATCTTGCAGCCTCTATCAAGGTCCTATTCTTTCTTTCAGCTACCCCATTTTGTTGCGGGGTTCTTGGATTGCTATAGTCCCTTTTTATCCCTTTAGACCTACAGAGTTCTATAATAATAGCATTCTTGAACTCTGTCCCATTATCACACCGAATTCCCTTAACCTTCTTGTTCAACTGATTTTCAACGAGGGTGATGAAGTCTTTCAGCACTGGAGTTGTTTCATCTTTAGTCCTTAGAAAGAACACCCAGCAAAATCTGCTATATCCATCAGTGATAACCAAACAATAGTACTTGTGATCAATGCTTCTGACTTGAGTTAGACCAAATAGATCCATATGTAACAGCTGAAGAGGCTCAGAGATAATGCTCACTGCAGTGACAGCTTTGTAGGAGGCTCTGTGTTGCTTCCCTTTGTTGCATGCAACACAATTATGATCATTGGAGAAAACTTTGGATGGTAGACCTTCAACAAGACCCCTTTTAGAGAGTGTGTTTATGGTCTTGAAATTCACATGAGCCATTCTCCTATGCCATTTGTTAGACTCATCCAATGATGCTTTAGCCAGCAAACAAGTGAGGTCACCTTCAGGATGAACTTCATTGACGTTGAATGTGTATAGATTGTGAGTTCGAGGAACTCTCAGTAGAATAGAAGTATCTTCTGGAAGCTTGAACTCATTAGAAAGTACAAGACATTCATCTTCAGAGAAGAGTACCTTGTTCTTGGTGTCACAAATTTGTGAGACTGAGAACAAGTTGAAGTTATGAAGTTCCCTAACATAGTACACATTCTCAAAGTTTAGTAGGGGTGTCTTGATGGTGCCTTTCCCAGTAATTCTACCATCACTTCCACCAAAGGTCACTTGCCTCCTTCTTCAATAGGAACAAAATTGTGCATCATATCTCTATTACCAGACATGCTTCTTGAACAACCACTATCAACAATACCAATATCTTTATGCTTAAGAGGATGATCCTACAGAAACAAACATATATAGAAAAGAATGTTAGTATACAGAGGAGGCTCAAGTCATTGCTGACTTGAACCTGCCTTGTGGATCATAAGATTTATATCTAGCAGATGAGAAAGATCCACCATTGTTCTTGGGTTTCCATTGAAATTTAGGTCCCTTATTATTCCAAGAACAACCTGCTGAGGACTTGACAGCAGTACCCCAACACCCTTTCCCATTATTCATAGAGTCAACATATGCAGGCCAATAACCATGTTTAAAGTATGGGCTAGTGGGTTGCACATAAGGTCTATCAGCTGATATCCTCTAAGGAGAGTCAGTATAAGTAGCTTGAGGGACATAAGGTGGAATATTCTTAACATTGGTCCACACTGGTCTAGGTTTCTGCTGAGTAGCACATACACCCAATCTTTGCTCTTAGAAATCACAATCCTTAATTAAATGAAGTTTACTTCCACAAACAAAACAAGTCTTCCTTTTGGAAGATTTATTCAACAAAGCAGATGTTCTATTACATGTAGAAGAACTTAAACCAGAAACATTAAAGGAATTGTTTTTAATAGACAAATTATGCAAAGATTTAAAAGATAAGTCTTCAGGGGAAACAGGCTTGGAAGTAGATTCCTCAGCAGCTATCCTAGAAGGCTTGTAGATAGACTTGGGTGCAGGCTTAGGTGTAGGCTCAGGTGAGGGCTTGGGAAGGTCTGACTTATCACATGAATCACAGCTGGATGTAGACCCTTGATCCGATGAATTGTCACTGTTAGAGAAAGAGACAAAGTCATAAGATGAAGCATCGTTGTCTGGCAAGTCTTTTGACTTTTTGCCATACAGATGGTGTGATCCATCAAAGTCAGCAGTAATGGACAGGTCAGTGGGCATAAATTCACCTCTAATAGGTCCAGGGACAGCATGTAAATCACCTTCCTTTTTAAAATGTTCTAAGCCTGCAGGTGTAGATTTACGCCCATCTTGCCTAGCTTCCAATCCTACATACTTTTGAAAACCTAAACCTATTCCTGAGGTCACTGATTGACTACTATAGAGTGCTCTAGCTAGATTGTCACCTGATATTAACCATTGTTTATGTCTAGCTATTTCCTCAGTAAGTTTCTCTTTAAGCTCTAGGTTCTCAGCAATAGCATCAGCTTTTTCCTTTTCAGTGCGTTTAAAGTTAATGTTTGCAATATCTAGATCAAATTGAAACACCTTAATCTTTTCTTCATAAGCTATCTGATTCTTTTGAAACCATACCTTTTGTCTTTCTAATGTTTTTAATAAAAGTTTATAAGCTTCATTATTAACATAGCATTCATTGTATTTAGGTTTCATAGTATCATAAGCTTCTTTAAGTTCATTGTATCTTTCACTACAACCAAATATACAGTTGTGTACCTGAGAAAGTCCCATCAAGGCAAACTGATCATGCCTATCTTCTGAAGTGCATCTGGCCAGCAATCCAAGCTTCTCTGTATCAGCAGCTTCCTCATTCACAGGTACATGTGCAGTCCAGTTGACCTGTTCATCCAAGGTGACTAGAGTTGCTGAAGTGCTAGCTCCCTTATGATTTTGCTGATAGGAAATGTAGTTAGCTCCCTCTCCACTCTTCCTGTCTTTGCATTCCCTTGAGAAATGACCCATCTGGTGACAAGAGAAACACTTGACCTTTCTCCTGTCAAAACGAGCTGGATCCTTTCCCTTGAAGCCAAACTTTCTTCCTGCCTTCTCTTCAAACCTTTTGATATCCACTGAAAGCATGGCCACCTGCCATTTCAGCTTCATCTCCTCCATCTCAAGTGGGTCCACCTGGTCAAAATCTTCATATACAAGATGCTGCTGAGTATCATAATCAGCAACAAATGAATGAAGAACATCCTCTAATATACTACCAGTTTTAGCTTGAGGATATGATGGAGTGGGACGATAAGATGATGATGGTAAGTAAGATGGACTTGGGGCATGCATCATCATATTGGAGTGAGATGTCCCAACAAAGGCTGTATGACCAGAGGAGGATGCACGGTAGGGAGATCTGACATCAGGTTCAAGAGATTTGAGTTTGTTGTATAGCTCATCAAAAGTGAGTATGTCCAACCCACCTTTAGCCTTAAGAGCTATACTGACATGTAACCATGATGGAGGCAAAGATCGTAGGAACTTTGAGTTGCAATCATCATTGTCAGGTTTGGCATTCAGCTGGTTTAGCTGACTCAAAATCTTGTTAAACCTATCGTATCCCTTGTGGATACCTTCTTCTTCAGAGATATTGAACTCTTGGAAGTGTTGTCTCAGCATGGACTTCCTCATTCTCCTGGACTCTTCATTTCCACCGAACCTTGCTTTAAGAGCCATCCATATGTCCTTTGCATCATCCATGTGGTGAAAATCACCCAAGTGATCTTCAGGAATAGCTTGAAGAAGGATGGTTCTTACTTTGTGCTCTCTCTGCACAGCTAGTATCTCTTCAGCAGTTTTGGGAGGAGCAATGGTAAACTTACCATCTAGATCTGGGATAGTCTTCTTCAGACTGTTTCCTTTCTTCACAATCTCCCATAGATTCCAATCAATATTGGAGATCCAGTTCTGCATCTTCATGGTCCACAGATCATACTCTTCCTTTTTCAGATAAGGAAACTTGCCATTACTGTTGGAGAGACTAAGTTGCTGCATAGAGGTGGTGTTGTTTTGGTGTTGTTGGTGACTTCGAATTCATCATCAGTTCCAGGCATGGTGAATGTGTTTTTGGTTGTAAGGGGGTGAGGATAAATATGTTCTCAGTATCGTAGAGACTCTCCCGAGGCTCTGATACCACTTGTTGAAAACTCTCAGACCTTGACAGATCTTTAGCACTCGTGGATCGTTAGTGTTGCCTATGTAATCATAAGCAAACTAATAGACAATCTCTACAACTCGTATTCTATAGCGGAATGTAAATACAAGTTTTTATAACTAAGAACACTTAGATCCTCTATGGATCTTTTATTAATTGAAACACTATGTTTCGAATGAGTTCTCTATTACATACTATGAGGTTCCTTTTATAGACAAGGAACCCTAATCTATTTCTACTCAATCGACTAAACATGCAAGCATGCATTTAATGACTAAAACACTAAACAATATTGAGCAGTACAATAAAACTCATGCTAACCTCGGGCAGTTCAAGAATAATGATGGGTTAGCATTTAAATAATACAGCGCATGCTGATCCTAGTCAGCTTCCACCCTTCAGCAGTAACACGGCACTGCTTTTACACTTCAGTAGAATCTCTTCTTTAGCAAATTCTGCTTCTACTTCAGCAGAATCCTTCAGCAGTATTGACAGCAGAAATCCTACTTCGCATAATTCCCAACACAACTATACACAGATCCGCCTCCAGAGATAGGTTTATATTGATGAAACCATTCTCTTCTTGCGGTCATATGAAAAGTAGCTCCCGTATCGAATAGCCATACATCTGCAAATCTTTTCATGCCTTCATTTGCAACTGCTGCTTCACAACACAGAGCATTACCATCTTCTGAAGTGCTAGCGAAATTTCCTTGAGGATTAGAGGTATTTAAACCCCGACAATATTTCTTAAAGTGACACGGCTTGCCACATTTGTAGCATTTAAAATTCTTCTTCCTTCCTGTTTTAGATTTACCATGATTGTGACTCCCACTGGAGCCAGGTTCTATTGACCTCCCTCTCGTCACCACCAAATCCTCCACCTGTCTTGAACTGATATGTCTATCCTCCATATTGTTACGCCTATTTTCTTCTTCCAGAATAGCGGCTGCAACATCATCGAATACTAGATAGTCCGAAAGAATATTACTGGTTAAGTTGATTATGAGTTGGTCATGAGTCAGGTAAACTTTGAAGTAGAATTCCAGCAAGTTCTTGTAGCTCTATTTTACAACTCAAAGACGTGAGCTGAGAAAATAGAGTATTAAGGTTGTTAACGTGCTCAGTCACTCATGCGAAGAGCATAAAGTTTCCTCTTAAGAAATTTTTTATTGTGGAGCGATCTTGCCTCGTACAGTCGAGCAAGATGATCCAAAATATCCTTTGCAGTCTTCTTCTCCTCTATGCTTGACAAAACTCCATCTGCTAGCGCCAGATGAAGATTTGCAATAGCATTTCCGTCCATCTCGTCCCATTTACTGTCATCCGTTACCTCAGTTGGCCTTTCATCAATGGCCGCTAAACATTTATCCTTTCTAAGGATAGCCTTCATCTTTAATTTCCACAACGAGAAATTATTCCCATTGAATTTTTCAATTTCAAATTTCGCCGCCATTGCTACAATCACAATCTACTTTTTGATAAAACTATTATTTGTTAATAATAGTAACAAACACCTTTTTAGTGAGTATAATCTTACTTATCTTTTGATGTGGAGAGTCCACTAATTAGTCGCAACCACAGAGCATACGATTAATGATTATATACGCACCCAACCTTAGCTCTTGATACCACTTGTTGAGAAAAGTGACACCGAACTGAAGCAAACATGCAACTAAAATAAGAAAATACTAATAAAAGATGACACATGGATATAACATAGAAAACCCTAATAGGGTAAAACCAAGGGCAAGGAAAGATACGTTTCACTATGTAAACTAGGAGTTACACCTTCTTCCTAATTACAAGGATAAACACCAATAGTTATATCTCTTGTATTAGAAGATATTACAAACTCTCTAATTCTACTCACAAATATTTTATATAATAAAGGAATTACATCATTTCGGAGTGATTTTGTCAATTCATTCTTATTGAAAAAACAATTGGGCCAATAGGAGAGCTCGATTTCGCCATGTAAGCAAAATCGTGTGATGTGATTGGTTAATAAAAGTCAAAATTAAATTGATTTTAGTCAAACTTTAATAAATTTGGTGGAGAAATTTGGTTGATAAAAAAAACACATAAAAGTATATGTGTCAAATTTGTGAAAATAAAAACTTAAAAAAGGAGGAGGTAATTAATAAAACTTTAGTGGTTGAATTTTTAAAAACTATATAGAGTTAAGTGTAATATTATAAGCCTCCATGTTTTTTAATAACTTTGGATTATGAACAAATACCCCCTTATACTTTATACACTTTATACTTTATATCTAAAAAAATACAATGTATATGTTGTTTTAAAATAACAACATATAAATTTGCATAAGATTATAAGTATCAATTTTTTTTACTATATACATTCAATAAGGACTCATTTATTTCATTTTTAAAAGTTTAACCTTTGTGGACACGAGTTTACATTTTAAATACGGCTAAATTGATGAAAACGAGAATATAATTATCAAATTGTAAGCACGGGTTACTTTAGTATCACGAGTTTATATTTTAAATACGGCTAAATTATTGAAAACATGAATATAAATATCAAATTGTAAGCACGAGTTACTTTAATATAAAAATAAATATTCGTGATTGTACTTATAACAATAACCCATGTAATTCTTATTTATTTATATAAGGATATCTAAAAAAACATTTTAAAAAAACTTTAAGGAGTATACTTTAACTTTATCAATGCTCATTATGTCTTATTAAACTTGCATCATGCGTACAACATAGTATCAGTAGTGAAATTTAAATAACAACATCAAAATCATTGTCAGCTAAATAAAATTAAATCTTGAGTTACGTAACAGAAATTTTTACAAATATTTTACCAAATTCTAATGGATATTAATGCATAATGAAAAATTCGTGCATAAGTATTAGTTGTACTTATATCACAATTTTCATGGGCAAATTATTATATGTGTATATACTGAACTAAAATATTAAAATAAATTTGATTTATGTGTAAACTTCGTGCATGTACGAAACTTATAACTATATAATTATATGCAATTACTTTTAAAGACACAATATTAAGTATTAATAGAGAATAATTTTTTTTTGTCAAAACCCCGTGCGTGCACGGGTATTATAACTAGTACTAATAGGAGAAAGATCACTATGTGAAAAGAAAAAAATGAGAATGGGACAAAGAATGAAGCTGCCTTCATTGCCTTTTATAGGCATGTTTGCTTGCCCATTTACATCATGCATGATCAAACCACAAACCAAGTTGATATGCAAGTTATATTCCAAGTTGCAATGTGTAAGATTCTCATCGTAGATTCAATGTATCTACATTTAACAAATCTACCATTTGTAGTAACATTGTCGTACAAAAGCACTTTTGGACAAAAGATTCTGATCTTGCGCACTTACAAATATAAAACGACTACATGATGTTACTGCAATACAAAGATGAATAAGAACCAATAATACAACATATGCACATGTCCCTCATTTGTGAAAGACGTTCATTTTGGGGGCCTTTATTTTCTGTTTGTATGTTCCTGCAACCGAAGACACAACAATACTATAGCATATTTAGTAACCAATAATATGACAGTGAAGCATGTATCTTATAGATTTAAAGCAAAAATAGTTGTCAAGAAGACTGGACGCAATTGGAAAAAACTATCCTAACATTCAAATTTTATAATCTCAGATACCTTTAGGCATTTAATTTTCAAGCCTTAGGAACTCTAGTTGCTATAGGCAAAAAAAATTTGAGTCTCACCTTATGATCTTTCCATGTTGTGTCCCGCGAACATATGCTAACATCTCTGTTGCCTTATGAGACATAATCGAAGCCGTAACCATACCCATAATAATAGCAGCAGTTCAAAAAAAGAAACAAGAAAAAAAAATCAGTAAAGCAAAGAGATTACTTACTAAGAATATAACAAAAAAATTCATAAAAAAGGACCATCACCTCGAGTGTCTCCGACATTCAGGCCGACACTGCCAATTTCAGAAGTACATGTTGTTAAGTGATCATCACGCTTCTGCCGTAGCAATTTCTTATCAGAATGACTCAAGCCTTCTACGACAACGAATCCGAACGTTCCCAAACCATTGTCAATAAGAGGTGTTTCAACTACGCGTAACTAAAAAAATTGTGAACATAAGTATAGCCGTTAAAAAACTCCATTACCAAAAGAGAATGGTAAGTCAACATTTGAGATGATAAACAAAATGTTACATGGAACCTTGAAAATACATAGCAACTGGAGCAAACACTTCATCATAGTCAAGACCTTCTGCTTGTGTGTATCCTTGTGCTACCAATCTTGCCTTGTTTCTCACAACTATCCCCCTTTCATCTTTCTTGTTTCTGAACACCCACTTAGTACCAATAGCATATTTTCCATTTGGCAAATCAAATAAAGTCCAAACTTCTTGCAACTTGAACTGTAGCAATTCCTCATGCATAGCTTCAACCCAACTCTCTTCAGTCAAAGCTTGATGTATTTTCTTGGGCTCAATCTGGGATAGGAAACAGGAAAATAGACAATTTTGGAGATCTTTATGGTTGTTTCTGTTATGAAGGGATCTGGAAAAGAACCCTTGATCATTTAAGTCCTTCAAACCCTTTGACTTTGTTATGGTTTGAACAGCAGATTGTAGTTCTCCAATAATTTTCTCCTTTGGATGATCCCTGTTAATTATGGTAGTTACAATTGGGCTAACTGGAATAACTTCTTCTAGATTGTTCATATCAGCCTCTTTACCATCCAGCACATCATCATCTATGTCAGCATACATTTCCTCCAAAGCATGGATGTTGTGATCATCATTATAGACAATGGACATGTCCTCAGAAATGTGAACATATGGCCTAGCAGCAGGTACAGGGTAACTACTACTAGTGTTATCTGCACCCATCCATCTTGCTGTTGTATTAACATCTGGCATAGCAGTAGATTTAGGGAAACTAGTGCCAGTGTTAAAGTCATCATCATTAACTTCAGAAGTAGGAACACTAGGCATAGCAGTAGGTTCAGGGGAACTGCTGCTAGGCGTGCCAGTGTTGTTGTCTGACACAAGATCATCCAAGTGAGGTTTATCACCTCCAATATCACCACCAGGAACCTCTTCATTTGTAGCACCTTTTTTTCTTGGTTCATCAGATAGTACTTTATCATTGGAAGGTGGCTCTTTGTCATCATGTGAGCTTTTCATTATTGAGGAGAGGGGAGTATCACCAGTCAGAATTGGCAGTAGAGTGCAGTTTGTAGTAGATTCTTTCTCCACTCCTGCAGCAACATTTTCTTTGGTACCTGCACATTTGTTAGACTGGTTCCCTGCAGTAACAGGCTCATAATTCATTGATTTGGTTAGCACATCAATATTAAATAGCCAATCAGGACCTTTTCCTACGACATTGGGTTTGAGTTCATCAAAATTAATGTGTAGGTTCTCCTCAACATGTCTGGTTCTACTATTGAATACTCTAAAAGCCTTACTATTTAAAGAGTACCCAACAAAGAATCCTTCATCAGCTTTTCCATCAAACTTACCCAGGTGATCAATGGTATTCAGGATAGTTACAAGACACCCAAATGGTTTCAAAAAGTCTAAGGTAGGGGATCTACCATGAAATAAGTCATAGGGGGTCTTGTTATGAGGCTTCACTACCAAAACTCTATTATGTACATAACAGGCAGTATTTACTGCTTCAGCCCAAAAAGTTATTGGTAATTTAGAATTTGCAAGCATGGTCCTAGCAGCCTCAATAAGTGTCATATTCCTCCTACTTATCTAATTATCTAAGATAAGGTGAATGTAGTCTATGTCTATTGTTGTGTGCTCATATGATGATTAAAAATGTATTTGCTTAGGCTTTATTACTCCCTAGTTATCTCCTATTGATGGTTGAATTGTCACGTCCTTATTCTTAATCGCGTTGTGTCTCTAAGGTCGTAGGGTATGCGTTTATCCCTAACTCTTTGAAGCTACCAAAGGTTAATGACTACAAAATCTCTAGGATTTATAAACTTAACACTAAGGTATTCTTTGGATGTTTAGCCTACAATTACTCTAGGTGATTATAAACTAAGGTTCAACAAAGATTAATCAAGCATTAACAACACAACGAATGACCTATCGCAATACTAGGTCAATCACAACTAAGATAAGAGACAACCAATCAATATTCAATAACTAAGTTTCATATTACCTAAGCAAACACACAAGTAAATTAGCCGGACATGGGGAACATGCAAGCATACACACAATCAATTGAAGACATAATTGAATTAATGAAGTAAAACACTTATCTTGATGTAAGATAGGGTATGGAACCCTAAAATACTGTACAAGACAGCCTTGGTTCGGTTTAGGTTTTTACTCCACAAAACTACACACTAAAAACTAAAAAATTCGGATTCTATATATAAGGTTACAACTGCGACAGCGTCACTCTTTAATTTGTGACGCCGTCGGGTCGCCGTTATTGGGGTTTCATCTTGGCCATGTTATCATTGTGACGGCGTCACCTTATGTCCGTGACGCTGTTGCCTTGAGTCTCTGACGCCGTCTGGATCAAATCTAGGCCGTCTGAGCTGCGACGCCTTACTCTTTTAAAACCTGATGCCGTCACTTGAAAATAAGCAATTTGGCTACTGTATCGTCACAAAACTTGTTCCGACGGCGTCACAAGTATAACCTGACGCCGTCCCCTTCAGTTTCAGCAGCTTGAGTGTCTCGATTCTTGACTTTGGCCATTTTCTTCGTATATTCGCGCCTTTTCGTCCGAATAAGTGTCATTCCAGCAATTTGCCTTCAAGAGACCTAAAAAGTGAAAAGGAACGATATTAAGTAATAACGGATACAAAAGTGATTAAATAAACGCTTAAATGACCCCTCAAAAAGGTACATTCTAAAACCTTATCAAATATCCCTACACTTGGTATTTGCTTGTCCTCAAGCAAATGTGCTTTTAGTCAATTAATTTATAAGTTAGGGGTCATGAAGCATTAGTTTAGAACGATTCACAACATATATAAGCCCCGCAAAAGTCATAACAAGCACGGAAATTACATACTAGCACCTCACATGGGGTGTTTTGATACTCACATATCTCGGGTGTATATGAAATATAACAAGTTGGAAATGGAAGATAAACACTCATTAACCGGTCCTAGTACATTGATTACCATAGGCTTGATACTAGATCAAACCTCCATCGCTTTGGCGTAAGCACCTAGGAAAGACTATCCAAGAGGTCTTTTAAAGGGTTGTAATGTTAGGCTTACGGTAGGGAAACAAAGGGTTTGGTGGGATAGGCGATTTAGTGGTGGCAAGTCAAAAATATTTATGTTACAAGCATGCGAAGAATGGCGTTGCTAAGCCAAGACTCGACACTCTAAACTCTAGATAACTGAAATAAACAAACATAAATTTAAAAGATAGATGTAGGATGTTTACGTTTCTTTTGAAAACGTGTGTAATCCTCCCTACACTTATCCCTTATGTAAAATACCTTTATATGTAATTAAGACGAGGTTAAAGACAAAATAAAGCATTTTTACAAATTTAAACATGAGAATAAACAATCAATAAAAGATACACGACACACAAACAAGCAAACAATTAAGCATGGGTTGCCTCCCACGAAGCGCTTTTCTTTATTTATGAGTCTTGTAGCTAGACTCGAAGTCGTGCCCCTACGTTGTCTCGTGCACGCTTACATGCCCATACCTAATCCATTCCAATGTTCTCTCACTTTTCTTGTACTCACCTCCTAATGCGAGGCATTGTTTGTAATACCTCTTAGTTTTCTCATATGGGTACCTAAGTCCATTTTGCTTATCCCTTTCACTAAGCAATGGAATAGGAGTCATTCTATTACACGCCTCAATATCCTTGTATTTAAACCTAGGATGAGCACATGGCATTTGGTAGACAAAGTCTTCAACTTCATCAGAGAATGTAATTAGACCATCAATCATTCGTTCATTCAACCTAGTCATTCTCTTGAAAGGTTTTTCAAAAATTACTTGAGTGAGGTCCTTATCAATAAATTCTCCTAAGTTTTCTAAGACCATGAATTCTACCAAATAAGCAAAACTTCCAACAAACACATGCAAATGAGTGACTGCTTCAACAACATTGTTCCCTTGATAAGTTAACTCATTGACCTTAATTTTATTGTATAGATTCCATGAGATTAAGTTTAAAGGCGAAAACGAATTCAAGTAAGCATCGAATCCTTCTAATCCTATTTTGCAAGGGAATTGCATGTTAAAGGGACTATCTTTCTCAATTCTACACCTAGGGTCAAAACATTGGGAGGGGTCTTCCTCCATTTCAAAACTAACTTCATCCATGACCTCCCCATTGTCAAGTGCTTCACCATGATCAAACTCCTCATCAGAATCTGAGTCATAGAAAGGACTTTGTTGTTGCCAATTAATCTCATTATGCCCTAGGTGATTTCCAAAGTGGTGAACGGGTGAAGGGTTTTGTGGGATTGCGTTCTCAAATTCGGGATTGGGAGGAGGATTGGGGTCGGGTAGTGTGAAGAATCTTCGGCGGAAGACACGTATCATGGTGAGTGATAGGTTTTACGAACAAAGGTCACGAAGAGGGGGGATAGACTACGAGGAAGCTAAAAATGGGGAAAAAAGTTTACTTGATAGGAATCAAGCAAAGAAACCTAAACGAGGTGGACTTCTAACTAGCTATTCTATTCCCCGGCAGCGGCGTCAAAAACTTGATACGCTTATGTTAATACAAATAAGCCGTAAAAACGTTTATTTATATTTTACGATCTTCTAATGTTTTGTCGATAACAAATGTAAAATCATTTTAACGAAACAAATAGAATACGTAAATAGTTTGAGTCAATAGTTTCCTAACACACTTACGTTTTCACATAAAACACTAAAACAAGTATAAGTGATTTTATGATTTAGATACATATGTACAACAACTAGTGTTTACATATTGGGTTAGCATATACTTAAACTAAATATACTAAAATGGGTAAAAACAAGTATATACTAAAATGGTTAAAAACAAGTATACACTAAATGGGTAAAAACTAGCAAATGGTATTGACCCATAACCCATGGTTTTATATATACCACTTAACCAAGTTCATTGTATCCTTGAGATACATTGTATCTCGAAAGAAAACCATGGATCAACCCATAACCCATGACCCATGACCCATGACCCATAACCAAAAATACCCATGGGCAAAGAGGAGCGTCCCACGGATCCCTAGCTTTGTGCTAGCCGGATCCCTTGTGGGAGGGATCTGCGGGATACGGGGAACAGTAGAAAATTTCCTCTATAAATAGAGAGCCATTTCTTCCTTTCTACTCACGATTTTACACACATACTTCCCCAAGTATTATAACCCTCTAACCACATATCCAAGTGATATATGTAGTTTGTCTTTTGTTTTTGTGTGATTCTCTAGGTTCCTCTTAAAGGCGAGATCACCACTTCTTGAAGACGAGCAAGCTCAAGTCCATGAGTTGCCATGCTTCGTCATCATCAAGACAACTAAAGTTCTCTTGTTGATAGTTCTTTCTTTCTCCATAGATGTTGGGTTGAAGGCATTAGTGAATGATGCCGAAAGTGTCAATACGAAAGCATTAGTGAAAGGTGCTTATCGTCCGTGTCAAAAGCATTAGTGAAGAATGCTAAAGGTGTCAAGACGAAGGCATTAGTGAAGGGTGCCAAGCGTTGTGTCAAAGGCATTAGTGAAGGATGCCTAAGAATCAAATCAAGTGGCATTTGGGAAGAATGCCTAGGTCGTATAATCGATGAGGTGCATCGTTATACATATAAGTATTTGTTTATTTCTAAGGATGGTGATATCCTTAATGGTGTTGTAACAAGGAGTGGATCTCCTTGATATTAGGTGTTGTGTTGTGAAGGGTAGTAGTTCCTCCATAGTGATGGAACTAGGTGCTTAGCCTAGTACCTAATAAAGGGTAGGCGACGTTGTGATAGGATTAGTTCTCCTTGGTGTGAAAGAACTCGGTGGTTAGCCTAGCACCGTATAAAGGGTAGGCGACGTTGTGTTAGGTGTGGTTCGCCTTGGTGTGAAAGAACTCGGTATTTAGCTTTGTACCGGAAAAAGGTTAAGCGACGTTGTGAAGGCTTCTCCGCCATAAGGAGTTGGTGTAGTGTTTACGAACTCTCGAGTAGGTGACTCGGGGAGTGGAGTAGGGCAAGGAAGGTGTCCTTGTAGCCGAACCACTATAAATACTTGTGTCGTGGTGATGTGCTTCTTACCCTTTATCTTTCATTACACGTTTATATATCTATCTACCAACGTCCAACATAAACAACTAAATAGATTGACATAAGTCGATCTAAATATTTAAAAGGAATTTTTAAATTGGTAAAACTATTCAACCCCCCTTCTAGTTTTCCACAGCTTACACAGCGCGTTAGGGGTCAAAAGAACTTCCTTTTCGTCGAGCAAGTTTTACAACACCCTAGGCAGTGAACCTAATCGTTGTAGTGTAGTATTAGAGTAAGCCACGGGAATTGATATCGTTCTCTAGGGGAATAGGAATGCTAGTGGGAAGTTACTACGCTAAGGTTGGGGTTGAGGAAGATTATTTTTTATCTTTTTATATTTTTTAGGAAATGGAAAGGTATGAATCTCGGGGTTTGGATTTGGGGGGTTGGTATTTCTACCGATTACTTCTACTTATCTAATTATCTAAGCTAAGGTGAATGTAGTCTATGTCTATTGTTGTGTGCTCGTATGATGATTAAAAATGTATTTGCTTAAGCTTTATTACTCCCTAGTTATATCCTATTGATGGTTGAATTGTCACGTCCTTATTCTTAATCGCGTTGTGTCTCTAAGGTCGTAGGGTATGCGTTTATCCCTAACTCTTTGAAGCTACCAAAGGTTAATGACTACAAAATCTCTAGGATTTATAAACTTTAAACTAAGGTATTCTTTGGATGTTTAGCCTACAATTACTCTAGGTGATTATAAACTAAGGTTCAACAAAGATTAATCAAGCATTAACAACACAACAAATGACCTATTGCAATACTAGGTCAATCACAACTAAGATAAGAGACAACCAATCAATATTCAATAACTAAGTTTCATATTACCTAAGCAAACACACAAGTAAATTAGCCGGACATGGGGAACATGCAAGCATACACACAATCAATTGAAGACATAATTGAATTAATGAAGTAAAACAGTTATCTTGATGTAAGATAGGGTATGAAACCCTAAAATACTGTACAAGACAGCCTTGGTTCAGTTTAGGTTTTTACTCCACAAAACTACACACTGAAAACTAAAAAATTCGGATTCTATATATAAGGTTACAACTGCGACAGCGTCACTCTTTAATTTGTGACGCTGTCGGGTCGCCGTTATTAGGGTTTCGTCTTGGCCACGTTATCATTGTGACGGCGTCACGTTATGTCCGTGACGTCGTCGCCTTGAGTCTCTGACGCCGTCTGGATCAAATCTAGGCCGTCTGTGCTGCGACGCCTTACTCTTTTAAAACCTGATGCCGTCACTTGAAAATAAGCAATTTAGCTACTGTATCATCACAAAACTTGTTCCGACGGCGTCACAAGTATAACATGACGCCGTCCCCTTCAGTTTCAGCAGCTTGAGTGTCTCTATTCTTGACTTTGGCCATTTTCTTCGTATATTCGCGCCTTTTCGTCCGAATAAGTGTCATTCCAGCAATTTGCCTTCAAGAGACCTAAAAAGTGAAAAGGAACGATATTAAGTAATAACGGATACAAAAGTGATTAAATAAGGGCTTAAATGACCCCTCAAAAAGGTACATTTTAAAACCTTATCAAAAGGCCACATATCCTCCATCAATAGGCACAAAATCTTATAGATAGGACATGTTGCTTGTCATGTGCCTAGAGCATTCACTGTCAGTCACACCTCTGTCCAATAAGTCCACCTGTGGATTGCCCTGCACATAAAATAAGAGAATTAGTTTCTCTTAGGGACCCAAGCCATTATAAACTTGGATCTGCCTTGTGTGTCTATGTAATTAAATCTTTGAAGTACATATGATGTACTGTTGTATTTGGAGACATTATTCAAATCAGAGGTCTTTGGTCTTGATAACGCTACACGCGTCGTTCGGGGTCAAGGAAACTTCCTTTTCTTCGAGCAAGTTTTATAACACCCTAGGCAGTGAACCTAATCGTTGTAGTGTAGTAATTAGGGTAAGCCACGGGTATTGATATCGTTCTCTAGGGGAATAGGAATGCTAGTGAGAAGTTACTACGCTAAGGTTGAGGTTGAGGAAGATTATTTTTTTATCTTTTTATGTTTTTTAGAAATTGAAAAGGTACGAATCTCGGGTATTGGATTTGGGGGGTTGGTATTGCTACCGATTACTCTACTATTATCTAATTATCTAAGCTAAGGTTGTGATAGTCTATGTCTAATTGATGTGTACTCGTATGATAGTTTAAAGATGTGTTTACTTAGGTTTTACTACTCCTTAATTATCTCCTATTGATGGTTGATTTGTCACGTCCTTATTCCTAGTTGCGTTGTGTTTCTAAAGCTATAGGGCGTGCTTGTTTCCCTAACTCTTTGAATTTACCAAAGGGTCTTGTTTACAAATCCTCTAGTGATTTATAGACGCCTACTCTACGGTTGTCCTTGAATACTTTATCCTACAATTACCTAGATAATTATATTCTAAAGTTCACAAAGAAAAGTTAAGCATTAAGTACACAACGAATAATCTAGCGCACTCTAGATCATTAGTCAACTAAGATAAGTATCAACCAATCAATATTCAATAATTAAGTTTCATATTCCCTAAGCAAACACACAAATAAATTAGCCGGACATGGAGAACATGCAAGCATACACACAAATAATCAAAGACATAATTAAATTAATGAAGTAAATACTTATCTTGATGTATAATAGGGTTTAGAACCCTAAAATACTGCACAAGAAAGCCTTGGTTCGGTTTTAGGTTTTTACTCCAAAAGACTACACACTAAAACTGAAAAATTCGGATTCTATATATAAGATTACATCTGCGACGGCGTCACCTTATGTTTCGTGACGCCGTCGTGTCGCCGTCATTAGGGTTTCGTCTTGGCCACGTAAACCTTGCGACGGCGTCACCTTATGACTGTGACGCCGTCCCTTTCAGCTCTGACGCCGTCTTGGCTGCATCTAGGCCGTCTGAGTAACGACGGCCTACTCCTTTAGAACCTGACGTCGTCCCTTGAAAACATGCAATTTCGTTTCTGAGCCGTCGCAAAATTCCTTCCCGACGACGTCGCAGATATGCAGTGACGCCGTCGCCTTATGTTTCAGCAGCTTTGAGTGTCTCGATTCTGACTTTGGCCATTTTCTTCGTATATTCGCGCCTTTTCGTCCAAATAAGCATCATTCCAGCATTTTGCCTTCAAGAGACCTAAAAAGTGAAAAGGAACGATATTAAGCAATAACGGATACAAAAGTGATCGAATAAGGGCTTAAATGACCCCTCAAAAAGGTACCTTTTAAAACCTTATCAGGTCTCCAAGTCCAACATGTTGAGGCCTTTACAGCATTTTCCTTTGTACCCATAACAGCATTTTTATTCAAATTTTGCTTAGCAGTAGTTACTTTTCGCCAAGCAGTACTTACAGGTTTTCTTAAAGATGTATTTACCTTTTGATTTTCCCTGTTGTTTAGAAATGTTGTTCTTCTTTGAATGGGTCTAGATATAGTTGAATGTGCCCTTTTTGAAAAACATGACTTTGTATTAGCAGCATTCACTATAGGTCTTGTGGTAGCAGTAGAATTAGATCTAACAATATTTACATTTTTCAATACATATCTCATTAAAACTTCTTTTGGAACAAATGATTTAGCATGAGGGTTAAGTTTATTAGTAGAATTAGAATGGTTCACCCTATTAGCATAGTTCCACACTGTTTTGTCATTTTTTCTTTTAATTTAGTAGGACAAGTATAATGTAAGTGATCAAAACTTCCACAAGTAAAGCAAGGTTAATTATTCATAATAAAATCACTTCCTAATCTATCAGACATTAATTGGTTCCAGTTCCTCTGATTTCCTCTAGGAGTGGTTCTATTACAAGAATCTACTGTCTCTACATTTTCTCTAAAAGTTGTGGTAGAGACAGTTTTATTTGGGACTCTAGACTTGACACTCTCTTTTTCTTCATCATCAGACACCCAATCCTCAATCACTGGTGCCTGATACTTTCTTCTAGTCTGTTTAGCTCCTCCTTCATCAATGTTCTTATCTCTAGGGGTCTCAAACGATACCTTTTCCTTATTGGTATCACTACTCTTTTCTTCCCCTGTAAAAGACAAGTCAGGCATAGGGGGACAAAAATTACCAGAAGGATGAGGAGCAGCTTCACTATAATAGCCTATTCCCTTTCTATATCCTATTTTGTTGTACCTGTTAAAGATCTAAGTGTCTATCATTTTACTGACTTCCTTAGACTGATATTCATGTCTTTCAACATGTAGTTCAACGCTATCCTTTTCTATCTCAACTTTTTTCCTTTTCTGTTTGAACTTGATCTAATTTACTTTTAAGTTCATTTATGGTCTGATCTCTTAAGTATACTTCAACCTCTAATGTCCTAATCTTTTCACATAAGACAATTTCATTAGATTTGAAAAATTCTAATCTTGCTTCTACATATTTCAGACCTTCTTTATAACCTAAAAGTAATAATTTAGCATCTTCAAGTTCTTTTGTTACTCTACTATAATCGTCTCTATAAAAACATGAATCTGTACATGATTTAAAGGATACCTCAGAATCAGAAGAACTTGAAGTTGTGGAGTGTGCCATGAGAGCAAAGTTAGTGGGGCCTTCTGCAGCTTGATCACTCCAATCATAGCCACCAAGCCCATCATAGGATACCAAGGCAGTTGTTGAAGTTTCCTGCACTAGAATGGTCCTCCTTTCCACTTCCCTTGTCCTGTTCTCTTGAGACCTGGGAAACCTACATTCTCTTGCAAAATGACATTTCTTTTTGCAATTATAGCACTCCACTTTGGACTTGTCAAAGCCCACTTTATCAAAACCAGTCATTTGCAAGCTTCTTCCAGTTCTCTGAAGAAACCTTTTTGCCCTCATAGTGAGCATGGTCATTTGCCACCTAAGATCCATCTCTTCAACATCATCATGATGGATCTTTTGAATGTCCTCATTAGCCAGTTGAGTAACAGAACTTTGACTGGCAAAGAATGAGCACACTGCAGCATCATTCAAATTCTCACTTCCAGCAGCACTTCCCAGTACACTAGCAGCACCTCCTTCCTTAGCAGCAAGGACATCAACCATTGTTCTGCTAATGCTATTTGATGAAACAAATGCCAAGTTGTTTGAACCTGTGCTTGAACTTGACTTTTGCTTCATTTCAGCCTCATATACCTTCAGGTTGTTGCGCAGATCATCCAGACTTGATTTCTCTAATTCTGGCTTGTTCCTCCATACAATAGCACAAGTGTCCCATTCAAATGGAAGACTGACCAACAACTTTTGGTTCAAGTCTTCATGTTCAGTGGTCACCCCTACAAGCTCTAGTTGGCTTACCAGCTTTGCAACCTGTTGCAAATTTCATCAAGGGATTCAGTTCTTAATGAAAAAAAGTTGGCATATTGTTGCTTCAGAAGATTCTTCTTGCTCTTCTTTGTAGCATCATTTCCCCCAAACTTCTTTTCTATAGCATCCATTAACAGCTTAGCATCCTTGATGGTATTGAAGGATAATTAATACTCATCTGGAATGACCATCATGAGAATAGTTCTGGCCTTCATCTCAGTCTTCTTTTGACTATATCCTCTGCAGCAGTGAGTGGGATGATCTTGCCTCCATCTCTAGTCTTCAACTAGACAGTGTTTCCAGTTTCAATAACTTCCCACAAACCAATATCAGTCATTTGGATGTGCTGCTCTATCCTCATCTTCCACATCATACTCATCTCGTTTGAGCATAGGAACCTTGTTGTGAGACATATTCACTGAATTAGAGTCCATCTTTTATGGTTTTTGATAATATTCCTCTTGTTGTAACAGCTTCTTGATCACACAAGCTCTGATACCACTTGTTGATCCCAGTTCACCTTGTAAATGTAGATCTTTGAATGCTTCTGTATAAGAAACTGTTTGATTCTATATGTATTACGCGGAATATAACACTTATAGAATAAGAAGAACACAATGAATTCACAACCAAAAGCTTCAATATTATTATATTAATAATACGAGTGATCTTGATATCACTAGGGTTTACAACCTTGAAGCCGCCTTAAACTTATATCTTTGACAAATGACCTAATTTCTCCTTCTATATGATAAAGAGTCCTACTAGGTTATAATCACTTCCTAAACAATCATATCTTTTCTATACTTATCTAATACTACATTATAGGAACACGTCATTCCTTAAATACAAAACAGTCTAAGACTCCAGCAGTAGATATACAAAACTAGCAGTAGGTACATATACTCTGGAAGCACTTCAGTCTTTAGTAGTAGAAACTTTAGCCTAGCAGTAGTTTCTTCAAGCCCAACAGCAGTTACCACTTAGTGTATTCTTATGATTCTTTCCAGCACCACCTAGCAGTAGATATAATACACCAGCAGCAGTTTCAGTCACCTCAGTAGCAGTTAACACTTAGACCAATTTATCAGGAACCTCAGAAGCAGATGACTTTCCTAAAAGTAGTAGTTTCCATAAAACCCAACAAGGATAAACTAAAAGAATGATCACAAATGTTTCCCTGGTTACTGTTAATGCTTGTGCAATCTTACCATCAGTTGGACGTTTTCGTCTGTCAAACGTTGGTCTTTGTTGTTGCTGTAAACTGTTTGCAACCATGAGAGCCTCCGAAGTGTTCGCCAAAGCAGGGTCATAGTTGCGTACAATAATGGAAATATTAAGACCAATGTTTCCCTCACGAACAACCCCTGCTTCAAAATCTAGGATCGTTGTACTACACTGTGTACCTATACACAATATTAATAAAATGTTATATAACATGAGTGTCATGTCAGTCGCAAACAGTACACGAAACAAATAATGTAGTATTGAACTTGAAATAAATAACCTTGCAAAACGGATTTGTTCAGAAGTTTACGAGTAGAATTTCCCGAAGAGGGTGATGTGTCCACAAGCTTTTCCTTTATTCCATTAGTAACCGAGGGTGCCGCATTAGAAGCAAAAGGTTTATCACCCAACATTAACGAAACTGGAGGGCGCTCAATATCGACTGAAATTTTCGAAGATACTGATGTAACATGAGCTTCTAAATTTCCGACACCTTTGCGAACACTATTGTCTGTCTCATTTACGAATCCCATACCTTTTTTAAAAATTCTTATCAGCAAATCCCGGCAATAAATCGTCAGGCAGAAAAATTTTCTCTTCAAGGTATCATTAACAGAGGTATGTCCCGGCTGGTCAACAATCTTTGTATTTTGTTACCTGGGTGCACACCATCTGTGTTTGTTGTTCGCCCGCGAGCTCATGCTACCCTTTTCAAGTAACACCTGTAACAACACCATGATCTAAAATCATGATCTAAAATCCAATATCCAATTCAACCAGTGGGGTGTGTGGCATTTACTTTTGAGAGTGATTAGCTGACTATCACATTTTTCATTCGACACTGATTATTATTGGCTTTTGTTTTGGTATAGTGAGACCGCCGCTGGTTCTGATTAGTTATGGTTCAAAAAATAATTGTGATAATTAAATCAGTTTTCGAGTAGGTGATAACATCAAATAGTCCTGAATATTAAGTGTCAATTTCCCTCGATAATGCTCGTATTTTATATCATTTATATAGATTTACGCTTGTTTTCCTCTATATTTCACTTTCAGGTAAAGTACGAGCATTTGAGCTAAAGAGACACGGATTTGGAGAATTTATTGAAGATACATCATAGTATGCTCATTTTGAAGAAGTTACGGCGTAACTCCTCTCTCACATTATGCCGTAACTGAAGCGTGGCTCAGAAAACCAACTCAACTGAAGATTACGGCTTAACTCTCCCTAAGATTACGACGTAACCAACTAGGTCAAATGAGGTTCCGCGCCGCTGCAAGCTATACCATAACTATTGTCTCAATTACGGCGTAACATGGATTTATTGAAGATACGGCGTAACTCCTACCAGATGTTACGCCGTAACCAGCATTTTCAGTGCAAAATACGAAGAATTGGATGTTACGACGTAACTCTTAACATTAGTTACGCCGTAACCAGATCTGGCCTATAAATACCCCTCGAATTTCAGCATTTCAACGCATCCCATTTCACACACAACATCAAGTGAACGTGAGTAGAAGTCAAAGGCAGATCTAGAGGAGCATACAGAGCTATCTCCAAGGGAGAAATCACTCCCCTACGATAAGCATTAGCATTTTATCTTTTCTTTACTTTCAATTCATGTATTTCGTAATGTTAAACATTGAATTGATTGTTTTAGTTAATATGAGCGGCTAAGAACCTCTGGTGCTGGCCTAGTTATGATTCCTTAATTATTTTGTTTGCGTTTACATTGCTTCCGTATAATTATTTCTAAGTGTATGCATGCATAGTTTGTTGGTAGCTACCCTTGTTTCGGTAGTTTTGAATGGCGGTAGTGGCTAGTTCCTTAGGAGATATGACCAACTGACCCTAAGTAGGTAGACTGAGTGGGAAGGGTAAGATACGATCAACTGACGACCCTTTCTGATTGTGCGATTTGACCAACTGATCACCTACCGTTTGGATGAACTTAAGAAGTCGGAGATGAGTGTTTAAGATGCTAGCGCCCGGGCACTCATCGTTATGAATCTTGCATGTAGCGGTAATTAATGACTTGGCTTAGGGGACTAAGAACAACTGGACTTATGACGGGTCACCTGATTTCTCTAGTGGAACCCTTTGTTGATAGGTTAGGACTAACTGACCAAATGATGTCTTAGCGATTTGACCCCACCTGAAGTAATTGGAAGTAATTAGATGTAAACATAACTAGTTAGGATGAGTAACTAGGTTAGCACCCCTCTCCTCTATTGATCACAACCTTCGTCTTTATTTGCTTTTATATTTTCTTGTCTTAGTAGTAATTAATCATTCCCACCTTAAATCTATAAAATCTGTGACACCTAGACTTAGTTTAAATCCGCACACATAGCTCTTGGGACGACCTCGGTTTTACCGAATACTACACTACACACGACCGGGTACACTGCCCGTTAGTGCATTAGGGTAGACCATAGGTATAACGAGAACTTATATTAGGATTTTCATTAAGTCTTTCATTTTTGTTTTGTTTTAAAATTTTCTCAAATTCTCATGATCTCTTTTCAATTTTCAGGTACCATGGAAGTTGTTAACATTGATGACCTCACTCTTGAGGAATATTTGGCATTGACTAGAGAAGAACAAGGGTCGGGGCTCTAGACCGGCGATTGGAGCTAATGTCCGTTTCGAGATTAAAGATCAATTTATGAGGGAGCTTGCTAACCCTTTTTCAGGAAACAGGCACGAAGATGCGTATGAGCACATTGAGAATGTCTTGTACATCGCAAGCCTTTTCAACATTCCGGGTGTGTCTTATGACGCTCTTATGCTTAGGATGTTCCCCATGACTCTTACTGGGGCTGCAAGAAGATGGATCGAAAGATTGCCCGCTGGGGCAGTTGATACATGGGCTCTACTAAAAAGGCATTTTATCCAGAGATATTGTCCTCCATCGAAGATATCTAACCAGCTCTTGGAGATCCATAATTTCAAGCAGGATGATGATGAAACGTTGTATCAATCCTGGGATAGATACAACGATCTCCTCTACAAGTGTCCTACACATGATCTAAACAACCAGCAAATGGTCAACATCTTCTACAAAGGAATCAACGTGACTACAAGACAGATGTTGGACTACCAAGGACCAATTCCGAGCATGACTCCTACTCTCGCGATTGAAGCCATCCAAAAAATGGCTAGTCATTCCCAGAAATGGCACGATGGAGGAAGCAAAAGGAACCAAGGCGAAAATCTCGATGGAATTACCGCCATCACTAACAAGCTAGAAAATCTTGGTCGAGATATGCTTAAGATCATAGAAACTTGTTGGGAATTATGTGAAGTCTGGATTATGCTGAAATTAATGCCGAAGTGTTTCTACTGAAGAAGAGTGGATTCTGCTGAAGACATAATCTACTGAAGTATAATAGTTAATAGTCTGTTTCTGCGGAAGTGTGTATTCCGTGTTTAGTTTATTTAGTGTGGATATACATGAGCTTTATTAGGAAGTGATTGTGTATATCTTATTTAGTTTTATGATTATACGTTTCTTGGGAAACGGTTTAGCGATATTGTTTAGGGTTCCTTATCTATAAAAGGAACACATTAGAATGAGTTATGTACCGATTGGAAAACTCAGTTTTAGTTAATATAAAGATCCATAGAGGATCAAGAAGTTCTTAGTTATTACTTGTGTTTATATTCCGCTGATAAATATAAGTAGTAGAGATTGTCTTTTATTGTGCTTGTGATTACATAGGCATACATAACGATCCACGAGCTCAAGATCTATCAAGGTCTGTTTGTTTCAACAAGTGGTATCAGAGCCTCGTGAGAGTCTCTACGATACTAAGGACAAGTGTAGGATCATTATATTTATGTGTTTGATGATTCGGGTGGTCTTGGGAGATCAAAATACATGTTAGTCATATTTTAGAGAGAGAAAGTAGAGAGGGTGTTCTTGGTAGAGAGTTACTTCAATAAAATGTAAAAGGTTAGATTGCCAAGCCACACCCCTTCCATGGATGGAAGGGGTATTTATACTTACAAACATAACGTCCTCCTATCGGACTGTGGATCAGGCATACAGTGGGTAAAGACCCGTCCTTCCTCCACGGTGTTGCACTACGCTAAACTAAACTAATAACTAACTAATAAACTGATAAATAACGTAACTAACGACAAGTCTACGAGCTAACTTAAGCTAGATAACATTTGGGGTGACCGACTCTTCACTAAGAAATTTTCCAATTCCTAACAATCTCCCCCTAAGGGAGGTCACCCCATGTTTTACATTTCGAATCCTAGCATTCTATTCTTGACATTGTTCTTGAACTCGTAGACTTGAATTCTTCATTTCCGCAATCTTTGTGCTTTTGTAGTGCAACTTCAAAGTCCGCATTGATTTGTACTTTCAGTGGAGGTCTTTGAACTGATCCACATCTTGATGATCTTTGAGCTTTCTTTGAGATCATCAGCCACAATAAATCTCTGGATCACCCTTTATTGTGTTGCCATCATGTGAAGTTGTGACTTTCGGACCGACATGCTCACACTTTTAAATCATGACATCTTTCCATCAGAGTAGCGGAAGCCTTACTGGTTCATGATATTTGCAACAGCAAAGCAGAAGCATATTATGAAATATCAGAGCCAGGTTATGTAAATATGCACCAGTCATGATTTCTTCAAATTAAGTGTGGATGCTGTGAGCATGCGGCTTTGGAATGACTTCTCAATTCTGATCAGCTGCAACCGTCCAAATGTACCTGCAAACAACAGTTAGTAATAAAGCGCACGAAAGTGTCTTTGATCACTTTCGTCGAATTGAGGTACACGGCCCACGGTTCCCCGTTGATCAGTACAAGTACTGCCTGTGATCAGGTAGGATTCCTAAGAATCTCCTTGACAGGGTTTCGCAGCTGTTCTAGCTGTTCTCAAACCGGAACGTCTCAAAGAAGACAACACGGAGTGAGTGAACCAGCGAATTGAGATTCACTGATTGATGAAAAATGATTTGAAAAACAATCGCGTATTGCTTGAAGAAAGAGTTTTGCAATACGACGAAGGTTTTGTGAGAAAGATCAATTTTCAAACAAAATACTTTTTGTATTAGAGAATGAGTACACATTCGACGTGCTAGCGAAAAGAATAGATTCGCACATCGAACGGTTTTTCTAAAAGTATTTTTCAATCAGAGATACTTTTTGAATTTGAAAACATAAGTACACATTCGACGTGCTAGAGAAAAGAAGGTTTGCACATCGAACGGTTTTTCCAAAAGTATTCGTCAATTCCATTCCTGGACCAAGGTTGATTCAAGATTGAATCTCCCCATCGTTTCTATCCAGTTGTCACAAGCTTGACCTTACGAGAAGATCACACATGTCACCCACCAAGAGCTTGTTTGATGTTGGCTCTAGAAGGATTTCCATCTTCATCGTGAATACTTACATATCACTCAGATGTTCTGGCAATACCACAAGGATAATGCGTAGGACTCTTAATATATACTTACTTTCCACATTGTGTGAAAAAGCAAGTCTTCAAGAATTTAGTGTCCTAACGAGATATTGTGGATGATCTCTTGGCTCTAGACTCAATAGTGCACATTTGGTTCCTGTGTCGGAGACTAGGGAGAGGGTCTCCTTCTTCAATATCAACAATCTCTAAGAGAAAGTCGATAGATAATGTCGGTTCCCCGTGAGAATGAAACAAGCCCTTTTAAGAGGAACTTGAGTAGTTTGGGAAGTTTAGTGCAGTGCGTCACTGGGTCCATGACGTCTTGTCTTCAATACCGGCGTTACCTTAGTAACAACCAGTAGCATATGTATTGAACCCGGTTACTGCCCTAAGGTTGAATTGATGGAGGGCTATTTCTTTTCACCCCTTTTCACATTCAGTTCTTTTTCATTCTTCAACCCCTTCAGTGCTTACCGAGACTTCATAACTAGAACCTTGTTGGGTTTATTCCAGTACTAGCTCTGTCTCAGTCTGCACTCTTCCCATTCCTCACTTTTCTCCTTTTTTCATCATACCTAAGGACTCTACACTATCTAGTGGATTGTCCCTGGGTAGATCCCTCCGGCTCTGGCGGATCGTGGGAACAAATACCTAACCTAACCATCCTTATAACACCATGCATAAAGTAAATTTGGTCGGTCTTTTGGTATTGTTCATTCCTTCTCGAAACCAATTGAAAAATCATTTGGAAAACCAATCAAGGTACTTGTGATACGAGATCAAAGCATTTTGTACCTTAATAGTTTTGATCATTTAGAAAATGCTCCCCCTCAACATATGCATATGATATAAAATTGTTTGGCACATGGAGGCAAGAGTTCTTTGAAATAATTTCTTTAAAATAATTTCTTGATCACAATTTCGTACGAAAAAGCCATTTGATTTTCTTGGTAAAATTCTCCCCCTCAATATGTGCATAAGATTTTTGAAATCATTTTTATCACATAGAGGCAAGAGTTCTTTTGAAGCACATCCACAATCACAAAATCCATTAAGAAAACCATTTGAAAACACAATCAAGGTACATTATGTTAAAACATAAAAGCTTTTGTACCTCGATAGTTTATTTTCTTTTAAAATGCTCCCCCTCAATATATGCTTCGAGATTCGAAAGCGTTTAGCACATATGAGAGAGCAGCCTGCACAATTTCATCAAATCGATCACCTTTTATCAAATTTCATTATTAAATCACAAATTCTCCCCCGATCAAAAATATCAAATCCTTTGAGATTTTGGATCCCAAGTGATTTAATAAGGTTTAGAAAATATGGGAGAAAATGTGGCCTTGTTTAAATACTCATCTGGTTTTTGGATAAATCCTCCTCCTCAACATGTGCATAATGTATATTGAAATCGTTTGGCACATGGAGGCAGGAGTGCCTATAAAGGACTAAAACCAATTCTATTTAAAACAGATTTGAGATTTAAATCACGATCTCTCCCGCGATCAAAAATTTCAAACCATTTGAGATTTGTAATCCCAAAAGATTTAAATTATTTAGAAAATTTTAGGGGAAAGACTTGGCACGATTTAATTCTGAAAGATGACAGATAGGAACAGATTTAGACATTAAAGATTGTTAGTGTCAGGTATGATTTGTTTTAAGAGACCTTTAAGTAAAATAAAACAATTTCACAATCAAACAAGAACAGAAAAAATTTCATTTTGACAGATCTTTGAGTTTTAAAGAAAATCATACCATGACATAACATTAAATCTTTAGATCACCACTTATATTGTACAATCCGGACTTTTATGAAGCAATATTGATTGAAAATAATTTATTTTAAATCACTCTCCCCCTCAATCAATGACCGAAGTCGATAATTGAGTGACTTAAGTTTTGATAAAATGAAGTCCGGTGATTTTCAAAATTAAGACCAATTTATTTTCAAAACAATATTTTTCCATTTTCAAAAACAATATTATTCAAAGTTTTAGAAAAATGGTATCATCACTATAAACCCTGCACAAAGATACGTTAGGTGGTTGAGCTGCTTTTGTTGATGTTGCTGCTGTAGGGCTTGGAAGAAAAACCGTCTGCTAATGCAGTGAGACTTCTTCTTACGTTGCATTCTGAATGCCAACTGAGGTCAAATTAAGCTCCGTTTCTTCAATCACTTAGAAGAAAACCATCTGCTGATGCAGTGAGACCTCTTACGTTGCATTTATGCCAACTCTCCATAGAAGTCCAATTAAGCTCCGTTTCTTCATCTGTCAACCCAAGAAATAGTTACCCTTTCCTTTCGGCATCCAATCATCTTCAATTGTGGGATCCGGATCGGGAACATTCTTATAACCAATATACCTGCATACGTTAGTGAACACACATACAAATATATGGTGGTCGACATCACCCAAACAGTAATCGACTAATAAAAGTCAATCAACATAACAATCAGATCATATATAGCATGGGAATAATGTGTTCATCAAACTTTAATCATCTAAACCTAACAATCATATCCTAGAAACCTAGTCCTTCAACATAGGCAATTATATTTTTTCAGATAAACACGTAGGATATTTAAGAAAGTCCGTTAGATGATATAAATTTGAAAAATATTCTTCCCCTCAATCAATGACTCTTTTTCTTGAAAAGTTTTAAAAGTGCTGAATTCATCGATTGAGTTTTTGCGAATTGATACGAAAACTCTGATCCTGATTGATTTTTTCAAGCAACTCATTTTACCACCATTTTTGAAATACAACAAATATTTTTCTGAAGAATTATAGACGGAAAAACATTTGTGTAGGAACAGCAGTCCTTCGACATACTTTCCTTAAATTGTTTTTAGGATAAGTGCACGAAATATTTGAAAATTGTTTTAGCGCAGCACTTTCCTTTCTTTTGAAGAGCGGGTTGCTATCTGAAATAATAGCAAGCCATAGTTTAAGCACGGGTTACAGTCTGAAATAACTGCAAGCCATTATTTGAAGCACGGGTTACAGTCTGAAATAACTGTAAGCCATTTTTTTTTTGAGACATGTATAGAAAAGAATATTTACACCTCCTGCTCGAACTTCATCTATGGTCCCGTGCCATTATTGAATGACATTTCTAAGACCGTAGATGTTATCGATACCAGAAGACATGTCTTGAGAAAAACATATTTTTGGAATTTTTGAAATTTTTTTTTTTTTTTTTTTTTTTTTTTTATGGTTTTTTGAAGGTTTTATATTTTTCTATTTTCTTTTTGTTGGTTTTCTATTTTTGTATTTGGTTTTCTGAAAAATATATACAAGGATAGAATAGATGATATAGTTAAGAAGATGATGATACGAGTACCGAGATAAGGATATCGAGCAGCACGTCGTAGAAGATAGAAGTCATCAACTCTTAAACATTCACCACCAAAGCTTCCAGGGCTCTTGAATCGAAGAAAGAAATTGAACCAACTGAAAGTGAGACTCTGGCAGCTTCCCCCCAAACCGAAAATCCTTTGGATGAGCAGATTCGAAGCTCTATTTCAAGCTTTCCTTAGCCAGGTGCACAGAGATGCACACCATAATCATAAATCCCGCTGCTCCATTAAAAGAACGATAATCGAGGTTCTCCGTTCGGGGTTATATCATCAAGTAGAAGAACAGCAATGTATCATCCCACATTTGAATACCTCTTCACAAATTTCCTTTCTACTGAAGTCTGAAACAATCCATTCCAAAAAAGGTGTCAAGAGAACAATTCCCCCAAGTAGTTGAATTGATGCAGTCTGTCTCTTTGTATAATGCTCAAGAACTCTCCCGAATACACTTCATGAGGGGAATGAAGAACACCTTCCCATGTTCACATTTTTCTTCCGAGATGAACGTGTATGAAGCTCAAGAACCCGAAGTACACCAATATCCAAGAACTCTCCCGAATACACATCAAGAGGGTAATGTAGAACACCTCCCCTATGTTCACATCTTTCGTCCCTGATGAATGTGTATGAAGCTCAAGTATCCGAAGTATACCAATACACAAGGAATGAATAACTGATAACATTGAAGAAGCAGGCCATGTCACTGATTATCTCTGCGGGTGACAATCTCTGCGGATGTCAACACCGGAATAAGTGATTATATCTCTGAATCACTGATTAAGCACTCAAGTGAAACAGCTGAGCATCCCCAATGTACACATTCTCTCTCCCCTGATCATTGCGATACCATCGAAATCACCACATACTAGTGTACCTCTTTTATCTTCAGAAACTTTCTCTAACATCACTTCCCCCACGTAGATGAAATACAAACACAAAAAGCCTTGATGAGTAAAACCTTGAGTTTCTCTGCGGTCATGACAATTGTTTTCCCGGGATATCTTCAATCACTTAGAAGTATTAAGCTCATCAAGTTTACTCGCCATGAGTCAAACCTTGAGTTTCTCTGCGGTACTAACATTTGTCTTCCCGGGATGTCTTCAGTTACTTAGAAGAATTAAGTTCATCAAGTTTACTCGCTTTGTGTTTATATGTGAGTCTCCTTTCTCCTTGCTGGTTTTGATGATTCAGAATCAGCAACTCTTTGAATGCCCAAATACTTGAAATTTGTTGAGAAGATCGGTTGAAGTCTTTGTGAGAATCAACTTGCTGAAGACTCTCTCTGACTATTTATATCAACCCTTCTGTAGACAATTTGAAGTGACCACTGAAGAAGAAAACCCGCTATACCATACTTGAAACTGAAGTCAACTTCCCCACATTTGTATCTTAAGCTTGCACCTAATGATGGAAGAACGGTGTAGAGAATTTATGCTTCAAGCAAATCTCTAAGTACTCACTACCCAAACAAAGTATGAGACATTAACACCTCTTGCGATTATCCACACCGTCATATGCGTGTGACACTGAGTAAAACAAAGTAACTCCTAATTGTGATAGTTAACCAGGTCTTCAACCATCCACCTCGACTGCTGGTAACTAGATAAACCAAGTCTTCAACTCAAATTCTTAAGCCCGAGCAAGTTATCAAATAAGAACACGCCTTTGTGAAAGTCAACTTCAATCTCAAATAAGTGATAAATGATTAACTCCGAAGTAATCAACTTGTGTCAAATGTCCAACAAAAGTCAATATCAACGTCTCGAGGAGTCACTGCTAGAGAATATGAGCAAGTCTAATTGGGAATTGAATCTGACTTATAACTTTCTCCCAATTAGTGCTCCCCCCTAAACCGACAATCTGTTTGATAAATGCCCAGATAAAGAAGAAGTCTTTAGATTGTTAAATGCAACTCGTCTTCTAGTCTTCTAACATGTAGCAGAAAATGTAGAACAGACTGTAGACTCGACCTTCTTCAAGATTGTCCAGTTGGGGAATAGATAGTTAACATCTTCAACTCACCAAAAACAAGAACATCACCAAAAAGCATCCCAATCAACTTACATCTTGCAAATCCCCTTAACTAAAATCCCTCCCAATCAAACAAGAACAGAAAGATGTTCATCAAGGAAATCAGCAATCAGGCCGCAACGAACACACAAGATGGTAACACCAAACTACCAATCACATCAAACAAGAACAGAGAGATTGTTCGGAATCATCATGTTGATGTATACGTGTAGCATTAACCGGAAGCACTTTGTCGATAAACTCATCAATCCGAGTGAAGATGTCAACCAACGGCTCTTAGAAGAGAAAAACTCCATGTGAAGATGACCCGATAAGAAGAAGCTCGGTTCTTACATGAGTTTAGAGCCATATGACCCTTTGTATTCTCTAATATCAATCAACAATGCAAAAAATTCACACTTCTTCTCCCCCTCAAGAATTGCATACGGAGATGCCATTCTTGATTAAACAAGTGAACATTATCCAAATGTAGTCTATTCACACTTCTCCTCCGCAAAAATCAGCACAGAATGTCGCCATCGTCATTATCGTTGAGAAAGTGGAATCAGAAAACAATCAACAGTAGCCCGGTTCACTTGATGACTGAAGCGCATGGAAAAAGCATGAAGCATGTTGATGAGAATGGTCATAATAAGAAGATTTCTCTTCTTCAGAAGATAAAGCGCACTGACACGTACACTTTTCTTTTCTTTGAGGAACGAGGCATGAACTGTTGTGTTCATACGTCATAAGAAGATTTCTCTTCTTTCGAAGATAATGCGCACTGAAACGTACACATTTCTTTTCTTTAGAGTACGAGGCCTGAACTGTAGTGAACAGACGTCATAAGAAGATTTCTCTTCTTTCGAAGAAAATGCGCACTGAAACGTACACATTTCTTTTCTTTGGAGTACGAGGCCTGAACAGATGTGAACAGACGTCATTATCTCTCTCTTTTCGGCTCTCTTAGCATAACATGTAATCAACCCATTATCATTCAGTAGGCTTTTTGTAGTGACAGTTGATGGAGAAAACCCAATATGATGAATTTGACCCTGAAGTAAACTAACCCGAACTCGTGACTTAAACTTGCACATATGTAACAAAGAGCGGTGTCGAGAATTCATGCCCATTTGAATCTCTAAGTACTCTATACTCTTCACCCAACCAACCATCAAGTAATAGACGTACATTACCTCTTGAAAATCCACAATTGAATGTGACACTGAGCACTACAACGTAACTCCTTTAAGTGATAGTTATTTTGAGGTGATAAGAGCCCAATTCCCCCAAGTGGTAAAAGAAAAGGTAAAAGTCACCCAACAATAACTAGATTTCCAAGTCTTCGTTTTTAGTAATAAGCTTCGAACAAGGATCATGAAGAATCTTCATCCAACCATCCCCGATACCTTCAGATACTAAGTACACTCGCCCGTGATATTTCACTTCAACCTCAAATGAATAATACTGAATTAACTCCGTTGTCACATCTTCTGATTAAAAGCTCAAATCTAGCCTCCTTTGACTTTTTAAGTGAACAATGATAATGGTTTCATCCCGACCATGGTTTAATGAGCATAACCCCGTAAAACTATGAAGTAACCAAAACTGCCATGACGAATATTCAAACACACATCCAATTCATGAAATACACCCTTTTATCCCTTCTTTGAAGCAGAAACCGTAGCATCAGCATCAAGTAAGATCCAAAATTACACTTTCTCTTCTCCAAGATGGTTCCATCATTACGGGATTTTACAACTCTATGGTTTAAACCGAGAAATAGTTTCTTTCGCGGGATTTTACAAAACCAAGAATAAACCGTAAGATAGATCCGGAAATGTACTTTACTAATACCAGGATGTTTCCATTGTCACGGGATTTTACAAGTCTATGATTTAAACCGAGAAATAGGTTCTTTCGCGGGATTTTACAAAATCAAGACAAAACCGTAAACAATGTCAGCTTGAAGGTGCTATGACAACATTGGTTTCGGAGAATATCTGTTTTAGGGGAACATGCAGTGGTTCATCAGCATTTCATAATCCAACATAAACAATATCATCAACCATCCAATAAAAACTTTGGTAAACACATCATTCACGCATTATGTCGGCTATTGCAGTGACCTCATGGAGAAGAAAACCCGATATACCAAACATGATCATGAAGTAGAATTCCCCAGATTTGTTACTTAAACTTGTACTAATCCTTGTGAAGAAGAAAACGGTGTACCCGATGTACAAAATCTCTTGACGTTCTCAACTGAGTGAGACACCGAAGTGATAGCTACGTTGTGGGTCAAGTGAGAAAGAATCACAACAGTAACTAAATAGTCAAGTCTTTACCACACTCTATGAACGCCCAAACAAGTCATCTTCACGGAAGGGTAGAAAGCAAGAAGACGAAATAAATAAACACGCCCGGAAAATCTCACTTCAAATTCATATAAGAAATATCGAACACAAACAACCCCGTAGTCAACCTAGTTCCAATAACAATTCAAGCCGTGACAAAAATATTCTCCGTGTAAATGTATAAACCAAGGTATCAAGCCGTATACAACAACTCTCATTAACATACCAAATCTCATCGTAAATCTCTTCAGCAAATCTTATTGTCAAGTCTCTTGAACCAATTATGAGAAGCCCATTTTTTTTTTTATTTATTTTTTTTTTTTTTTCGACATCCAAATCCAAACCATCTCACGAATTACACAAACCCGGTCCAATGACAATTATCAAAACGCACCCTATGGACCAAATAAAAATCCCATCGATACACAAAAAAAAACACTTACTTGATTCAACTAAGACTCATATCCAGTCTTCATTCAATGGAAGTTTATAACGCATATCCAATGCAAGTTCAACGAGTTTAATATCCGGTATCAACGAACAAAAAGCTGCCCATGACTTAATCTCCAATCCAATAAGCGATAGACAAATGATATCACTAAAACCACATATGATAAACATATGGTATGAACGTAAAATAGGCTCACAATGGTACATTCCGAAAAAAAACGATGATAGTTCGACGGTCCATGTTAAATTCGATTCTACCCACAATGATCAAATCCAAATACATTAGGCCCAACCTACTGAAGTTACACGATTCATATCACCATTCCAAGCCCACATTCAAAACCGGTATAATGCCCTAAAAATTGGGATATAAAAAGCACATAACACATAGTTATTCCTTAACTACACACAAACCCTAAACTCACTCCATCCGCCTCTCTCACATTTACCAAACCCTAATATCAAACTCTTTATCAGTCCGCCCCCATCATATTTAGTTCCAAAAAAATCATTTCACAAGCAATTTACTCTTTCTCATCTCATCACTAATGACACCCACATAAGCTATTCGTGATTGAATCAAGTCGAACTCAACACCAAACAAAGCCACAGAGATGGCTTTGAATCATCCTCATGACCTCCAAGGGACACGCCACAGAGATGGCATAGGTAAGTATTTTGAAAAGACAACGAGATCCATGGAACAATCACAGGTTGGTATTAATTTTGACCATTCTTGTTTGTGAGTCTTAAACGAATCACGAAAAACCAATTAACAGTTTTGTTGGTTGATCTTATCTTAAAATTCGGATATTTCAAAGGAGTAACTCCTAGATTGATCAATGAGGCACAAGCTCATTTTGTATAGATCCTTTGAGATCTATGTGTTTGTAGAAACCACACACAAAATGAGCAAAGCTGAGATCAAGATCAAGTTTTAATCTTTGTACGTTTTTGCTTAATTGAGGATCTATGATGACAAACGTTTCGTGTGATAGACCATTGAGTGTCTTGATTTGGTTTTGAATAAACGCGAGACTATTCTGAGATTCATTAGTTGTTTACTTACATGTGTTTGCATGTATCGAATCTAAAGAAGGAATGAAATGGTAGGTTTTTGTCCCTTCTTTGAATGTATTCGAATATAAAAAATTTGATCAGTGATGATTTGATATTTCGTGTTCATTGACTCTCGATAGTCAAGATAATTTTCCTTTAGGGAACCACGGAATAAAATTCAGAGATCTTTGGGTAACATTGCTTTCGGGTCGATTCTTGATTGAATGAAATAGATGATGGAGGATAGGACTAGGTTAGTGTGGAGTTGGTTTGAGTTTTGATGAGTTTAGTTTAGTTTAGGTTATGATTGGGATTTGATAACTGTTAACATTTCTTGGACAGATGATGTAAGTTGAATGATGTTGTAGATGAGTCATGTTGTATGGTACATTGTGGTCGTGTCATGTGGTTTCTTCTTCTTCATCCTTTCTGTAAGTCGCTGCACCAAGTCGCTGCACCAAGTCGCCACGACTAAGTCGCCACGACTAAGTCGCCACGACTAAGTCGCCACGACTAAGTCGCCACGACTAAGTCGCCACGACAGCAAGTGACTCAATAGCCAACTCGCTAGGTAGATACATTGAATATGGACAGTTTTGTGTACAACTCGCTAACATGATATGTGACATTTTCCGATGAGTTTTCCGACCATTATTCCGACCATATTCATATAAAAACCCAGAAGAATGTAGAAAACTGCATATTTTTGACTGTTTGACGATGTAGTTTACCAGTTTGACCATGTAAAACAGTTTGGACAAAAAGTCTAAAAATATATAACTGTTTGGACAAAGATACTTGACACAAAAACAGTATACATGAATGAAAAAGAGACTTTTTGGACCAATAAAGAATACATCAAAAGTTGTTTAGAAACTGTGTAAACATGATAAAAAGACAGGTTTTGAACATGGCAAACGAGAAACAAGAAAGGACTGCACAAATACCACATATAAAAACCATTCAAACATCAAAAACCACTCAAAACACATCAAAAGCAGTTTAAAACCGTATGAGAGACCACTCGAAAGACAACACAACCTGGCTCTGATGCCAATTGTAGGATCATTATATTTATGTGTTTGATGATTCGGGTGGTCTTGGGAGATCAAAATACATGTTAGTCATATTTTAGAGAGAGAAAGTAGAGAGGGTGTTCTTGGTAGAGAGTTACTTCAATAAAATGTAAAAGGTTAGATTGCCAAGCCACACCCCTTCCATGGATGGAAGGGGTATTTATACTTACAAACATAACGTCCTCCTATCGGACTGTGGATCAGGCATACAGTGGGTAAAGACCCGTCCTTCCTCCACGGTGTTGCACTACGCTAAACTAAACTAATAACTAACTAATAAACTGATAAATAACGTAACTAACGACAAGTCTACGAGCTAACTTAAGCTAGATAACATTTGGGGTGACCGACTCTTCACTAAGAAATTTTCCAATTCCTAACAACAAGTTTTTCTAAACACCCATACAACCATAACAAAATCATCATGCCTGGTTCAGATGTTGATACTGAACTCACCAACAACCAAAACTCCACCCATCTGCAACAACTAAGTCTCTCTAATAGCAATGCTAAGTTTCCTTACCTTAAAAGGGAGGAATATGATCTTTGGGCGATGAAGATGCAGAACTGGATCTCCAACATTGATTGGAATCTATGGCAGATAATTATGAAGGGGAACAGTTTGAAGAGAACTACCACGGATGCTGCTGGTAATATGATGAATGTTCCTCCCAAAACTTCTGAAGAGTTGCTGGCAGTTCAGAGAGAAACCAAGGTCAGAACTATTCTTCTGCAAGCTATTCCTGAGGATCACTTGAGTGATTTTCACTTCATGCAAGATGCTAAGGATATATGGTTAGCAATTAAGGCGAAGTTCGGTGGGAATGAGGAGTCTAGGAGACTGAAGAAGTCCATGTTAAGACAACAGTTTCAGGACTTTCAAATCTCTGAAGAGGAAGGAATTCACAAGGGCTATGATAAATTCCACAAGATTTTAAGTCAGTTGAATCAGCTATAGGCAAAGCCGGATAATGATGACTGTAACTCTAAGTTTCTGAGGTCATTACCTCCATCCTGGCTACATGTAAGCATAGCTTTAAAGGCTAAAGGTGGTTTGGACATGCTTACCTTTGATGAGCTGTATCACAAACTTAAATCTCTTGAACATGATGTAAGAAGCCCTTTTCGATCATCTTCTTCTGCTAGTCATACTGCATTTGTTGGAGCCTCTACTCCAAAGTCTAGCTATGGTCCAAGTCCATATCCGTCATCATCTTATGCTGCTCCTTCATCAAGCTCTCATCCTAGATCAAGTAGAATAATGGAAGATGTTCTTGGATCTTTCTTTGCTGATTATGATCCTCAGCAGGATCTGGCCTATGAAGATTTTGATCAAGTGGATCCACTTGAGATGGAAGAGATGAAGCTGAAGTGGCAGGTGGCTATGCTTTCCATGGATATCAAGAGTTTTTAGCGAAGAGCTGGAAGAAGGTTTGGATTCAAAGGACGTGATCCAGCAAGGTTTGACAAGAGGAAGGTTAAATGCTTCACATGCCAACAGATGGGTCACTTTTCTAGAGAATGCAAAGACAGGAAAGCTGGTGATGAGACAAGATACACTTCTTATCAGCAGTATCAGAAGGAGGCAGGAACGTCAAAGGGATCAACTGCTTTGGTCACTCTGGATAGCAATGTGGACTGGAAGCAACATGAGGAGGCTGATAATGATGGTTCTGAGAATGTTGGGTTGATTGCAAGCTGTACTGCAGAGGATAGGCATGATCAGATTGCCTTGATGGGAATCTCTCAGGTACAAAACTGTTTGTTTGGTTGTAGTGGTTATAATGAACTCAAACAAGCTTATGATATTATGGAACCTAAATATAATGAATGCTATGTGGAAGTAGAAGCTTATAAACAGGCTTTAAAAACACTAGAAAGACAAAAGGTTTGGTTTCAGAAGAATGAAATAGCTTATGATGAGAAAATAGGTGTTTTAGAAAGAGATCTCGAATGTGCTACAAATGAATTAAAATGGTCTGAGAAGTTAAGAGCAGATGTAGAGTCAAAAAATCTAGAGCTTAAGGAGAAACTTAAGGAGGAAATTGCTAGGCATAAAGAATGGATGATGAATGGTAATAAGTTAGCTGGTCTCATTTATAGTAGCCAAGCTCCCAATTCTACAGTGGCTTTAGGCTTTAAGAAATATGTAGGCTTAGAAGCTAGGGATGACACACGTAAATCTACATCAGCAGGCCTAGCTAATTTTGTGAAAGAAGGTGACCTACATGCTGTACGTGGTCCAATTAGAGGTGAGCATATGCCCATTGACCTTTCCACTCTTAAAGACTTTGATGGCTCACACCATCTGTATGGCAAAAAGTCAAGAGACATGCCAGACCCTAATACTTCTTGTAATGACTTTGTCTCTTGTGTTAACAGTGACAAGTCCTCCAAGCAAGGGTCTACAGAGTGTGATTCAAATGACAAGTCTGACCTTCCCAAGTCTTCACCCATGCCTGTACCCAAGACTACCAATAAGCATGTCAGAGTTGCTGCCAAGGAATCCACTTCCTAGACAGTTGCCTCTGAAGACTTGCATTTAAATTCTTTGCATAATAGTACTGTTAAAAACAATTCTTTTCATGGTTTTGGTTTGAATACTTCTGCTTGTAAGAATACTTCTTTTGGTTTAAATAAATCTTCTAATCAGAAGAAATGTTTTGTGTGTGGAAGTAAATCTCATTTAATTAAGGATTGTGATTATCATGAGCAAAGGATGAGTAGGTGTGGTGATTCTAGGAAATCTAGACCAATGTGGACACATGTGAATGAAATACCACCTTATGTTCCACAAAATACAAATTATAATACTCCTTTTTCTTGGAGGAAACCAGTTGTAAAACCATATGTTCAACCAACCAGTGAATATTTTAAAAATGGTTATTGGCCTAGATGTGTTAACCCGATGACTGATGGGAGAGGGTACTGGGGCACTGCTGTCAAGACCTCAGCAGGTTGTTCTTGGAATAAACAGGGACCTAAGTTTCATTGGAAACCCAAGAACAATAGTGGATCTTATACTTCTACTTGGCACAACTCATATGATCCACAAGGCAGGTTCAAGTCAGCAATGACTTGAGCCTCCATAGTGTACTAATTTTCTGTATATTTTTGTTGTTGTTGTAGGATCATCCCCTTAAGCATAAAGATGTTGGAATTGTTGACAGTGGTTGTTCTAGAAGTATGTCAGGAAACAGGGACATGATGCATAACTTTGTACCTATTGAAGGAGGAGGCAATGTAACCTTTGGAGGAAGTGATGGACGAATTACGGGAAAAGGGACCATCAAAACACCTCAGCTGGATTTTGAGAATGTTTACTATGTCAAGGAACTTCAACACTTCAATTTGTTTTCAGTCTCACAAATATGTGACACTAAGAACAAAGTACTCTTCACAGAGGATGAATGTCTTGTGCTGTCTAAAGACTTCAAACTCCCAGAAGAAACTTCAATTCTGCTGAAGGTTCCTCGCAGTCACAATCTGTATACATTCAACTTAACTAATGTCCAACCAGCAGGTGACTTAACATGTTTGGTGGCTAAAGCATCTGTAGATGAGTCCACCAAATGGCACAGAAGGATGGCCCATGTCAATTTTAAGACTATTAACCAGCTTTCAAAACTGGGCCTTGTTCAAGGTCTTCCTGCCAAAGTATTCACCAATGATCATAACTGTGTTGTATGCAACAAAGGAAAGCAGCACAGAGCCTCCTACAAAGGTGTTCCTGTTACAGCAGTAACCATTATTTCTGAACCTCTTCAGCTGCTTCATATGGATCTGTTTGGTCCAACTAAAGTGAGAAGCATTGATCATAAATATTTTTGTCTGGTGATCACTGATGGTTATAGCAAATTTTGTTGGGTATTCTTTCTAAGGACCAAAGATGAAACATCTGAAATATTGAAAGACCTTAACTGCAAAGTTTAAGGGGAGGCATAGGCCTCAGGGGAGGCATATGCCTCAGGGGAGGATTTGTGTATAACTTTGCATTTTGCTATGTAAATTTGTATATTTGGTAGATTTTAACTAACTCTAACCTGCTAATGTAATCTTAGTGTGTTTCTTTGTTGGTTTGTATGTTTCTCTGTGTTGTTTTGTTTTGCAGAGTGTCTGTTCTGTTCAGTTGAGATTTGGTTTGAAGTACTAAAGCTTGTTCCTACTGAGTTCAAAGTGCTGAAGTTAGTCATTTGTTTCCTCTGAAGATGATGTACTGAAGATGATGTACTGAAGTTATATGATTCATTCAAAAGAAGTACTGAAGCAAAAATTCATTCATTCAAGAAATAGTTTACAGCTTACAGCTTACAGAGTACTAGCAACATCAAAAGCATCTACATGATCTAATAGTCCTAATCTATTACATATCATCTGTTCCAACATCTAACAGGCTGTTGGATATGCATGATCGCTCACATCTTTCACACTAAATGCTGGCTATGCCTTTGTGATGAGCATAACCAACCCTAACAGATGCTAAGGATCAAAATGGAGAGGATGGATTGATGCAAACGATTGATGATGACAATGACCACATTTGATGATGGAGAAAAATAATGTGTCCTTTATGCTTCATCTATGTATTTCAACCAAAATGCAACCCATCTACTCTATTTAAGTTCTTCCCTTATACGATATGTGATGATGCACCAAAACCCGATGCAGAAAGACCGAGAACCACTTCTCTATCTTTTGGAAGTGGTGGATTTTTGGCTCGTGGCCTTCGTTGAGGCCGAGATGCTGGGGGTTGGGAGTAAGATGTTCCCTCCTTATAGGAGTCATCAGAATCATCAGCAGATTCACTTGGGGTTACCACACTTTCATCTTCTGATGAAGAGAGAAAGGGTGATTTCTTTGGTAGTGGATATGGTTTTGGAAAATAATGAAGCCATGGATTGGTATCTTCACTAGATGATGATGATGATGATGAGGATGTTGTTGTGAGATCTATGATCTCAGGTTTGGTACTCATGTTGATTATGGTTAATTTTGGAGTATTGGTGGAATTAGGGTTTGAAATATTATTTGGGGATTTTTGATGAAGAAGTATGTGTGCATTGGGATTGTTTTATAGACGGGTTCAAGTGGTAAGAGAATTAATGTGTGTGGGTGAAACAGTAAAAAGATATTTACTGAAACTTCTTGAAGAAGTATTCTGTTTCTGCTGATTGTTCTACTTCAGCAGAATGGTTTCCGTTTCTACCAAAGTTATAAGTGAATGCGAGTAAAAGTAGAAATCCACGTCATCTTTGGTCAACTTTGACCAAAATTGGGAAATTTCTATTTATTCTCTACCGGCATATTTTCGCTCCACATTAAGTGATTCGATTATTACTCTCATTAAAAACACTTCCTTTTGTGCAAAATCGTAACCCTAATCTTCAAAATCTTTCATGGCGATTCAATTTAAACATGATCATAATAAGATTGCTTTTCTTGGATCTGCTCGAGGAGATGAGCTGTATAGGCCGATGATTTCATTCTTACAAAGATCAAAGATTCAGTATGCATTAACGCATTCTCCAAATGCTATATATGAATCCTTGGTTACTCAATTCTGGGCGTCGGCAGAAAGAAGAAGTGATACTGAGATAGTTGCAAGTGTTGATGGAAAAGAGTATGTGGTGACAGAGGAACTGATCAGAAGAAAACTTCGCTTGGATGATGAGAATGGAGTTTATCATTCTGATTCTACGATGGTACTTGAAGGGCTTAGAGCGATTGGATATCAAAGTACAAGGACAGATATGTGGTTAAAAAATAAGCTTTGTCCTATGTGGAGGTTCTTGGTTCATACGTTGCTCCAGTGTATGAGCAATAAGTCTGGAGGATGGGATCAGTTTTCAACACAAATGGGATGTGGTATTGTTTGTTTATCTAAGGGTTTGACTTATAATTTTTCTAAGTTTATCTTTGATAATATGGTAGAAAATATAACTAGGAAAAAGGGTAAGTTTTTGATGTACCCTAGGTTCTTACAGATGATATTGAATGTTTCTACACAAACCCAAGCTTTTCATCCCATAAGTGTTTTGACTCCTAAGTTATTTGCCACGATGAGAACTAAATTTGAGGGGACACATTTTCCTTTGTTAGCTGCCATGTTACCTCAGGAGAATGAGACTGCTAATGAGGTTAATGTTGTTTTACCTTCTTCTAATCCTACTGATGGAAATATTTCAGTAGATGGTGATGAGGGTCCTTCTGTTATTGCTGAGGCATCTATACCTTCATCTAGACCATGTCCTAGTCAAGCTCCTACACAAGTTTCTATTGATGAAGTTCAGGTTAATATTAATGAAGTTCAGGTTGATATTGATAGACTGCCTACACCAAGTCCTGTTAGGACTCCATTTGGTGAAGGATGTTCTAATGTTGATCAGGTTAATGTTACTCCTGAACAGTCGAATGAAGTTCCAATTCCAACTGATGCAGATGAGGATCCTATGACACTTACCTCATTATATGCTCTGATGAACAAGCTTACAGGTGAGGTGACTGGTCTTAAGAAAGAACTTGCAGAAACCAAGTCTATTCTTGGTAATAAGATTGTGGAATTGGAGACTAAAGTTGAGAACTTGGAGGAATTGCTGAGTCAGAAGGGTAAAAAGAGAAGTTTGGATTCTTCTGAGGAGGAGGACGAAGAGAATATTCATGCATCCCTTGGAATATTGGCTGATGTAGCACTTACATCTGATGTTTCTTCTCCTGTTGCTAAATCTTCAAGGCGCAAGGAGCCTATTCTATATGCTAGCAAAAGAAGAAGACAATATTTGAATAAGGTATCTGCTGACACTTCAAAGGAGCCACATATGGTTGATGCATCTGCTGATGATCTAGTTGAGGAGGTTGCTTCTGATCATGGTCAAACTTCGTCTATACAAGAACAACCAAATGTTTCACCTTCAGCAGATGACGAAGAGGTTTTTATTGCTGGGAGAATGTATAAGTTGAATGCTTCATCTGAAGTTTTCTCTACACCTGTTGAGGAATTGTCTCAACCTGTTTCCTCTGATGTGGGTTTGGTTGTTCCTTCTGAAGCTCACATTGGTTCTGCTGAAATTGGTTCTACTGAGACATCTTCTGAGAAAATACAGGACCCTGTGATTGATGATATGCTTACTTCAGGAATTGTGACTGAAGAACAAAATCAAGCTCAGGCTAGATTGTTTGCTGATTATGAAAATATGCAGAAGAGTCGTATTGTGGCTAAATTTCTTCAAGATCAGTATGCTTCTAATTTGTCTCCTGAAAGGCAATTAGAGCTTGATGCATTACTTCCTACGATTACTGATGATCAATGGGATGGTTATATTTCTCAAGGTGCATCTGATCCAAATCTTGCAAAACTTATATTAGGAGCATCTTTTAATGATGAGAATTTTGTGGATAAAATGGTGGAACTTGGTAATCAAAGGAAGCAAGAATCTGGTGCAAAGAGAAGAGCTCTTATTGATCAAAGAAATAAAGCCAAAAGAGAAAAACCTATGACTGTTGCTCAGAAGAGGAATTATATGAGAAGAGTTGTGAAGAATTCTGCTATGTATAATTCTGGTATGTCTATGAAGCAAATCTGTACTTTGTCTGATGATGCTTTAATTAGACAATATAATTTGGTTATGAAGTTTTCTTCTTCTGGTTCTACTTCTTCTTCTCAATTAGAAAGCATTGCTTCACTGTCTGATGTTCCTACGGCTAAGAGACAAAAAACAGTTGAAATTGTGGATAATTTTGAAACTGTTTTGCCTGTGGTGGTCTCTTCAGTTATTACTTCTGACACACCTTCTGATGCTACTCCTTCTTCTGATGTGATTGTTTCTGCTGAAACTTCTTTGGTTTCTTCTGATGTGTTGTCTAGTGTAGAGTTAAGTGATCCTATGAGTCAGGACAATGATCTACAGCTTGATACTGATAACATTGTTGATATGGAGCAGCAGAGCTTGGGTACAAGAAGTTCTGACAGATTGGCTAAGAAACATGCTTCAAGGTATTCTGATTTAGATCTCAAGGCTGATGATTCTACCTTTATTGAAGTTGGATCTGTTGAAAATTTTCCTGAAGGAACTCATGTCGTATTGGTCAATTGGAAAGCTGGAAAGCTTAACACTGTTTCTAGGCTGGATAATACTATTCTTGAGTTCAACTTCTTAAAGGACATTCTTCATTTGGTGACTAGACATGATTTGAAGATGCTGTATGAACATGTCATTCAGTATTATAAGTTTCATTCAGCAACTGGTTCTGGTTTATATTTGTTGGGTGATCTTCAGGTTATGTTTGATTCTAATTCTCCAAATGGTAAAGGGTATTCTATTTGGAAAAATTCTCATAAGTGGGAGATTGAGAATTGGAGATTTTATCCTCTGCCTTGTGTTCATGTAGTACAGACTACATGTGGGATGATTTTGTGTATGCTATCAGATAAACTTTATCCTTTATCTGTTACTTTTATGGAAAGGTTGCTGAGACACAAGTTGGAAGTGCCTCCTAATCCAGTTGGCAATGATGAACTTCATGCTACTCAATGTGTTGGTTTGATTAAAAATCAGCTTATGTCACATCAAGGTTCATCTTGTTTGTAATTTTATGGTTAGTTTGTAATATATGTTTTATTTATTTATTAGTTAAAATATATATATATATATATATATATATATATATATATATATATATATATATATATTTGGTTTTATCTAACTTTTCTTGCAGGTTTGTTGTATACTTTTTCTGGTTCTTGACTCACCAGATATACCTTGTGTATATTAAAGAGTTAGCTAGTCCAAAGGGTACAGCTTTGGTAAAGACACATCAAATCTGTTGATAGCTGTAATGATTTGCTAAAAATCATAGGGTATGCAACCACCTATGGTTATTTGCTGAGTGTTGTATGGTTTTCAATTCACCATGGTCTATTCCTTTTTGGAATCCAAGAATTGGCTAGCCCACATGTATATGGCTTGTGGTAAAGGCAGTGGCATTCCATATTTGGTTATCAATTCACCAATTCTAAGAATTGACTAGTCCTGAGCAAACGGCTACAGGTAAAGACATTTCAAATCCGTTTATATGGTTGCTGGTTTGCCAATAAATCAGATGGTTATCAGTGTACCATAGTTTACGAACTTAAACATATGGCTACTCCAGTAGTGATGGCTATTGGTAAAGAGACATCAAATCCATTTATTTTCAATGATTCACCTCTCACAGGTGTTAACACACCTGGATGTGATGAGAATAGTATGAAACTAATCTGTTTTGATGTATCTTTTGTCATTTGTTGCTGCAAAGATCTGGAGTTTCAAAGTTTGTCATCATAGAGATGTAATTGTTTTGATTCTTTGCTGTTGCTGTTCGTATACAATCCTCTGGTGCTGTAAGATCTATCAAGAAACTGGAACTTAACCAAGTCAAATTCCAGTTTAGGGGAGGATTGTTGGGAATTATGTGAAGTCTGGATTATGCTGAAATTAATGCCGAAGTGTTTCTACTGAAGAAGAGTGGATTCTGCTGAAGACATAATCTACTGAAGTATAATAGTTAATAGTCTGTTTCTGCGGAAGTGTGTATTCCGTGTTTAGTTTATTTAGTGTGGATATACATGAGCTTTATTAGGAAGTGATTGTGTATATCTTATTTAGTTTTATGATTATACGTTTCTTGGGAAACGGTTTAGCGATATTGTTTAGGGTTCCTTATCTATAAAAGGAACACATTAGAATGAGTTATGTACCGATTGGAAAACTCAGTTTTAGTTAATATAAAGATCCATAGAGGATCAAGAAGTTCTTAGTTATTACTTGTGTTTATATTCCGCTGATAAATATAAGTAGTAGAGATTGTCTTTTATTGTGCTTGTGATTACATAGGCATACATAACGATCCACGAGCTCAAGATCTATCAAGGTCTGTTTGTTTCAACAAAACTGTTCATGTCATCCAAGTGGGTTGCGAAAACTGTGGAGGAGGGCATCTTACCAAAAATTATCCTCACATTAACGAAGATAGCACAATCGAAGAAGCTAAGTATGGAGAAAACCGACCGTTCTATGGGGATAATGGGAATAATAATGGGTATCGTGGAAATTATAACCGTGGGCCTTATGGAGAAAAAAGGCCCAGCATTGAAGATACCATAAACAAATTCCTGGAAAGTTCAGCCCAGAAGCAAAAAGAACAAGATAAATGGCTCAGGGATTTCCAGGAATACACAAATAAGAATCTCTCTAGACACGACACAACCCTAAAAAACCTTGAAGCCATGGTGGAAAAGCTTAGTGCAGAGATAGAGATGAGTAACATTGAACCTGAGGGGACCAAACCTATGGTGGTATGCAATGCCATTTTTGCTGATGATAATTCACAGGAAGTAATTGAAGATTGCCATTCTCCAACCGAAAAATTAGAGAAGACGACTGTCGACAACCAGGTGCAGTTACGCCGTAACTATTTTCCTGAGTTACGGCGTAACCATGATTCACAAAGCGTAAACAGGTAAGAAATCGATTTATTTTCAATTAATGATATTAGCGCAGACGGGTTAGTCATTCCATGTTCAGTTGGGAGTCATAATATCTTAGGGGTAGTGGATTTTGGGTATAGCATAAACATCATGCCACTTTCCATATTCTTAAAACTCAAATTGATCCATCCTTGGAAAACAGATATAATGATTGAGATGGCCAATTTGACCAAGGCTATTCCCTTAGGAATTACAGGTGGTACTTGTGTTAAGGTGGATAGGTTTGTTTCAGCCCCAGAATTTGTGGTTATGGACATGGAGAAAAACACGAAGGAATGTTTGATTCTTGGTAAACCATTCCTTGACTCGTTGGGATACTATGGCGATAGAGTAAAATTTAAAATGGATAAAACTTTGTGCCATGAGCAGGATGAAATAATGACAAGCGAGGATCCAAAGGAGATTTAAGTGGATTATTCTGACAGGTTTCCTCCTTCACATTTTGGCCATTTACAGGGGACCGAGTTAAGTGATGATGACAACAGCGAAGGAGAAGATGATGATGTCCGACCTTCGGTACCGAGTTATGTTGTTACTGGTAAACTTCGCTTTTGTAATCCTGAAATTTCCTTGATTTAGGGTTCTAAAGTTACATTTCCTACGCGTTCTCCTTTTCAAAAACGATGTAATGGGAGAGGAGAGTTTCTCATTCGAAGGAACGATTGGTTCACTGAGGTAGATTGGACTATTCATTTTTGCAAACCGGCTATGATGTCTAATGATTTCACCAGAGCATGGCCTACGTGCGACCCCAACCGAAAGATCTACGATGGAGGAGAATTGCCTGATCCTAATTGGCTCAAACGCAAGGAATGGGCATGCTTTGACGAGGAAAGAATAATGGAAGTTGGATACAAGGGAATCTCATTTGAAAATTGGTTAAAAGTAAAATTTGGAGCTGTCAAGCTAAAATGGGAATTCGAGGCTAAATTTCGCTACGAATGGGCGAAAGCTAACTTTTTGCAAGAAAATCGATATTCCTTGACTCCGATTGTTCCTCCGTGTGTTTGGGACCAGCCGTCTTCGAACAAAAAATCAGACAAGGAGGAAGTTGGCCAAGTCCAAAGGCCACCATAAAGCCCTGAGGCTCTGAGTCTAACTTAAAGACTCGTAAATAAAGAAAAGTGCTCTTTCGGGAGACAACCCAAATTATCCCTTTCAATTGTTTTATTTCTATTTCTGTTGGGTTTTGTGTTTTTAACCATTTTTGCAGGTTTTCGGGAAAAGTTGATGCAACATGCTAAACGGGGACCTGATCTGTCCATAGTTACAGCGTAACTCATTCTTATTGTTGAAACAAACAGACCTTGATAGATCTTGAGCTCGTGGATCGTTATGTATGCCTATGTAATCACAAGCACAATAAAAGACAATCTCTACTACTTATATTTATCAGCGGAATATAAACACAAGTAATAACTAAGAACTTCTTGATCCTCTATGGATCTTTATATTAACTAAAACTGAGTTTTCCAATCGGTACATAACTCATTCTAATGTGTTCCTTTTATAGATAAGGAACCCTAAACAATATCGCTAAACCGTTTCCCAAGAAACGTATAATCATAAAACTAAATAAGATATACACAATCACTTCCTAATAAAGCTCATGTATATCCACACTAAATAAACTAAACACGGAATACACACTTCCGCAGAAACAGACTATTAACTATTATACTTCAGTAGATTATGTCTTCAGCAGAATCCACTCTTCTTCAGTAGAAACACTTCGGCATTAATTTCAGCATAATCCAGACTTCACATAATTCCCAACACTTATGGTTACGCCGTAACATACTTTTTGCAGCAGTACTTCAGAGCACTACCAATTACGGCGTAATCCCTTTCAACGGTTACGCCGTAGCTACACTCCTGTAGCGTCTGCCAGGTTTTGCTTAATTACGACGTTACTCCTTATGAGGGTTACGACGTAACTATCCTCTGTAACACTTCTTTCATTTTAAACACAATAACCTTGTATTAGTTTTCAATTGAACTTTGTGGGTATGTTCCCTGTAAGCCCTCATGAGACTACACTCGACCACTTGAGACACCAAGTGGTTTAAAAGGCTTGTTGCATACGCTAAATGCAACCGTGATTCCTACGAAAGTGAGTTAGATTTCTTTTTCATTTTTCTTTTTCTTTTTTAGAATTATGCTTGTCGGTAGTGTGATTTCAGGGATTAAAGTTTGCTCGTGGATGCTTATGCGAAGGCACGACTCTTTCGTGGGCCTTCTTTCTTTTTGGAGCATATTTCATGGAATTTCTCGCTCTAATTCTACTTTTCTCTTCACCTTTATTTAACGTTTAGTACAAAAGGGACTTTGTACAATTCAAGTAGGGGGACGGGAGTAGAATTGTCTCTTGAACTTTATTTTGCCCTCGTTTTTCTAGTTTATTTTGAAAAATTATGCCATTTTTAAAATTTTGACATGTTTTTCTTAACCTAACTAGATTAGAACTTAGTCAAGCACATTATAACCCTTGATATTATATGGTGAGATTAGCCTTATCCGTTTCCTAATTTTTACCCCAAATCCACCAAATTATGAGTGTGCCGGTAGCTTGTAAACTTTAGAACATGGCTTTTACATCATTTCGAGACCATAGACGAGGTATGTTGAGTTAGCTTGATGTATTTGGACTTTTTAGTTTAAGAAGGCAATATTATAGGATTATCACCCAAATAGCCTATCATTGTGTATCTATCGATTAGTCACCTCGACTTCTCGACCCCCATGTTAAACCCTTTGTTGCACTCACCTTTAGTGCAAGATACCCCTAGATACACCCTTCTGAGTCATTCCTTTCATTTTGTTCACCCAGCATATTGTTTCGATACACCATTACACCTTAGCCTACCCTGTAGTCTTTATTTGTAATTGGGAAGTCATTATTTGCCTAAGTTCAAGGTTCAAGTGGAAAGGTTCGGGAATCAAGCTCTCGTCGACGACATATCCTTAAACATCATTGAAGACCCCCCAAATTCTAATATTGTTCATCTCAAGTGGGGGGATGTTATGTTATTATGTTATGTTGATTCAAAAAAAAAAAAAAAAAAAAAAAAAAAAAAAGTGATTCGAAAAAAAATATATATATAGTTATTGTTATTGTAAAAGTGCGATGATAAGCACTATTGTTATGAGCTTACTATAGATTTAGTATCGAGGAGGCCACCTCGGTCACATTTGAAGAATGAAGTTGGAAGTGTGCCCATCATGACGTCCTCTAATGGCACATGTACCTGGTAATATCTTGATCCGGTTTCTTGACTTTGAAACTTGAACTTTGGGCGAACGGTAAGTGGTGATGACTTGGTTATAGATTTAGACTATCAGCTTGATTTTATTTTACACCAATTTTATCCCATGTCTTATCCTGCCCTTAGTCATGAAGCGTGTCTAGGTGATGCAGCGAGAAATATTTGGTGTCTTGGCCATGGATTTGGTCACGTTTCATTGATTTTGTCCACTTCGCCGTGACATGTTAGTAATGACAAAATCACCCTTAACCTTTGTCGTGTCTACCCATATTGCATTCAAGAATTGTTTTGTCCTTAACTCTAGTGGTAGAGATTTGTGTAACCGTCAAGCTTATGATAGAATACATGCAATGACTGTGCAATGAGTGATCACCCCGTAATTGACACTTAGAATAGTTGAGAGATTTGAGTGTTTTGTTCCCATTTCGTGAGGTGTTCAGTTTTGTTTTATTCTAGTGATTCGCTCCCAAACAGTCAAGTTTTCTCACACAAGCTAGCCACTTGTGAATGGCTAACCGTAAGAAACTTAAAACAGTTCAGACACCAATGCAATGAAGATCAGAGGAGTATAGTGTTTCCCCAGGTCGTTATGTCCCAACGAGCTGTGCGATGAATCACCAAACGAATAGTGATCGAGAGGATTTGAACGGAAAAGAGTTGTGATTATGAACAATTATACCTAAAGGAAAAGTTTATAAATTACAGGGGCTTAAATGCAAATTAAAGAAAATTAAAAAGATAAAATATATTAAATAAACGCTATCACTATTTGCAAAATGAAGTTTTTGATTTTTCTTTTATAAAATTTAACTTAAAAACTACGTGATGTACAAAAGAAAATGTGAAACTTAAACAATATTAATCCTAAAAATATAAAAATGACATTTTTACAAACCTAAAGATAAGAGAAAAATTTTAGAAAAAGAAAATTATTTTTATTACTATTTATCTAATTATTATTAATTAAAAACTATTTTTACCTATTTAATAATAGCCTAAAATACAAGAAAATATGAAATAAAGCTAGAAAAATGAAATTATGACTTGGAAAAATCTAAAATAACTAAAGAGTATTTTCAAAACTAATTTTATATTTTTCTGATTATTTTTCTATTTTCTATGAATTAAAATCTATTTAAAACTACTTAAATTAATAAAAATAACAAATTAAACTAAGAAAAATCTAGAAAAATATTTTTTTGACTTTTTATATTTATCTTAACCTAGGAAAAATGAAAACTTATTTTTTTGAAGTTTTTCTGATTTAATTGTATTAAAAGCTAATTAAAATGACTTAAAACTGATTTAAATAAAGAAAAATAGCAAACTGACCTAGAAAAATCTAAAAAATTCAAGAAAAGTCTAAGATGATATACTGATTCTAAGAAAAATATAAAAACAGGGGCCTGTGTGTAGGATTATGAAACTGCAATGACAAGTGCTTATAAATAAGCACTTGGAATAAGCAAATGAACACCAAAGACCACCAACTGATTACAGAAGCTGTAATATGCTAAAAATACCCAAATGCAACTAGTTACAGCTATCCTAAACCTCTATTGTGCTAACTGCTATGATTTGAATGATTTGGCTTAAGTGTCAAAATCAGTTTCTAGCTACTACTTTAGAGCTTAAAAATAAGCTACTTAATAAGCTGAGACTCAAAACAAAAAGTTGGAACTTGAAGGAGACCTGGCTAAGAACTTATAAACCAAAAACCAGACCTGGACAAGCTCTAAGGAGCTTTTGACAAGCCCTGCACAACCCTGTGCAGACTCAGTGAATACTGAGTCAGTGCACAGGGCACTTTAAGCCCATTTGACAAGCTACTTTGGGGCTTATAAAAAATTACTAAAAATCTACAAAAATCATAATAAGAAACTAGACCAGTTGAAGTTTTAAAACCCAAAGTTTTAATAAATTTAACCCAGAAATGAATCAATTAAAAATCAACTTAGGTTGGGCTGAAAATGACTTTTTCATTTTTGACTTTTGACAGATTTTGAGAGTTTGACTTTAATGAGATTTGAAACCAAATTATGAACTGAGATTGATGTTTTATTATGAAATGGAACTGAATTAAGCTACTCTAATGATATTTGAACACAAATCAAACTTTTGATATCACAAATTTCTAACAGTTGTGAATTTAGGACAGTGTAAAGATGATTTTGACTTTTTGAGCAATAAGGTGCAAAGTTAAGACAGATATGAGTCAAATGACCTATATGGAGACTGAGTAGACAGACATCAAGCACAAACAAGAGCTCAAGCTCAAATAAACAACTGATCCAAACACCATTTTAACCAACTGATTTGCAAATTTTAACTACCAAATTCAGATTTAAACAATGATTCCCACACATTTAGGTCCTAATATCATTAAAACACCTAAATTATGCAAGTACATAAACTATAACTATGATTTAGACAGTACACTGATTATGCAGATTCAAAAAAATATAAAATGCAAAGGAATTAGGAACTCACAACTTGTTCAGCCAAAATGCAGCTTATTCAGAACCCCAACTATCCTAAACTAGTCTAATCCAACCCAAAATCAAGCTCTGCAAAACCCACATTCCATCTTCATCACTGCTTAACCAAAATGCAATACAGTTTGACTTTTGTTGACCATACACCAAATTTGATTGAAACTGTTTTCCCAGCTTACCAAAAGCTATAATAAGCTTAGGTAAACTTATTGGAACTTAAAAATAGGCTATTAAAGGTTTGGATATAAGAATTTGAAACTGGATTTTGCAACAGTGAATATGAAAATATGAAACTTAAGTGAAACCTTGAATTAACACTTGAAAACAGATTATATTGATGAAACAACTTAATTTGAGTACATAAGAACAGAAGATTACATCTTTAAACTTAAATTAAAACATTAATATTAAAAACGACATGCATAAATATTTAAAACTAACTAACTCTCCTTTCTTCTTGCTTCTCTTCTCTCTTTTATACCCAAAAAGCCTTCCACTAGTCCTCTGAGCAAATCCCATCTCTTTCCTTGGCCATTGGATCAGTAGAATAGATTTTGGCCATTTGATCAAAATTTGGCGGGAAAGTTATTTTGACAGTTGGGGTTGAGTGAAATGGAGGAGGGGGCATTAAATGCACCTTGGAAGGTTGTTGAGGTGGGGGGAACAAGGAGGGGTGAGGATGAGCTGGGGGGATGGGAGTATGAGTGTTGCAGAGATGTTTGGTGGCGAAGAAAGAAAAAGGCGGGTAGGGGTGTTTGACTGTAGGTTTGACCAGGCTTAATATATTGAAGGGGGGTCAAATTGAGGGGGTCAAGGGTTTGACAAGGGTCCAAAAAGGTTATGGCAGGTCCAAAGGTGCAAAGGTTTAATAATCAAGGGCCTTTTTTGCAATTTCTGAAAGTACAGGGACCAAAACTGACAAGCTTCAATAGTACAAGGACCAAAATAGACATTTTCAAAATTCCAAGGACTATTTTTGCCAAATTTGAAACTTGGAGGACCAAACTTGTAATTTCTCAAAACTTTTGACATTTTTCACCAAAGGACTAATTTTGACAACTTATGATTTTAAAAGGACCTTTGGTGATTTTTCTTTTGAAATAAGTGCTCAGGGACTATTTCTGACAACTTTTGAAACTTGGGGGACTGAAACTGCCAATTATGCAAACTTAGCTCATTTTTCATCTGATTTTAAACATTTTGCATCTGAAACATATAAAATGCAATTTTGGAATATTTTCAGTATTTTGATGCATTTCTGAGCATTTTTAAGTGTTTTGCAGTTCAGATTTAACCAAAAATGATGAGTATTTACACACTCATCATCTAGCATAAGGGATTTGTAAACTTATATTTTCTAGGTAATGGGAGATATCTTTTTAGGAATTTATCTAATAAGGTCTACTTGAGGGCAAGTAGAGTTCAAGTGGGGGGATATTTGATAACATCAAATAGTCCTGAATATTAAGTGTCAATTTCCACTGATAATGCTCGTATTTTATATCATTTATATGGATTTACGCTTGTTTTCCTCTATATTTCATTTTCAGGTAAAGCACGAGCATTGGAGCTAAAGAGACGCGGATTTGGAGAATTTATTAAAGATACATCATAGTATGCTCATTTTGAAGAAGTTATGGCGCAACTCCTCTATCACATTACGCCGTAACTGAAGCGTGGCTCAGAAAACCAACTCAACTGAAGATTACGGCGTAACTCTCCCTAAGATTACGACGTAACCAACTAGGTCAAATGAGGTTCCGTGCCGCTGCAAGCTACGACGTAACTATTGTCTCAATTACGGCGTAACCAGGATTTATTGAAGATACGACGTAACTCCTTCCAGATGTTACGCCGTAACCAGCATTTTCAGTGCAAAATACAAAGAATTGGATGTTACGGCGTAACTCTTAACATTAGTTACGCCATAACCAGATCTGGCCTATAAATACCCCTCGAATTCCAGCATTTCAAAGCATCCCATTTCACACACAACATCAAGTGAACATGAGTAGAAGTCGAAGGCAGATCTAGAGGAGCATACGGAGCTATCTCCATGGGAGAAATCACTCCCCTACGATAAACATTATCATTTTATCTTTTCTTTACTTTCAATTCATGTATTTCGTAATGTTAAACATTGAATCGATTGTTTTAGTTAATATGAGCGGCTAAGCACCTCTGGTGCTGGCCTATTTATGATTCCTTAATTATTTTGTTTGCGTTTACATTGCTTCCGTATAATTATTTCTAAGTGCATGCATGCATAGTTTGTTGGTAGCTACCCTTGTTTCGGTAGTTTTGAATGGCGGTAGTGGCTAGTTGCTTAGGAGATATGACCAACTGACCCTAAGTAGGTAGACTGAGCGGGAAGGGTAAGATATGACCAACTGACGACCCTTTCTGCTTGTGCGATTTGACCAACTGATCACCTACCGTTTGGATGAACTTAAGAAGTTGGGGATGAGTGTTTAAGATGCTAGCGCCCGGGCACTCATTGTTATGAATCTTGCATGTAGCGGTACTTAATGACTTGGCTTAGGGGACTAAGAACCACTGGACTTATGACGGGTCACCTGATTTCTCCAGTGGAACCCTTTGCTGATAGGTTAGGACGGACTGACCAAATGATGTCCTAGAGACTTTGACCCCACCTGAAGTAATTGGAAGTAATTAGACGTAAACATAACTAGTTAGGATGAGTAACGAGGTTAGCACCCCTCTCCTCTATTGATTACAACCATCGCCTTTATTTGCTTTCATATATTCTTGTCTTAGTAGTAATTAATCATTCCCACCTTAAATCTATTAAAATCTGTGACACCTAGACTTAGTTTAAATCCGCACACATAGCTCTTGGGACGACCTCGGTTTTACCGAATACTACACTACACACGACCGGGTACACTGCCCGTTAGTGCATTAGGGTAGACCATAGGTAAAACGAGAACTTATAAATATTAAAACCTGGTCAGTAAAACCTGCATCAAGTTGAAAATCTTCTTTATAGTAGTAGGAATAGACGAATGCTCATATTTGGAAGTGGGTGTTGGTCCTTGTGGGCTACTGATCAATGCATAAACAATACATAAAAGATAACTACGTAAATCCCAAAATTTTAAATCTTTATATGAATAACAAAATATCGAATCTTACCGGTCCCTTTCTTGATCCAAGGAAAAACCATAATAGTCGGCACCCGAACACCCAACCTATTAAACTTAAAAAACGAAGGCGCAGGACCCGTGTTCCCATCCGGGCTAGGAACATTAACATAGGAGTCTTAACATGATCAAAGAAACCACCATGTTCATCATAAGTAATAACCAAAAGACTCTCATTCCATTGAAACTTAAAGTAAATACTTAAATTAAATATAAAATTACCTTTTGTTTTTTTTCCTTCAGGTGAAGATTTGGATTTTAATTTTTTAATTTTTTTTCTGTACCGTTGATGCAATATCCTGTATACATAATTGAGAGTTAATTAACCAATATTAGGAAATAATTATTTCAATGAAAAAGTCAAGAAAAGTAAAAGTTATGAGATTACAAACGCTTATCTATTCCGCCAAGCACAACCCCCACCAATACTCTCAAAATTGATACCGTCATTGCGTTTTGATTAAATTCCGGCACCAAAAAAAAACCCTATTTGATTTACTAACATTGGTTGTGCCGAGAATGTTCCACTGCAATCAAGCGCTATCATTTGTACTCATGAACCGGACTGGGCTAAAACAGAATAGGATTAACGAATGATACCAATCGAGTAAGATACCAAAAAAATTACCGTGTACCATGATCCAACCACAATCATATCAATAATCAAACACAAAAAGAGTTGTAAAAATCCAAGATTAAAATAAAACACTAACCCATATTCATTCGAAGTCATAATCTAGTCTTCTTCTTCGCCAAACAACTCTTCTTGATCTTCACTGAAACATAATCAAACCGATAATGGAACGGAGTATTTTTGTGTCTTGAGATTGTTCCAGAATATGGTGGTGTTCTAGGTTCTTCTTTCAACTTCATCACTATAATAACGGTAGATCAATGGATCGGGCCACATCTAGCAGGCCAAAAAAATTTTGCGTGTAGCCCAACATGATACACGACGTCGTTGTTGATGCTATTTTATATATATATATATATATATATATATATATATATATATATATATATATTAATTATTTAAACCTTTCTATTAATAGAAGTAATAAAAAAGTATTAAGTTTACACACTTTCAATTGTATACTTTAGTTTTGAAATTTTATAACATATACTACAATTAATTGAATTTACTCATGACAATTAATATCATATTGTTATTAAATATAAACTATTATTGTGTAATTAAACTTTAGCTTATCCTATGACTAATTGCCATTTCCTCCACAAACAACCACAACACCTCTTGAAAATTTAACCAAATTCATCCGAAAAAAAGAAACTATTTTTATGAAACTATATTTGTGTGAATTTTTAATGGCAAATGATGGAAAGTGTTAAGTGTTAAGTTTATGATATAAATAAGTATAATATTAATATATTTCTCTTCGTCATTTCCACATGATTTTTTTGAACATTAGAGTTTTTTTTTGCAGTTATAAATACTCCTTTACTTATACTTTACACATATGTGAGACAAATATAATACAAAAAATTGTTGATAATTGTAACAAGATACATAAAAGTAACTTTCGAAATGTATATATATATTTGTACTTACCTTTTTAAGATGATGCAAATACTTTTTAAAATTCGATATGGTGAAAACATTTTAAAAATAAAATATAAAATTTTGTGATTAACAGATGTAACTTGTTTGGCGTATACAATGTAATCAAGTTTATCACACCGTTTATTAGATACTTGTAAAAATAAGCCGTTACCAACCACTTTAACTTTCTATCTTCATAATATTACTCACTACCGACTCTATATTGCTGCAATTCCGCACGGGTATATTATGTAGGGTATTCGTGGTCACCCGCATGGTCTGTAAAACGTGCACAAACGAAAAATAAATAGATAAAGACCATGAAGACCAAACCCTTAATACACAAATCTCCTAATCAAAGATATAATATAAGCTTAACACGTAAGAAGGGTGTTTATATAATATGTAACACCCCCAAAACTGATACAGCGGAAACAACATGGGGTGTTACTCAATTGTTATTCACAACACCACGTAACAAAGAATGGAATACATACTCCGTTAAAGTTTCATTAAAATTAAAAGAGTTTTAAAATAATGTCAAATGCGGAAAATATGGCCCATAAGTTTAAAGTAGTCCCATAAAAACAAGTCATAGTTTGTGTGAAAACACTTCAATTGAAAATCTATGACCAACCATGCCATGTCCTTGCCTGCATATTAGTTACCTGAGAAAAACATGCTAAAAGTCGAGAAAAACATGCTAAAAGTCAATAAAAACGCTGGTGAATTCATAAGTTTATCATAAAACAATAAAATCATAAGTTGGACTAAGTGTGTGGATGAGTGTTACAACGAATAAAAAGTCATACCAAAATAGTCTATTGCGATATCACTAAGTTCATGCAGCCGAAGCTATAATAGTGGGCATGCATATAGAAGCATGTAAATAAATAAATTAGCCCGACAAGTGTCTATCCCAAAACACTTGAATTTTGACATGTTATACGCTCGCGTTTGCCTATCCAGCCAAACCGAAAGGGGATGTCACTCCCAATAGATCTATATATAACATTCGCGCTTCCCAACAGGAATTGACGGTTCATGAAGTGGGGCACTTATGGGATACAAAAGGGCTTAGGCTAATCTACGCAATAGTTTTCATAAAAGTTTAAGTTTTAGTCCAAAAATAGTTTACATGTTTTTCACCCCATAGTTTATAAAACAGTTTAGCAGATAAAGTTGGGGCTATAACTCACCTCAGCAAAAGCAATCTGAAGTAACAATCAAACAGTGATAGTGGGCGGCTCCGACACGCAACCTAAATTAGTACGACAAGTTTAGTCTTTATTTCATATTAAGACTCGATAAAGTTTAACTAAACTTTATATGTTTTATAATGTTTGCGTTGTTGTTGCTTGAGTGGCATGATTTAAGTTTGAAAATATTTTTTCAAAAGTTTGTGAGTATTTCGTCTTATGAAAGTGTAGAAGTATAGAAAAATATTGAGAATGAACGAAGCTTCGGTTAAATAATAACCGAATGATGGTGTACGAAAAATTAGTATGTATATTATAAGACGTATACAGTTTGCAAGAGCGAGATATATATACTTATATTAAGTGTATGTATATATATTTTCCATATCATTTATTATCTAAAATAAATGTATCTGGTTTACAGAAAACTAAGTTTTAACAGAATTTATTTGTATTAGAAAAATATAATGTAAGTGTTAATAAATACATTTCCAAGATGATGAATATATTTTGAAAAGTTTCGATTATAATTCTTTAGAAAAATGTTATAATTTTTGTTTTCAAAAATATATTTCGTTTGTAAATCGTAAAGTAGTAAGTATGTTTATAGAAAATCAGGCATGAGCCGAGTGCATATTCTATTTATTCAAGTTGACTAATTGTCAAGAGTTTGCATCTTCTATTTCATAAAGTTTAGTATCCGGTTTAATCATCAAAAATGTATGTCTATGAGTTTATATATCGTATCATTTAAAAGTGTGAAAATCCTTTTGTTAAGTTGTAAATAATGATAGTGAACATCGCTTTATTAGTTTATCTTCTAAGCTCGTTTATGTTAAGTTTTTGTATCGTGTCTTGTTTTATTATAGATGTAAATAATGTTTATAAGTCGTATGATAGTCGATCGTGTTTGCAAATGGGAGTGTCGAGTGCAATGGCGAGTCGAAACGAAATGGAAAACAATTCGTAAACTATGTCGGAAAGTTCGAGACGATGCACGTCATGAGCCCTGGTAGGCTGTTAATAAATCGAGCGGACCCTCAAATGAAATTGGGCTTCGGCCCAATTACAATTACACACACTAGTTTGTGTTAAAAACTTTTGTTGGGCTTGTTGCTTACACAAACCAAATGCACCCATTAAACTGTTATGGGCCTCGTGGCCCATTAACTCTTAACCCAAAATAAACTCTCTTACTCCTTAGTAAGCTTGAGCCCAACACACCACTACCCTTTTACTAATTCATAGTTTTGTTGAAACTGTGTATTTTTGGAAACCATTTTGACGCCAAGAGGAAACAACAAAACGCACACCAAATGGATTTACGACTAGTGTTTCTTGGACTTCATGTTTAAAAGAGCGTCTCACACACCCTCGGGGTATCTCGTTGAAACTCAAAAACAACAAGAAAATACACAAATGACAACCCAACTTGAGGCATTAGTGATCAAAATGATACTTACGGGGTGTTTTCTTATTCCTAGTCGCGGCAAAAATTAAGCATACGTAAACTAAACAAGCGTGTACAAGCTTGACACAAGTCGAAAATTACTCAAGTCTTGACATAAACCGAAGCTAAACATGCTGGGAAACAAACAAACTAAGACCCATAATGGTGAACAAGCTCGTTATAAGTCAAAAACTCATTTAAGTCATTAAGCTGAAACTAACACAACTAATAAGTCTCTATCATGAGTTGATTATCAAGTTTAGTTTTATCAGGTTCTTTTATCATACTTTGCCAACAACAACAACATTAACAATAATCAAGACCACTTAATCCTTCCATTTATTTTCATACGATCGGTTTAAAAAAATAATAATGCTTCAACCAATAAATTAAAACAACAACAAATTCAGTGAATCAACAAAATAAAAAAGTATAATCCTTACAACAACAAGGGGTAGAAACGTTAATTAGAACAGGAAATGTGTCAAACCAAGAAACAAGCCACACCCAAGCCCCATTAGATACCACATCCACTACTTTGTCATTTAAATTAAATCCTGCATTAGTAATAGCTCTATATGACAATTGGGATATTAAAGGGCAGTTTATATCCCACTTATCAAACCAAACTGAAACTTGTTTCCCATTCCCTAGCTTGTACCATATATAAGGACGAACGAGGCTTCGAATCTGCAAGTTCTTTCGCCAACCCGAGCTTACATTAGACGGGATGCAAACATCCCAAAAACTTGTATGTTTAAGCTAGTATGAGTGTATTCACTTAATCCAAAGAGACTCTTTATGATTAAGGAGCTTCCAAATATTCGACGTCATCAAGGCAACATTAAACATATCGAGCCTTCGTATCCCTAACCCACCTTCACACTTTAGGAGGCATACGTCATCCCAAGAGACTTTCACGTTTACCTCGTTTCATATCTCCTTGACACCATAAAAAGCCACACAAGATCTGTTCTATATCATGAATAATACCTACAGGGAGAATAAAAGCAGATGCCCAATAAATATGCATTAACGAGAGCACAAAACGCACCAATTAGAGTCTACCAACCAAAGACAACGATTTGTTCTTCCAGTTCCCGGCCTATATGCTTTCGCACACGCTCAACAAGAATTTTGCAATCCTTATAAAAGAGCCTAGACGAAATAAGAGGAACTCCCAAATACTTGATCGGAAGGGTACCTTATTCAAAAGGCATATTCCATATGACATATTCCGTTAAAATGACATATTCCATATACTTAATCAATCAAATTAGAATTTAGTAAATATAAATGATATTCTTATGTCGTTACAATTTGATATTTTTATTGTGAACAATGCAATTATCTCAATATTCTTAAATCGTGAGCACTTGAGACCGTACATTTTTCTAATATGAACTTATTATCGAACAAGTTAATTATGTGTAACATCTTAGCTATTGGTGTTTAGTTAAAACAAGTGAATTACTATGAGAATGATAGTAGGAATGGGTTTACAAACCTATCACCTTTGGTGGGTTTATTGCATACTTTTAAAGGATTGATACCCACATTAAATTTCAAACCCATCAACATAACAAATACAATAGGAATAAAATTCGTTCCTTAATACTCATACCCTCATACCAAACACCACTTGAACCAGAAATCTAATATTGTCGGGGCTGACTCAACACCCCCTAAATAACATTCAACGTTTTAAACAATCTCACCAAACAAACACCCACCGAAATTCCACATGCAACTACCGAGGACTATATAAACAAGAGTATGGTAACAAACACACGCTAGAGTTAAGAAAAGAAAAAAAGCAGCACTCATACAAAAATCATAAGAAATGAGGCAGCCAAAAGAGGAACATCAAAAAAGGTTTTTTTTAAGGTTGTTGCCGCCTCTTACTGCCAATGATTTTCCTTAAACCCCAACATATCTCAACAACCTTAATCTGTGTACCTTAATCTATGGCTTTATGTTTGTGTTTGTGTTTCTGGATTTGGATTTGGGATTTGATACCATCAACCACATCTATACCAACCCCAACACTCACACCATTTATAACAACAACAATAATAATAATAATAATGATAAGAAGAAAGATCATCTGTTTTGTTGTTATTACAGATGACCATCTTCATCATCATCATCAAAACTTTAAACCATCTTTTGTTTATGAGGCAGTGATGATACTAGTGAATTGATTTTTGTCTGAGTGAATTGAACAAAGTTTGAGATTAACCGTATCTTGGCGTGGTAATTTATTTATTTTGCAGCCATGGCGGTTTTATCCTCTTTGTTTCATACCTTTTTTTCTTACAGATCTGAGCCTCCTTAAATTATTTTAAAAAATTGTTTTGCTAATTGCAAGGTGAAAATCTAATTTGCTGTATAACTTTTGGGTGGTGTTTGTCTGATGGGCTGTTTCTTTAAGCTTATACATGGGCTTATGAGCTTATTTGATTTTGGATTATATTTTTAATCTCCAATTTTCAGCTTTTTTTGAGATTTATGGGCTTATATAAGCTTATTATGATATGACAAGCTTATATAAGTCCATAAGTCTCAAAATAAGCCATAAAATTGGGGCTTGTGAGATATAAGTTGAAATCAAATAAGCTCATAAATCCACGGTATAAGCTTAAACAAACACCTTCCAAGATTGTTTTTTGGCTTACGAGCTTATTTGATTTCGGCTTATGTTTCATAAGCTTAAAGTTTCTGGCTTATTATGAGATTTATGGAAGCTTATAAGTTTATTATGATACAATAGGCTTATGTAAGTCTATAAATCTCAAAATATGTTAGAAAATTTGAGATTATAAAATATAAGTCGAAATCCAATAAGGTGATAAGCCTACAAATTAGTTGAAACAAATACCCCTTGCTAGAATTTGAGAAGGAGAAAAATAAGCCGAGTTAAATAAGCTAGTGAGCCTAAAAATAAGCTAAAACAAATTCCTCTTAAATTCTGTAAAATAATGTATTTGTGAATATCGACCAAACATTTTGGATAGCCAGCTGACACATATCAAGCGATATTTAGCAGACGTGTCAAGTTTTTAAGCAATAACTGTAAGAATTTGAATGTCTATTGTTGAGCTGGGCTGAACGCCTCTTCTGCTAAAGGTTTTGAATTCTTGATGATTTCTTGAGGCTTAGTATTATTACGGTAGTTTTATGTGGCCCCGTTGTCCATGTGTCTATCAGTCTCTTTCAGATCTAGTGAGGCTGATGCTATAATGACAAGGACTGCAATCTTTCCCCTTTGTGGCTTGATTATTTTTCCTGTTTAAAACGCCCTTTCTTTGATTCAGTCTGTTCAATCACTGATGAAGCATGTTCTTTTTTGTTATTTTGTGGATTTTTGTGTTAAGTATGAACCTTTTGACCTGCCATACTGGACTACACTAATATGACAGTCTTGAACAGGTGGGATTCTGGAAGCAATGTTGGAGAGTTCTCAGTTGTGCATTCAAACCAACAAGACCATTCCGCATAGTCTCTGTTGGAGAGGACTTTTTGGTGAACTTCTATGAAGGACCACCATTTAAGTTCAAGCAGTCGCATAGGTTTGTATCATAAAATAGCTTAACATAGTATTTATTTGAAGAAACACCATTATAATGACAAGTATAGCTGACTAACCAAGTATCCTGTTGTTGCATTCGGCATTCTCATATGCAGGGTCACACAAATTTTGTCAACTGTGTAAGGTTTTCACCTGATGGCACCAAATTCATCGCTGTTAGCTCAGACAAACATGGGCTGCTATATGATGGAAAAACTGCAGAGAAGAAGGGTGAGTTGTCTTCAGAGGATGCTCACACAGGTAGTATTTACGCTGTTAGCTGGAGTCCCGATAGTAAACAGGTAGTTATATATAAGTTGGTTGTATGCTAAGAGTTATATCATCTTTTTTTTCTTGTTAAAATCTATTTCTTCTTTATATCTTTATTGATTTTAATTTCCCCCCCCCCTTTTTTCTGTAATAGGTGCTAACTGTATCAGCTGATAAGACTGCAAAAATATGGAATATATCAGAGGATTTCAACGGGACTATTGCAAAGACGTTACCATGTCCAGGCTCTGGTGGTGTGGAGGACATGCTAGTCGGGTGTCTCTGGCAAAATGACTACGCAATTACTGTGTCTCTTGGTGGCACCATTTACTTATATTCTGCTAGGGATCTTGATAAAGAGCCAACTATTCTCTGTGGACACATGAAGAACGTTAACTCACTAGTAGTGCTTAAAAGCAGCCGCCCAGAGACAATTCTGTCTAGCAGCTATGATGGTTTAATATTCAAGTGGCTTCGTGCGTCTGGCTACAGTGGTAAGATGGAGAGGAAGGATAAAAATCAAATCAGATGTATTGCTGCTGTTGACGAGGAGATCATCTCTTCTGGATTTGACAATATGGTACATGAAATTCTTTCAAGATTTGCATGCTTGATATGACTCCTATGACATTGTTAGAGGTCTCAAAATGAGTGGGTCGGGAGGGTTCGGTAACGGGTCAAAACTGGTAGTTTTTGTACCTGCCAGGTTGGGTTGACCTGAACTTCTCTTTGTCCAAATTTTACATGTAATTATCGTGTCAAAGTACAGCTACAAGAACTGTATTCTTTCAATGATAATTTAGTTTTTTACTAAATGACGTAGGTTTTTCTGTGCACTAAAAATAGACTAAAGGGGACTTTCAACCCGTTTGAGCTGGTCAATCCATTTGACTAGTTTCTTTTTTAGCTAGTTTTATTTATTTCACTCGTTTGACCAACTATAGATATACCTAATGAATAGTTTGAAACTGCCACCTCTGGATAGTATCATTATTGAAACAAGAAATACAGAAGTTTTACAGATGTATGATTCCATACTCATACTCCAGAGTTAAGGGTTTAGTCTCTGACGATCATTCTTACGTCTTTTATTATTCAGGTTTGGAGGATTCCTCTAACTGGTGATCAATGTGGAGAAGCAAATATTGTTGACATTGGCACACAACCAAAGGACTTGAGCTTGTCTATTAATAATCATGAACTTGCATTGATTGCAATCGAGGAAAGTGTTGTCCTCCTCCGTGGTACACAGATCTTGTCAACTATTAAACTTGGGTTTACTGTGTCTGCGTGTTCAATAGCACCAGATGGAAGTGAAGCCATTGTGGGTGGGCAAGATGGTAAACTGCACATATATTCAGTCAATGGAGACTCTCTTACTGAAGAAGCTGTCCTTAAAAAGCATCGTGGTGCAATTACCATGATATATTACTCTCCTGATGTTTCTATGTTTGCCTCGGCTGATGCCAATAGAGAAGCTGTTGTATGGGATCGAGTCACCAGAGAGGTAACTCTTATTGCTTCCTGAAAATTAAGTTATGGCTATTTTATATTAATGGATATTCGAAATTCGCTAATAATTTAAGTGATTTGGGTTATACTTTGACTCAAACTGTTAAAACTCTCGATGATTGGCTAATATGAAAACGGGTTGAGAGGGCCAAATGTGTCGAAACTTTTAATTTGAAAAACTTGATTATTTTTTTTGGTAGACGTGTTTAGACTTGACCCGACCTGTACGAAATTACCCGTTTTCACCTGTTTCCAGTCCATCGCCTTTTCACCTCTTCCTAATTGCAATAGCTGATTATGATGAATTATTTACTTGTCTTACGACAGGTGAAGCTTAAGAACATGTTATACCACACTGCTCGTATAAACAGCTTAGCTTGGTCTCCTGATAACACCATGGTTGCAACTGGATCTCTGGATACATGTGTTATTGTATATGATATAAGCAAGCCAGCCTCAAGCCGTGTAACCATAAAGGGAGGTGGGGTCTATGCAGTTGCCTTTGTTGATGAAAACACTGTTGTGAGTTCTGGTGAGGACGCTTGTATTCGTTTATGGCAAATTACTCCACAATAAATAAGGATCAAGAGGTACACAAGATTTCTTGAAGGTGTCATTTCTTGCCGCTATATCTTTTTCTTTTGTAAAGCTGGTTTGCAGTCGCGAGTTATGGATGTTTCATAGGCTAAGGTTTTGGTTGAAGTTAATAGTGATGTTTTCTTGTGAACTCATATACCAAAAGTAAGTTTTCGTGGCCAAATCTGTGGTCATGTGAACCGTACTTTGCTAAGATTTTACATGGTAATCGCGCTTTGGCTCAAAAGGCCACATGGTTATCAAAGGCATGCTTTTCGGAAGCTGGGATCACACGGATATTAAAGAGATGATTGTTGTTTTGATTTTTTATTTTTTTTGTATGTAATAAATGTGTTTTTTGATGTGTTTTTATGGTGTCATAACATTTGGAGTTGGAGTTGTATCGGTAGTGAACCTCTTATTGCGTTCCGAAGTTGTTATAATCTGATTTTCGTTTTCACAAACTATGGTTAGAATTGTTTATGACAATTGACAAATGCAATAATTTTTTATTTTATTTTAGAGTAAAGTCCAAAAAACATCCATGTGGTTTGCCCTGTGGATCGGTTTACATCCCTAAACTTTTTTTTAGAACAATTACATCCCTCCGTTAGTAAAGTTGGCACAAAATCATCCCTAAGGACGAACGCTGCAAAGAAGTCCCCGTTAAGTCCCCACGTGCTAGTCACGTGAGGGGTATTTTTGTCCATTTCTCACTCATCCTAAATAAAAAACATAGAATTTGTAACTTCAGCCATTATTTCATCATCATCATCACCAAAACCCACATCAATCCCATATTTCATCATAATCCCCCAACCCTTCAATCCCACATCAAACTCATACAAAAACCAATTCCGAGACCCTATTGGTCTCGGCTTAACCCACGGATATAACCACGAACCAAACGGACCCTATTAGTCCTTGGTGTTTCCCTCGGCTCCAACCACGTTTACTGATCGATGCTAAACCGTCAAGTTATCTCACACAAGCTAGCCACTTGTGAATGGCTAACCGTAAGAAACTTAAAACAGTTCAGACACCAATGCAATGAAGTCCAGGTGAGTATAGTGTTTCCCCAGGTCGTTATGTCCCAACGAGCTGTGCGAGAATAGTCAAACGAATAGTGATCGAGAGAATTTGAACGGAAAAGGATTGTGATTATGAACAGTTATACCTAAAGGAAAAGTTTATAAATTACAGGGGCTTAAATGCAAATTAAAGAAAATTAAAAAGATAAATTATATTAAATAAACGCTATCACTATTTGCAAAATGATGTTTTTGATTTTTCTTTTATAAAATTTAACTTAAAAACTACGTGACGTACAAAAGAAAATGTGAAACTTAAACAATATTAATCCTAAAAATATAAAAATGACATTTTTACAAACCTAATGATAAGAGAAAATTTTTAGAAAAAAGAAAATTATTTTTAAAACTATTTATCTAATTATTATTAATTAAAAACTATTTTTACCTATTTAATAATAACCTAAAATACAAGAAAATATGAAATAAAGCTAGAAAAATGAAATTATGACTTAGAAAAATCTAAAATAACTAAAGAGAATTTTCAAAACTAATTTTATATTTTTCTGATTATTTTTCTATTTTCTATGAATTAAAAACTATTTAAAACTAATTAAATTGCTAAAAATTACAAATTAAACTATGAAAAATCTAGAAAAATATTTTTTTGACTTTTTATATTTATCTTAACCTAGGAAAAATGAAAACTTATTTTTTTGAAGTTTTTCTGATTTAATTGTATTAAAAGCTAATTAAAAAGACTTAAAAACTGTTTAAAATTTGAAAAATAGCAAACAGTGCTAGAAAAATATGAAAAATTCAGGAAAAGTTTAAATTAATATTCTAAATCTGAGAAAAATGTAAAAACAGTAGCTTATGTGAAGAAATATGAAACTGCACTCACAAGTGCTTAAAAATAAGCACTCCAAATAAGCCAAAAGCCACAAATAAGCACCAAACTACCACAGAACCTATAATAAGCTATAACTACTCAAAATCAACTAGACACAACTGACCTAAACCTCTGAAGTTCAAACTACACAGATATGATGATTTGAGCTTAAGTGCCAAAATCAGTTTCCAACTACCACTTTGCAGCCTAAGAATAAGCTACCCAATAAGCTGAAACTAAAAAATAGATATAGGAACCTAAAGTAGACCTGGCTACCTACTTATAAACCAAAGACCAAACCAAGATAAGCTCTATTGAGCTTGTGACAAGCCCTGCAAATTACCTGTGCACACTCAGTTCCCTGTGCACAGGGCACTTTCCAAAGATGAGACCAAGTTGACAAGCTGTTTAAGAGCTTTTACAAAATTACTAAAATTCAACAAAAATCATTTTTGTAAACTAGACCAGTTGAAGTTTTTAAGACCAAAGTTTCACTTGATTTGAACCAAAAATGAGTCCATGAAAAATCATCCAAGGTGGGTACAAACTGAGATTTTCAACTGTTTTTGACTTTTGACAGTTTTGAAAGTTTGACTTTTATGAGATTTGAAACCAATTTGTGGACTGATATTGATGTACTATGATGAAATAAACCTAATGCAAGCTATCTCTATGTATTACAAACCTAAACACTGATTTTAACCAACTGATTCAATCAAATGTGATCACAAGAACATATTTTAAGCACTTTTGACTTTGGGTATTCTAGTGCACAACTAACTGACCAATTTGGCTATATTACTACTAATTGGGACTAAAGCAACATGTTTGACCCACTGAACAACCCTCTAACTTAGATTATGCAGCAGATCCAAACACTACTTAAATCACTGTTTTGAACTTTGATTTTCCTAAATTACAAATCCAAGCTATTATTTATACTAAAACAGATTTAAACTACTTATTTAATACAAATAACAATACTACAATTACCAAACAGCTCCTAAATTATTAATGCAAATATGAGAGTACCAAATAAAATTCAAATACTTACAACAGTCCCAGCCACAATGGCTTGCCAAACAGTACAGGTAACCACTATCCTAAACCTATCATAAACCCATATTCAACACTGCATCAACCCAAATCCACTTCCATTTCCAAATGAGCCCAGTTTGACTTTCGTTGACCAGATATCAAACTTGCTTGAAACCGAATTAGGAACTTACCAAAAGCTATAAAGAGCTTAAATAAACTTATTTGAGTTTAAAAATAAACAACTAGAAGCTTGCATATAAGTACATGAGATTGAATTTTTCAACAGTAAACACAAAAAACATGAAACTTAGTTAAACTTTGAATTGATACTTGAAACTGTATTACACTGATAAAACAACTTAGATTGAGTACATAGGAACAAAAGATTACAGCTTTTAAACTTAACTAAAACTTTTATATTAAAAACGACATATATGGAATTTAAAAACTAAAGACTACTACTCTCTCTTGCTTCTCTTCTCTCCTTTTATACACCAAAAGGCTCCCACGTGTCCTCTGAGTGAATCTCACTTGCATTTTGGACCTTTGGATGTCTTGAGAAGATCTTGGCCGTTTGATTGAATTTTTGGCGCCAAAGTTGTTTTTGCCAGTTGGGGTTGAGTGCAAGGGGGGAGGGATGCATTTAATGCATTTTGGAGTTTGGTGAGGTGGAGTGATAAGGGAGGTGAAGTGTGAGAGCTGGAGGGATGGGGAGGACTGGATTTGCAGAGGCAGTTGTTGGGGAAGAAGACTTTGGCGGGAGTGTTTGTTTGACCAGGGAGGTTGACTGGGGTGTTATATGAAAGGGGGTCCAAAAGTATAAATGGCAGGGGGTCAAAAAGGTTATGGCAGGGGCCAAAGGGGTTTAAAGGTCCAAGGGTTCATGGCTTAGGTTTAATAATCATAAGGACTTAGTTTGCAATTTCTGAAGGACCAATTCTGCCATTTTATCAAAGTTGTTCCAAGGGACCAAAAGTGACAAGTTTCAATAGTGCAAGGACCAAAATGGACATTTTCAAACTTCTAAGGACTATTTTTGCCAAATTTGAAACTTGAAGGACCAAACTTGTAATTTCTCAAAACTTTTGATATTTTTCATCAAAGGACTAATTTTGACAACTTATGATTTTAAAAGGACCTTTGGTGACTTTTCTTTTGAAATAAGTGCTCAGGGACTATTTCTGACAACTTTTGAAACTTGGGGGACTGAAACTGCCAATTATGCAAACTTAGCTCATTTTTCATCTGATTTTAAACATTTTGCATCTGAAACATATAAAATGCAATTTTGAGATATTTTCAGTATTTTGATGCATTTCTGAGCATTTTTAAATGTTTTGTAGTTCAGATTTAACCAAAAATGATGAGTATTCACACACTCATCAATCCCCCACACTAAACTATTGCTAGTCCCTAGCAATCTTTTGAGAAAAACTTAATGGATTTGAATCTCTTTACCAAAAGCCATTACTTCTGGAGTAGCCAAATGTTTCAGTTCAAGTAAGAACCATGGTACACCGATAACCATGTGATTTTGAGCAAACCACCAGCTTCCAACGGATTTGATTTGTCTTTACCAGAAGCCGTTTGCTTCTGGACTAGCCAACTCTTAGATAAATTATCAATATTATCTTTGGTGAGCTGATTACCAATTATGGTTTTTCCACTGCCTTTACCACAAGCCATAAACTTGCGGGCTAGCCAACTCTTCACTTTTTAGGATATGGTGAGCTGAATACCATACAATTTTGGGCAAATTGCAAGCCGTCAACGGATTTGAGATATCTTTACCAAGAGCCGTTTGCTCCTGGATTAGCCAATCCTTTTGTTTATTAGACATGGCGGACTGATAACCATAAGTTGAGTAAGTGCAGAACACTTACTTCAAAAAAAAATTTTGGCCAAAAAATGGGGGAATTGGGCGGTATAATTACATGATAAAATTCGTGAGAATTCCCCCCCACACTAGAAATGAATATTGCCCTCAATATTCAAAGTACCGGCGGTTATGCCGAAACATAGAACGTAAAAGGGAAATACTACGGCCATTATTTTGCAAGATTTTTATTATTATTATTATATTTTTTTTTTCATGAAAACTTATATACAACAGCGGAGGGCAACTCCCCCACACTAGGGTGGTAGAAAGTAGAAAGAAGTCAGAAATATGGGTGAAAACCCATATGGCATGCTACTGCTTTTGATTCCCGAGTCGCTAGATTGACTCGATCCCCGCATTCATTGGTTCATGGGGAAGTAAGTGGAAGAGATAATCTCCATCGGACTTTCATTCAAGATGTTTGGACAAATATTTGAAGCACGCGAAAGTTCCACACCGATGAGATATAGAGAGACAGACCCGGCTCACAAATGGTAAATGAAAATGCCGGGGTCAAAGATGGTATCTTCACTCCCGAATGAGTGAAGAAGAGAAGAAGTCACGGGATAGGTGAAGAAAAGAAAGAAAGTCATGATGAAAATCATGACTAACTCATCTTCATCCATAGGAGAATCCATAATTTCAGTATTATGAATCTCATCATTTAAGCTCACGTGATCAAGACAAATCCCGGGTGTGTCATGATCAAAGTGGAAGTTATCATACTCCGGCGAAGATATGATATGAGTGAGTTCACCGGCGAACTCCTCGTGAAGAGAATCAATCACAAGATGTAAATCTGTGAATTCTTGTCCCACTGTAGACTCATCACTATCCTCAATCTGAGTATCAAAGAGTGGATTCTCAGAAATTAAAGTGAATTCAGAGTCGAATTCAAATAGAGGATTGGTGAAAGTAGCTTTGAATGTTTTGGGAACAAAGTGATCAACATTCTCTATTGGACTGTTAGGGTGAGAAGTGAGTGAACGATCATTATAAGGGAGACTTTCAATCTCTCCCAGATCGGATTCGAAATCAAAGAGATCATCATCACTTTCTGATGAAAGTGGATTGATGTGAGCGAGTTCATCGGTGAACTCCTCAAGAAGAGGGTCAGACTGTGGGAGAGATGACTCAACATACTCGATGTTTCCATAGGAAGCACAATCGTCGCTAAGATCAGAGAAAGTTTCAAAATGATCTTTTGAACACTCAAGAGGGGAAAGAGAATCACACATATGCTTAGAAGTTCCCTGTGACTCTCTCGGGATTGGGATAAGGTTCTCAACACTAGACTTTATGAATTCGTCCGATTCCTTTTCAGGAACAGTGTCAAGATGCTCATCCCCCATGTTCAGAGAGTGAGTGGGAGCTTCGGGTGTGATAGCAGTTGTTTGAGATGGAATCTCAACTGCTGGGATGTCAACTGACTGAGGGAGTTGAGAAATAATATTCTTAAAAGGATAAAAACTCTCCTCGTCATCATCATATAGAGCTGCCTTAAGAAATTGGGAACGCCTTAGAGCTGCTTGCTCTAGGACTAATAATTCTTCCCTAGATTTGCAGGCCTCTCGTTCTTCGGCTAGCAATTCTCCCATGGTCTTTTCACCACTCACTTGATTCTTAAAGTTACTAATCATATCATCAAGTGTTTTCATTGCGGTTTCAAAATTTTGGGAGATTTCTTGAGACAACGGCTCAGGTGGAGTTTGAACCGTATGGTGCTGTGGAGGTTGGAAATTGTCAAACCTGTGAGAGTCATGATTGTTACAAGGAAATGGATTCCCTATTTGACAATCCGAGCTGAAGTGGGGACCTCCACAGTACTCACAACAGTAAAACTGTTGAGTCTGGACTGGTGAATTATATGGATATTGGTCATAACCAAAGTTCTGAGCATCACCGGAAAACTGTTCATAGACAAACGTGTTTCCGGATTGACACTCAAATCCTTGGTGAGGACCTCCACAAAATTCACAGCAGTTATGTTGATTATATGAAGATAAGTCGGGCTGTGGTGGGTAATTGGAAAAGTTTGAGGGGTCGTTAAATGAGTTCGGATTAGGATTATAATCAAATGAATTCCTCGAACCACAAAACAAACAACTCCCGTTACGAATATCATTACCACACTGTACACATGTACACCAACGACAGGGTGAACCAAAAAGAGGCTCACCACAACCGACACAAGGAATAAACGATTTCATTTGAGAGTTATGAGAAGGAATCGGTTTATTCAAAGAATCAACAAAACCAACACGGTGATCCGAATGACTATCAAGTCTCGAAGAACATTTTGAAAAATCCGGAGGTGGGACAAGTGGTGTGCTCTGAGAGCTAGCAATTTCCACCACTTCCGTTATGGTCTCCGGTTTTGGTTTTTGAGAAACGTGAAGATTAGGCAAGTCATTCTTGCTAGTCACCGGTCTAAATTCTGCATGATTGCGTTTAACCGTAAATTGCAAAAGTTTAGGATCAATTTTAGACGGCTTAGGAGCAATTGAGGGGTTAGATCTTTGGATAACCGTAGGTTGGACGTATTTAGTACTTCCATTATCAGAGGGAAGTACCTGGTCCTTTGTCACCCCGGTTTCTCGTTCCATTTCCCTACGCAGAATTAACGGATCATCACGAACAACACGAATTCTTGACATTTGTGATAAAGTATGAAGTTTTTCAACTTCGTCCCAGAATTCGTCGTAGTCGAGAGATTCCATGAGAATAGAAGAAGTTAGAATCAAATGGATAGAGGGTAAAGGGATAAAGAATCAAAAAGGGTAAGAGGGTAAAGAGGAATATTTTTGGATTTTTGGATAAACATTTTGTAAAAATAAGAAAGAAAATCTTTTTGGGTTTTTGATATTTAAGATGTTTTTGGATTTTTATAAGAAAATATAAACATATATAGATGGTATAAACAAGGAGTGAATATTCAAATCACTAATCTGCTAAACGTAAGATAATTAGCACAGCTCCCCGGCAGCGGCGCCAAAAATTTGATCGATGCTAAACCGTCAAGTTATCTCACACAAGCTAGCCACTTGTGAATGGCTAACCGTAAGAAACTTAAAACAGTTCAGACACCAATGCAATGAAGTCCAGGTGAGTATAGTGTTTCCCCAGGTCGTTATGTCCCAACGAGCTGTGCGAGAATAGTCAAACGAATAGTGATCGAGAGAATTTGAACGGAAAAGGATTGTGATTATGAACAATTATACCTAAAGGAAAAGTTTATAAATTACAGGGGCTTAAATGCAAATTAAAGAAAATTAAAAAGATAAATTATATTAAATAAACGCTATCACTATTTGCAAAATGATGTTTTTGATTTTTCTTTTATAAAATTTAACTTAAAAACTACGTGACGTACAAAAGAAAATGTGAAACTTAAACAATATTAATCCTAAAAATATAAAAATGACATTTTTACAAACCTAATGATAAGAGAAAATTTTTAGAAAAAAGAAAATTATTTTTAAAACTATTTATCTAATTATTATTAATTAAAAACTATTTTTACCTATTTAATAATAACCTAAAATACAAGAAAATATGAAATAAAGCTAGAAAAATGAAATTATGACTTAGAAAAATCTAAAATAACTAAAGAGAATTTTCAAAACTAATTTTATATTTTTCTGATTATTTTTCTATTTTCTATGAATTAAAAACTATTTAAAACTAATTAAATTGCTAAAAATTACAAATTAAACTATGAAAAATCTAGAAAAATATTTTTTTGACTTTTTATATTTATCTTAACCTAGGAAAAATGAAAACTTATTTTTTTGAAGTTTTTCTGATTTAATTGTATTAAAAGCTAATTAAAAAGACTTAAAAACTGTTTAAAATTTGAAAAATAGCAAACAGTGTTAGAAAAATATGAAAAATTCAGGAAAAGTTTAAATTAATATTCTAAATCTGAGAAAAATGTAAAAACAGTAGCTTATGTGAAGAAATATGAAACTGCACTCACAAGTGCTTAAAAATAAGCACTCCAAATAAGCCAAAAGCCACAAATAAGCACCAAACTACCACAGAACCTATAATAAGCTATAACTACTCAAAATCAACTAGACACAACTGACCTAAACCTCTGAAGTTCAAACTACACAGATATGATGATTTGAGCTTAAGTGCCAAAATCAGTTTCCAACTACCACTTTGCAGCCTAAGAATAAGCTACCCAATAAGCTGAAACTAAAAAATAGATATAGGAACCTAAAGTAGACCTGGCTACCTACTTATAAACCAAAGACCAAACCAAGATAAGCTCTATTGAGCTTGTGACAAGCCCTGCAAATTACCTGTGCACACTCAGTTCCCTGTGCACAGGGCACTTTCCAAAGATGAGACCAAGTTGACAAGCTGTTTAAGAGCTTTTACAAAATTACTAAAATTCAACAAAAATCATTTTTGTAAACTAGACCAGTTGAAGTTTTTAAGACCAAAGTTTCACTTGATTTGAACCAAAAATGAGTCCATGAAAAATCATCCAAGGTGGGTACAAACTGAGATTTTCAACTGTTTTTGACTTTTGACAGTTTTGAAAGTTTGACTTTTATGAGATTTGAAACCAATTTGTGGACTGATATTGATGTACTATGATGAAATAAACCTAATGCAAGCTATCTCTATGTATTACAAACCTAAACACTGATTTTAACCAACTGATTCAATCAAATGTGATCACAAGAACATATTTTAAGCACTTTTGACTTTGGGTATTCTAGTGCACAACTAACTGACCAATTTGGCTATATTACTACTAATTGGGACTAAAGCAACATGTTTGACCCACTGAACAACCCTCTAACTTAGATTATGCAGCAGATCCAAACACTACTTAAATCACTGTTTTGAACTTTGATTTTCCTAAATTACAAATCCAAGCTATTATTTATACTAAAACAGATTTAAACTACTTATTTAATACAAATAACAATACTACAATTACCAAACAGCTCCTAAATTATTAATGCAAATATGAGAGTACCAAATAAAATTCAAATACTTACAACAGTCCCAGCCACAATGGCTTGCCAAACAGTACAGGTAACCACTATCCTAAACCTATCATAAACCCATATTCAACACTGCATCAACCCAAATCCACTTCCATTTCCAAATGAGCCCAGTTTGACTTTCGTTGACCAGATATCAAACTTGCTTGAAACCGAATTAGGAACTTACCAAAAGCTATAAAGAGCTTAAATAAACTTATTTGAGTTTAAAAATAAACAACTAGAAGCTTGCATATAAGTACATGAGATTGAATTTTTCAACAGTAAACACAAAAAACATGAAACTTAGTTAAACTTTGAATTGATACTTGAAACTGTATTACACTGATAAAACAACTTAGATTGAGTACATAGGAACAAAAGATTACAGCTTTTAAACTTAACTAAAACTTTTATATTAAAAACGACATATATGGAATTTAAAAACTAAAGACTACTACTCTCTCTTGCTTCTCTTCTCTCCTTTTATACACCAAAAGGCTCCCACGTGTCCTCTGAGTGAATCTCACTTGCATTTTGGACCTTTGGATGTCTTGAGAAGATCTTGGCCGTTTGATTGAATTTTTGGCGCCAAAGTTGTTTTTGCCAGTTGGGGTTGAGTGCAAGGGGGGAGGGATGCATTTAATGCATTTTGGAGTTTGGTGAGGTGGAGTGATAAGGGAGGTGAAGTGTGAGAGCTGGAGGGATGGGGAGGACTGGATTTGCAGAGGCAGTTGTTGGGGAAGAAGACTTTGGCGGGAGTGTTTGTTTGACCAGGGAGGTTGACTGGGGTGTTATATGAAAGGGGGTCCAAAAGTATAAATGGCAGGGGGTCAAAAAGGTTATGGCAGGGGCCAAAGGGGTTTAAAGGTCCAAGGGTTCATGGCTTAGGTTTAATAATCATAAGGACTTAGTTTGCAATTTCTGAAGGACCAATTCTGCCATTTTATCAAAGTTGTTCCAAGGGACCAAAAGTGACAAGTTTCAATAGTGCAAGGACCAAAATGGACATTTTCAAACTTCTAAGGACTATTTTTGCCAAATTTGAAACTTGAAGGACCAAACTTGTAATTTCTCAAAACTTTTGATATTTTTCATCAAAGGACTAATTTTGACAACTTATGATTTTAAAAGGACCTTTGGTGACTTTTCTTTTGAAATAAGTGCTCAGGGACTATTTCTGACAACTTTTGAAACTTGGGGGATTGAAACTGCCAATTATGCAAACTTAGCTCATTTTTCATCTGATTTTAAACATTTTGCATCTGAAACATATAAAATGCAATTTTGAGATATTTTCAGTATTTTGATGCATTTCTGAGCATTTTTAAATGTTTTGTAGTTCAGATTTAACCAAAAATGATGAGTATTCACACACTCATCATTTACAACCACCGGACCTTCTTGGTCCCGGTCAACTCCAACAACAACAACAACAACCAAAAATCAACCAAAACCGAACCCTTGTTCTTGCTTGCTCTAGGCTCAAACCCAACGAAACCAAACCGGACCCTAGTGGTCACGGTTCATCCCTAACGTCAACAACACCATCCAAGTCTCCACATCCGAATCAAACAAACATGAATATAAATAATAAAATAACATACGACTCAACTTGACACTAACACGACACACACATGATACCAAACAAATTTTATTTGCGTTTTCTTTTATAAAAGATTGTTTCCTACTCGTTTTCCACTTAACCCAAACCAAAACAAGAAAAACGTGACTCGGAGGTCACTAAACGAGTGAGGACTCGTGTTTCTCACCTTCCTTCTTCCCGATCTATGCGTGAATTGGCGAAATAACAATAAAGGGTGGCGCGTTGGGTGGTTTGGGTGGCGGTGGTAGTGAGAAATGGCGCGTGGAGTGGGTGTAAATGGAGAGGAGGTTGAGACAAGCGTTTTGGTGGTGGTGGTGGTGTACGCGCGGCGGTGGTGGTGGCGGGGTGTTGCAGCGGCGAGGAAAGAGAAAGGGGCAAAGGAGATGATGATGAAATAAAGGGTTGGGGATGGGCTTGTGAGAGAGAAAGGGGCAGGGATGTTTTTTATTTAGGATGAGTGAGAAATGGACAAAAATACCCCTCACTTGACTAGCACGTGGGGGACTTAACGGGGACTTCTTTGCAGCGTTCGTCTTTAGGGATGATTTTGTGCCAACTTTACTAACGAAGGGATGTAATTGTTCCAAAAAAAAGTTTAGGGATGTAAACTGATCCACAGGGCAAACCACATGGATGTTTTTTGGACTTTACTCTTTATTTTATTTATTTTTTAAAAATTTATATATGAGCTTTTTTTATACTTTTACAAGGGATAATCTATGCAAAGTTACCATAACTATTTAAAGTCAACTATTAATCACTCTCTTAAGAGCACTTTCAATGAACTACATGTGTTATATTTGAACTTTTGGTCATCGTAAGAACTTGTGAGGACTTCAGTTCATGGAGCATGCATCAAAATAGAAAACTTGCGAGGACTACGAGGATGTTGTGGAGTGCGTGAAATTGAGCCACATGACAGTTTTCTATTGGGACACATGAGTCCACGAAATCCTCACAAGCTTAATCGTAATTCCTCATAATCCGGTATGTAACGTGCAAAGCCAATCAATTTTAATCGTAACTCCTTATATAATTCGAGTTGTTCAAAAAGGAAATCATATACTTATAACTCTAAAAATACTACGTAAAAGAGCAAAACTTTTGGACAGAAAAACCAATAGCTGGACCGGTCCAACTTGGAACCGACCCGCGGTTCAGTTCTTGGTTCTCGGTTCATGAACCTAATTTGAAGTCCAATTACAACAATAAAAACCTTTGGACTCAATAATCCATAATAACATAAAGGACCAAACATGTAACTTACTCTATTTAAATAACCACTTTGAAAAAGCATATCGGATCATCGCCGGATAGTCGCCGTAGCCACCAATTGCGAGTCTCAACTTCAGCTCGTTACAACAAGGTATTAAATTACATGTGCATGAGCATCAGAGTATGTGATGTTATGTTTTTGTGATGCATACCAAGTGTTTGATGAAATGCCTGTGAAGTGTTTTGATTAAAAAACATGGAAATATTGGTAATGATGGTTTATTTGAAGTGGGTTTTTGGGTTATTGAAACGCGATAAGCTGTTTCGAGTGTTTGGATGGAGTAGAAAAAACAACTTTAGCTTATTGCTTATTTAAGGTTATTTACAACTTTAGTAAGGGTTTTTTCTCTTTGTTGGTTAGAAATGTTAGCTCCTTTTTTGTTACCATGTTTTGATATATAGCTTGTAACAAAAAACATGTAGATGCTTATCTTGTGCATACGTATGTGAATAAGCAATTTTTGGCCCATCTGATTATGAAATGTAGATGCTTGGCTTTGATAAATGCTGCTTCCCTTTCTTGCTTCAAGGCATGACCTCTTCTTGGTTCCTTATTTTAGTAGTTATTTAAATAGTTAAGGAGAAATAATGAATAACCGATGAACGGAAATTCATTTTGGGTACATATACTATATCATTTCTGGATTATCTTCTATGTAAATTCGTGTTCTATTGAACCCTTAATGCTCTTCTTGACTCATTATATTAGTGTGTTCACTTCCTGTTTCGCCAACAGGCAACGGTATATGTTTTTTGTTTGTTCAAACAGAAAACAATCATTCTCTTTTGGAATGGTGTATCAGTTATAGCTCAAAGTCTTTAGTTTACCTAAAGAAATGACAAAGGATGAAGAAATGGTGGGATAGTATCTATTGCCTAAACATTTGGTTTTCTTACACATCTCTTAAGTTGAAAATTGCTTATGAATGTTATTTTGGCGTGGCTATCTGTGTACCAGTAAGTATTACAAATTGCAGCTTTGTGTAGCTTGATGGATCTTTTAGTACATAGGTACCCTTGTTCTTTATATAATTAGGTATGTGCGTACTGTATAGAAGAGTATGCTGTCTAATACCTAAGTTAGAAGAATATGCTGTCTAATACCTAAGTTATTGGGCTGTGTTCGTGATCAAGGAATGTTCTAATACAGACAGTAACTTCACTGTACCGGTGACACTGTCAAACAAATTACTTATAACCTTTAGATTTGGCTTGTTTTATCTTAATTATAAAATACAAAAAGTTAGATAAAAGGGGACAGGTAACATGGGTCGACAAGTCTGTGATGTAGATTGTAGAAAACCCCCTAGACTGTTTCATGACTTCATCCATCCAAGGGCTTACATTATTATAGAAATAGTCTTATTGTTATAGCAATGATCAGTACATCAGCTATTTATAAAATGTTATACGACGTAGACGAAAATGTTTTTGCGGCTCAAACCAACCTGACACAGTGACATGGTCCATTTTGACCAATGCTACTAAAGACCCAGTGAACCCTGTTATGCAACAACCTGAATCTTCCTAAAATTGAACAAAAAAACCTGAAAGAGTTCTTTTGCTCACTAGCATCGTGTTGTTTTCATTTTAGTAATTAACGTATAAGATAATGTATTAATCCTTCATTGCAGGTCATAGTCTGGTTGCATGATCCACTCAAGACCGATTTCAAACTCTTGAAGAACCCTTGATGTCTCGCGGACCCCCACTTCCTCGGCTACTTCTTAACAACGTTTCTTGCATGCGAAATGCCCAACAAATCTTGCGCCACACAAACATATCAATTCATGATGGTGGAGCCCTCGTACTCACGGGAGCAAACGGGTCCGGCAAGTCTACGTTCTTACGCATGCTAGCTGGATTTTCCAAGCCATCAGCGGGCGAGATCTTATGGAACGGTCATGACATAACCGAGTCAGGAGTTTTTCACCAGTACAAACTTCAACTCAATTGGCTCTCGTTAAAAGAAGCCATAAAAAGCAACTTCACAGTTCTCGACAATGTTCAGTGGTTTGAAGTTCTTGAACACAAACAAGGTAAATCTTTACCTGCTTTGGAGTTTATGGGGCTTGGGCGATTGGCTAATGAGAAAGCACGAATGCTTTCAATGGGTCAAAGAAAAAGATTGCAACTTGCTAGAGTGATTGCAATGGATAGACCTATATGGCTACTCGATTAACCTTCAGTTGCTTTGGATGATGAGGGTGTGAAGCTTTTGGAGCAAATGATTGCGGATCATAGGAGTCAGGGTGGAATAGTCATTGTAGCAACACATTTACCAATTCAGATTGAAGATGCAATGTTCTTAAGGTTGCCTCCCAGGTTTCCAAGAAGGATAACTTTAGTTGACATGCTTCCCCATTAAGGTGAAATGATGAAATTTACCTTTTTTGAATTATATCTAATTCTCTGCTACTGTCTCTCATAATATAATAGGTTAAGTGTTTTGCTAATACTTGTATTATGTGATTGCATGATAAGAGAAACTGTAGAAAACACTACTGCTTATGTGATTTTTGTAAGCAGTGCCAACTACGACGTTCTTTTTGACCCTGTTAAGCGATACGGCTTTTGCAAAACTATAGAACATTTGACACCTTTTCACTTTTGTGTATGGTGTATGTATTTCATAGTTTCACCACTTCATGTGTTTTCTACTTTTCTATTTATGTGTATGTATATATGTTGTGTGCTTGTGTGTACTTGTGTGGCCAAAGAGCATCGTAGTCGAAATGCATATTCATACACTACGATAGTTAATTAATGAATTTGTTTCTAAAATTTTAGATAGTTACAACAACACATTCAATAGTTAATCAAACCATCATACTTAAGTTACTAATCTGAGTAATAGTAGAGATCGTTACAACTAGTCCATGAAGATGTCGACAACACTTGTTTAGCTCGACCATGCCCGTGATCTCCTCAAATGCTTCTTGGTATCTCATCTTTACTTCTGCCATATGAAGTCCCACTAACTCTTTGACTCTGATCTCTTTTTGAGACAATCTATCTTTTCAACCAATTTTAGTGATTTTATGGTTAGACGATCTTTCCGTAAAAGCAAGTCTACTACTTCGTTACCCGGTTTTTTCCATAGTTGCAGGTCCTCTTGTGTCTTGAAAGGCTACATGGTTATCAAAGGCATGCTTGTCGGAAGCTGGGATCACACGGATATTAAAGAGATGATTGTTGTTTTGATTTTTTCGTTTTTTTCGTATGTAATAAATGTGTTTTTTGATGTGTTTCTATGGTGTCATAACATTTGGAGTTGAAGTTGTATCGGTAATGAACCTCTTATTGCGTTCCCAAGTTGTTATAATCTGATTTTCGTTTTCACAAACTATGGTTAGAATTGTTTATGACAATTGACAAATGCAATAATTTTTTTTTATTTTATTATTTTTTTTTTCTTAGTTATTATTATTATTATTTTTTTTGATATGAGCTTTTTTATACTTTTACAAGGGATAATCCATGCAAAGGTAACACAACTATTTAACTTCTATTAAGACCATAAATATAGTGCACCACTTATAGCCATGTAAAGTCAACAACTATTAATCACTCTCTTAAGAGCATTTTCAATGAACTACATGTTTTATGTTTGAACTTTTGGTGATCGTAAGAACTTGTGAGGACTTCACGGAGCCATGCATCAAAATAGAAAACTTGCGAGGACTACGAGGATGTTGTGGAGTGCGCGAAATTGAGCCACATGACAGTTTTCTATTGGGACACATGAGTCCACGAAATCCTCACAAGCTGTCACGTAGACCAAAAGTCCAATTTCGAAATTCCTCGTAATCCGGTATGTAACGTGCAAAGCCAATCATATACTTAGAGCAAGGGGTGTCATGACTTGCCCAATTCTCTTCATTTGGGCCCCACGTGTGCTACATCACCTCCACATCACTCCAACACACTCACTTAAAAATACCCCCAAATCACAACTTACTCAAACCTCTTCACTTGGGTCTCACCCACCCTCACAAACACATCACAAACACAAAAGAAACAAACACAAACACTGCAAAATCTTTTGTCATGTTTCTCGTCGTTGGAGTGGCGAAACCACTACTGGCGAACCAGCATGGTGTCGTGGCGAGGAGCAAAACGCATTGGCGAGATGGCCACATAGGAATTGGCGAGCTGCGAATTGTTCCATACCCCGTGCTCTTATAACTCTAAAAATACTATGTAAAAGAACGAAATAGAAGTAGTGATATGCTCATCTAGGACGGAACGTTTGGACCGAAAAACCAACACCTGGACCGGTCCAAAATTGGAACCGACCCACGGTTCAGTTCTTGGTTCTCGGTTCATGAACCTAATTTGAAGTCCAATTACATCAAAATATAAACCTTTGAACCCAATGATCCATAACCTAAAGGACCAAACATGTAACTTACTCTATTTAAATAACCACCTTGAAAAAGTATCTCGGAAAAACTGGTTGATCTGCCGTCATATTTCGCCGGAGCCACCAATTGTCAGTTCACCTTCAGCTCGTTACGACAAGGTAATAAATTGCATGTATATGATTATTTGATGTTATGTTTTTGTGATGCATACCAACTGTTTGATGTAATGCCTGTGAAATGTTTTGATTCAAAAACATGGAAATGTTGATAATGATGGTTTAGTTGAAATGGGTTTTCGGGTTATAGTGTTATCGAAACGCGATAAGCTGTTTCGAGTGTTTGGATGGAGTAGAAAAAAACAGCTTTAGGTTATTAGCTTATTTAAGCTTATTTGCAGCTTTGGTAAGGTTTTGTTGTTCTTCGCGGTTAGAAATGTTAGTTCCTTTTTTGTTGCTCAACGTTTTGATATATATAGCATAAGCTTATGCATCTTGTGCATTGAATTTTGATAATACTTAAAGTGAGGGGGTGTTTGTTTAAGCTTATTTCATGGGCTTATGTGCTTATTGAATTTGATAAGCTCATTTAATTTTTGGGCTTATGAGCTTATCAAAGTTTCAATAAGCTCATAAGGCCATCAAATAAGCTTAAACAAAATAAGCTTTTATTGTGAAAGAGATTAAGTTGTTTCAAAGTTCAAAGTTGGCCCATTTGATTTTAGAATGTGGATGCTTCCCTGCTTGGCTTAGATAACCTTCTGCTTGGTTTCTTATTTTATAAATATTTGAATAATATATGGAAAAAACATGAGTAACCGATCAACGGAAATTCATTTTGGGTACGTCTGCGATGTCATTTCTGGATTTCTATGCAAATTCGTTTCCTAATGAACTCTTAACCCCGTGTTGTGGAATTACAACTTGTATTTAATCGGACAGTTTACTCCATTTCTGTAAAAAGCATGTCACGATTGGATCTATTTGGTATCAAGCCTGGTAGAGTCTATCTTAAACTGATTAGGATTAATATAAAAATGTGTGCTTTTCTTGATTCATATTGTTAGTATTCACGTCGTTCCACCAGAAAACAGTCATCTTTTTTGGTATGGTATATCAGTTATAGCTCATAATCTTTAGTTTACCTAAAAGAAATGACGAAGGATAAAGAAAAGGTGGGATAGTTATCTATTGCTTAAACATTTGGTTTTCTTACACATCTCTTAAGTTGAAAATTGCTTATGAACGTTATTTTGGCGTGGCTATCTGTGTACCAGTAAGTATTACAAATTGCAGCTTTGTGTAGCTTGATGGATCTTTTAGTACACAGGTACCCTTTTTCTTTATGTAATTAGGTATGTGCGTACTGTATAGAAGAGTATGCTGTCTAATACATAAATTATTGGGTTGGGTTGGTGATCAAGGAATGATCTAATACAATACAGTAAACTTCACTTACCGTGGCACTGTCAAACAAATTGCTCATAGCTTGGTAGATTTGGCTTGTTTTATCTTAATTGAGGTAATTACTTAATTATAAAATACAAGGGCTTACATTATTATAGAAATAGTATTATTGTTATATCAATAATCAATACATTAACTATTATAAAATGTTATATAATATGGACGGAAATGTTTTTGCGGCTCAAACGAACCTGATATGGCCCATTTCGACCCATGCTATTTAAGACCCAGTGCACCCCTTAATGCAACAAGCTGGACCTTCTTGAAATTGAAAAACTAAAAATCCTGGAAGAGTTCCCTTGCTCACTGGCATTGTGATTTCATTTTAGTAATTACCTTGTTAGGTAATGTGTTCATCCTTCATTCAGGTCATAATCTGGTTGCATGATCCACTTAAGACTGATTTCAAACTTTTAAAGAACCCTTGATGTCTCGTGGGCCTCCACTTCCTCGGCTACTTCTCAACAGTGTTTCTTGCATGAGAAACGCGCAACAAATCTTACGTCACACAAACATATCAATTCATGACGGTGGAGCCCTCGTACTCACAGGAGCAAATGGGTCTGGCAAGTCAACATTCTTACGCATGCTGGCAGGATTCTCTAAACCATCAGCCGGTGAGATCTTATGGAACAGTCATGACATTACCGAGTCAGGAGTTTTTCACCAGTACAAACTTCAACTCAATTGGCTCTCGTTAAAAGAAGCCATAAAAAGCAACTTCACAGTTCTCGACAATGTTCAGTGGTTTGAAGTTCTTGAACACAAACAAGGTAAATCTTTACCTGCTTTGGAGTTTATGGGGCTTGGGCGATTGGCTAATGAGAAAGCACGAATGCTTTCAATGGGTCAAAGAAAAAGATTGCAACTTGCTAGAGTGATTGCAATGGATAGACCAATATGGCTACTCGATGAACCTTCAGTTGCTTTGGATGACGAGGGTGTGAAGCTTTTGGAGCAAATGATTGCGGATCATAGGAGTCAGGGTGGAATAGTCATTGTAGCAACACATTTACCAATTGCGATTGAAGATGCAATGTTTTTAAGGTTGCCTCCAAGATTTCCAAGAAGGATAACTTTAGTTGACATGCTTCCCCATTAAGGTGAAATGATATAATTTACTAGTACCGTTTTTGAATTTTATCTAATTTTCTGTTACTGTCTCTCATAATATAATAGGTCGAGTGTTTTGCTAATACTTGTATTATGTGATTGCATGATAAGAGAAACTGTAAAAAAACTCTACTGCTTATGTGATTTATGTAAGCAGTGCCAAATACAACGTTCTTTTTGACCCGGTTATGCGTCTTTTGGGTTGAGATAAGCGATGCGGCCTTTGCAAAACTGTAGAACATTCGACACTTTTTCAATTTTGTGTATGGTGTATGTATTTCATAGTTTCATCATTTCATGTGTTTTCTACTTTTTTATATATGTGTATGTGGTATATGTTGTGTGTATTTGTGTGGCCAAAGAGCATCATAGTTAAAATGCATATTCATACACTACGAGTCTATGATGGTTAATTAATTAATTCGTTTCTAAAATTTTAGATAGTTACAAAAAACATTCGATATTTAATCAAACCATTATACTTAAATTTCTAATCTAAATAATAGTAGAGATCGTTGTTACAACTAGTCCATGAAGCTGTCGACAACGCTCTTGGCTAGCTCGACCATGCCCATGATCTTCTCAAATGCTTCTTGGTATCTCATCTTTACTTCTGCCATATGAAGTCCCACTAACTCTTTGACTCTGTGATCTATCTCTCTTCTGAGACAATCTATCTTTTCAACCAATTTTAGTGATTTTATGGTTAGACGATCTTTCTGTAAAAGCAAGTCTACTACTTCGTTACCCGGTTTTTTCCATAGTTGCAGGTCCTCTTGTGTCTTGAGCTCGTCATTCAACCACACCATGTCATCATAAGAGCTAATCACAGGCATGTCTATCACTTGATCTCCTGGAGCCTTTTTGTTGAGTGCTAATCCACTAGTACCCTTCTCTGATATGTAACTTGTCATAACTTCTTGCCTTTGTCCATTCCATCGGATGTATCTGCAACAATATAAACTTAATCAGATTGCCTCTTATATTCGGCTTAAATTTAATCTTGATGTTTTTAACATCTCAAGCATAGACTAACAGCTTATTTCAACTCTAAACCATCATCGAATTTATCGTTAGTCAACTTTATAATAAGCTTAATATATAGAATGTGAAACGGATATTTAACTATTCAATTATCAAGGATACTTAAAAACACTCAGTTTTCTCTGTTACATTTGTTTTTGGGTTTTGTTTTCAGATTCTCATCTTTTCATAATCCTTGTTACATAACCAACAGCTTCATAGCTTTCGCAAAGTTCTGCACAAGTTTAGTTATACTGTATTGATTTAGTATGAGGGAAAAGTGTCACGAACTTGTTTCTGCAAGCTCATTATAAGACAGTTGTGATCTTACTAAACATCCATATGATTTTATAAATGATGCAACCAAAAGACAAGAAAAGAAAGACTTGGTATTAAAATTTGAGTTGTAACTTACAAAAACGAGTGCCTCAATATTGATTTGGTATGTGTTATGCTAAATGAAGTCCACTCGTATATATACTACTTGTGCGTCGAATTAAGGGCCGAGATCTATTAAATCATCGGTTGATATTACATGAAACATTATACAGTAGAACCTTAACTACAAATCTGCAACTGCAAGGGAAGACTTCTAAGTTCTCCAGTTAAGCCAATCAAGTGTTCTAAAACAAATGCTATGAAAAATTATGCGTAGTAATGTAATGAAACTGTGATCTAAGGTCCAAACTAGTTATATCGGTTTCGAGTTTTTTGGTGTTTTATTCATTAGCCATGTTTCTAACCAAACAATAAAATACATAAATAACCCACAATTATATGTATTTCCTAACCGAATACATACCTCTTTAATTATATTTTCTAGCGGGGAGATTACAAGTTCAAATCTCGCCCCACGTATCTTTAGTTATGACAGTACACGATTTACTTTTTACATGTTGATATGAAACCGGACGATATTAGACCGATAGTTAATCGACTTTCTTTAGGTCACCAAGGTTTTTGAGATTTTGTCCAACTAATCTACGATGTTTAAGGTCAGCGTTTACGCAGACTTAAACCGGGCGAAATCTTCCTTTTCGAAGAACCTGTGTCAACCCTTCACGAACACCAAACAAAAAAGTTAATTTTTAAGATTATGCATCGTTGAATGTTAAAATTTAATTAAACCTCCTATTAAACAAGTTAATTCTAAGCAAGATTCCAAATAAACAAAAAATTCATAATCACTTCTTATTTGCAGGTTCACCCAAACACTCCCTCAACTAAAATCACATTCTAAACAAAGTTACCAAACCCCCCCCTTAAATCCCACAAGCAATCCCCATTCCCCACCTCACCTATATAACAACCACTTTCATCAACACAATAAAGTCAGGGTTAGGGTTAAAGAAAAAAAACTCAGACAAAAAATCATAAGAAATGAGGCAGCCAAAAGAGGAACATCAAAAATGTTTTTTTTTTTTTTTTTTTTTTTTTTTAAGGTTGTTGCCGCCTCTTACTGCCAATGATTTTCCTTAACCCCAAACATATCTCAACAACCTTAAATTTTGTGTTTGTGTTTGTGTTTTTATAAACATAAACAAACAATATCAATAGAGAAATGATACATGGACCTAAACTAACAACACCAACAACGCCTCCTTCATCACCACTTTCTTCTATTAACCTTTTGTTACGGAGTACAGTATTATTTATGAGGCAGTGATGATATTAGTGAATGGATTTTTGTCTGAGTGAATTTTGAACAAAGTTTGAGATTAACCGTATCTTGGCGGGGTAATTTACTTTGCAGCCATGACGGTTTTATCCTCTTTGTTTCATGCTTTTTTTTTCTTTTAGATCTGAGCCTCCTGAAAATATTTTCAAAATCTATAATTTTCATCTTGTTAAGATTAAGTTTTTATTATACTTTTTCTGCTTGTTAAGGGGTGTTTGGCTAAACTTAATTCAACCAAGCATTGTTTAAGGCTTCATGAGATATGGATGTGCTGATGTGCTTTATTAAAAGAGAATTACTACAACTAGGTGTCAGTCGGGTCGGGTCGGGTTCAGGTCAATTTGGGGTCGACACTAAAAAACATACCGAACACGATCCAATTTAGACTTTGGGTTAGTCGGGTTCGGGTCAATTTGAGTGGGGTCTATTCGGGTTCAGGTTAACATGAATATGAGTACAATGACTAAAAAATAGGCCAGTTCGCTATGTTTACATAGATATTTATAAAAAATATGTTAAAAAAAAGAAAAAATTAATATTCGGGTCAAACGGGTAATTTTTTACACAATGAGTTATCATAATTTAATATGTTAAAATAAACTCAAATGAGTTAAGCAAAATGAAGGGCTTATTTGAGGGTTGTCTTTCTAGAAAACTTAAAATAAGCAAACTAAACGAAGTATCAATTAAACGAATACTAAGTTTTAGAACAATGAACTCTTTGCTTACCAATTAAGATTTGAAGTCGATAGTTGGTTTGTGTAACAGATTTGAAACAATTTACTTGGTACTTAGACCAACAAATCGATTTGATTTTGTGTTTGTATTAGTCTCTGTAAATATATACTCTGTAAAACGGACTTGCCATTTACTTGGTAACAAATTCTGATCCCATGGTTGATGTACAGTATAATGATACAAGTGTTATCTTAAGATATGAATATCAGTCGATAAGTTTCAACTTTAAAGGTTGTATTATTTGTTTAAAAAGGTTGTATTCTTAAAAGGTGTTGCAGTTTAATTATTTGCCATTTTTCTAGTCGAAAAAAGATAAACATAAATAACCTACAATTATCTTGTCTTTTCTTACGGACAACATTCTTTGGTCCATAACTAACGGGGATACTTGGCTTATCTCTTTGAGTCCAATAACTGGATACATAACACGATGGAACTAGGTGGTAATCATATCAACAAATCGTATTAATAATGGCTTAGTCTACCTAAATAGTTCGTTTAATACAGATTTACTACATGAGATGTTAGTATATTAAGATGCATTTTGGGGTGAAACTAGTTCTTTCTGACTCGAGACAAAGACAACATGTAATAATGTATGATGTATCACAGCACCACATTTGCAAATTTTTTATTTTATTTTATTTTATTTTATTTATTTATTTATTTATTTATTATTTTTTTTTTTTTTACATTTGAATAATTAAACTTAGCTAGAACAGTAAACAACTTGGGCTTTAAATGTTGGCTGCAGACTATGTTTATATTGGACAGTGGATTACTTTTTGAGGCTTTAAAAATATGTTGGGCGGTGTAGTGTTTGCCCACCCTACATAAGCCCAAATCCGACTTAGCTTGTGGCGTTCTCCAAGTTGGTTCAGCTCCAACTTAGCTTGTGGCACGGGCATAAAGATTCAAGATTCACTTTTACTCGGTACAATTTCTCTACAGAATTTTTCCTCTTTCACAATATATATACAATCGTTAACTTATAAAATATATGATATATCTTAAGTTTGTGCTATAGCAATGTGACCATCGTTCTCAGTTGAGACTTGAATGTACAACCTTAGCTACTGCACCACCTTGACGTACGTCACCATCACCACCACAATCATCGAGAAACTTTATACATCACAAATGTATGTAGTATAATATAATTAAGGTAAACGGAAACCATGACACTAAACTAATGCAAAATCTTCATGACATTATATAAGAGTACAGTGCGTATCACTATGATGCCAAGAACATCATTTATCAAGAAATACAGTACGAAACTTATTCTTCATAGGGTACTTTGCATAGCAGAAGTAATATACAAGGAATGTCCATTACTAGTCTTGCCGCTAGTTGGTTACCACTTACCATGTGCGACGCTATCTCATTACTTTGGACAGTTCCGAATTTGCAGATGCATCTTTCTTTCGAAGTATCACTTTGTAGTAAAGAAAGTTACATGCAAAAATTACTATGAAAAGTACAAGTATGAGTAAATAGCCAATCCAGTTAAACTCATGCGGGATCAGTAACATCAACACAAGCGAGAAGGGCGCAAGAATTCCAGAGAAGCAAAAAGCACTCTTTAATGTCTTGTAAATGTAGAAGTGGTCCTTTGTTGAGCTTTCTAAGTGAGTTTTCTTGGCAAACAAAATCACAGAAGTCGGTATGGCGATTGTATAAGCAACCACAGCCATGTTGGCAAAGAAACTGTGAGTTTCAAAAGGAGATTGTTTGTTATTTTGAAACTTGAGTTGAGCGAGTTGTGTCAATGATGGATACATGACGACAAGAGCCCCCGCATATAAAAGATACAATATTCCTCCGTATTTATGAGTAATTCTGAAAGAAATAAAACTTAACATAAGAAACAAAATACACAAAGAAGTGAATAAGTGAAAACCTCCTAAGATACAAAATAAGTTTCCAAAAAGGGAATTGAACTTACTGCTCAGGAGTCGGATTGGCTGCCTGAAAAGGAACTTGTGGTGCGTCTTGGCGTCCATCTTCAATGGTAATGGCAAGCTGTCCACCTCTTCTGTTAGCAATACTTAAATCAGTGTCTAAACTCTCCATGCATATGATTGTTGATTCGGGCGGTCCATGAACGTTGGAAGCTACACACCTTCAAAATTCAAAACAGAAAAAACAACTGTGGCATAAATAACAAATTAAAAAAAAAAAAAAAAAAAAAAAAATACATGCTGGAACTTACTGCGCAGTAGACAGATTTACAACGGCAGAGCACGTTGCTGATTGAGATATGGGAAGCTCTTCTGTGTAATTTATATTTTCCATGGTTATGGTGTTGGATATATACAGGTTCGTTTTTAGTGTAAATTATGCAAAATAGAAGCTAGCTAGGTGACTTCTTCTAGTATATATTGTAAATCTTCAGTTTATGTGCTTAAATAGTTATTGTGGTTAGGCAGACAACAAAACTTTGCATGACAAAACTTTGGAATAGTATATGACTTTGACAAAACTTTGGGATAGTATATAGCTTTGAGAAAACTTTGGTGGGATAGTATATACTATATAATACTCCGTAACTAGCTTTGACAAAAATTTGGGATAGTATATAACTATATACTATATAATACTCCGTAACTAGCTTTGACAAAAATTTGGGATAGTATATAACTTTGACAAAACTTAGTATGAAACAATTATGATGGTTATATAATTTGGTAAAAGAATCACATGACGTCGCCCAGATTACGAAGTCCTTCCTTATCAATATTAAATTATAAGCAAAGTCTGTGATTTCCCCACTTTTCGTATATATTATTATTTCACTGTGTGATAATATAGTTTAGGGGATTTTGGTTCATTGTAGATCATATTTCTATCAAAGATCAAATGGGATGATCCTCACCATTTATTTCCTTTAATCTAATTGTTGAGATTGAAAAATGCATGAAAAAAAAAAAAAAAAAAAAAAAAACGGGGGACAAAATAGTAAATAATACTATCACATGATTGGCACATATCACTCATAATGATCTAACTACCTTCCCCGCTCTCTCATTTACTCCTCTCTCTTAAATCCAGTAACACACACTCTCACACACTCACAATCACTCTCATTCACCTAACTTCCCCCAAAATCAAAACTTCATTCAATCTTTCACAATCTCGGATTCACAACACACGCAATCTTTCATTACGTTTCCCCCAAAATCAAATAGTGGATTCTTCATAGCGTTATAATGCCTAAACGAAAGAAAGCGCCGACCGATTCTAGCACTTCTGGTAAATTCTAACTCACTATTTATGTATTTTTTAATTATTTCAGCTTGCTAGAAGGATTAGGGGATAGAAGGCTCAGAGTGTTTGATTATTGTTGTTTTTAGGGTTTATGATTTGTGAAGTCGTGGTTTTCATTATGATTTTGTACTGTGAAAAATGATGGTTCGGGTTTTAATGTGTAGCTGTTAGTTTATGGTAATGAATGGTTTTTGTTGTTTAATGTGTAGCTGTTAGTTTATGTGTAGCTGTTGTTGATCTGATGAGTGTGCAAATGTGTAGCTGTTAGTTAATGTGTAGCTGTTAGTTTATATGTAGCTGTTGTTGATCTGATGAATGGTTTTTGGTGGATGTGGGTTGGTCTGTTGTTTTGTTCCTGGTTCGAGTTGGTATTTTGTTTGCAAATGGTTAGGGTCAGGATTAGGTTGTGGTTCGTGTGATTCAGCTGCGAAGTTCAATTGTTTAGATTTGTGGCTAGAAGTTCAGCATATCGTTTGTGGTTACGGGTCGAGGTCATGGTGATTTGTGGTCGAGAGTCGTGGGTTTATTTTGGTAAGGTTAGGACCAGGTTTGTAGAGTCAGGGTGTCTTTCTATAGTCGAAGTATCGTTGTACTTCTAGCTTCTTGTAAAGTTTCTATAATTTTCAGAAAAAAAGATGATTATAACAGTTTGGGAATGTATAATGAGATTAAGCAGTTTGTGCGATGTGGTTAATTTTGGTGGAATCTATATCACTATATCTGTTCAAGGTTTTAAAGTGTGGCAACTATTAAGTTTATATTTGATTGTTCAGTAATAAACTGATTTGAATCTGATTCTACTTATCGGTGATAGTAATTGTCATGTGTGGCGCAAAGCGCATAAACCTTTTGGTTTTACATAGCTGAAGCTGTATTATGCTTTTACATTTCAGTCTATAGTAGTCTATTTTGGTGGAATCTAATTACCAATCGCTTTGAATCTAGTTAGAAATGAGTATCTTTTGGTCTCAGTTTCTGTTTTTCTTTTCAGTCCGTAGTCGAGAAATTCTTTTGCATATCGATTTTGGTTATAATTAACTGCTAATTATATGCTTGTTTTGGTTCTTGCGTTTTAACCTTTGATGTTGATGACTTTGCAGACGATGATACTGGAATTGATATGCTTTTGAAAACATCGACTTTTTTGAAGGACAAAGCTTTAGACAAAATTACTGATGTTCCCAAAGGTATTTATAGTCACATATCATCTTTACTTTCTTATCTATCAAGGCGAATGCAATTATTTGTTTTGACCTTACTTTTCAGACAAACATACTCATTGTAGCAAAACTCATAAGTGGAGCTGATTAGCCTACATTACATTTTCACTTCTGGTCAGGGAAAATTACTTGTGTTTTTTGAAAATCATAACTGATTTGGACAGATCACCTGTGATTTGTGCAAATCACAAGTGATTTATGCAAATCAGTTGTGATTTTCCAAAATCACAAGTAGTTTTCCCTAATCAGAAGTGAAAATGTAATGTAGGCTAATCAGAAATTACTTACAAAAACTTAAACACGTATTTTACTTTTAATTAAAAGTAGTTTACGTTTTCTTACAAACCTTTTCAATTGTTTTATGCAAGTGTCACAGATCCTAAACCATCTTCAGAAACTGTTGATAAATTAGCAGCTAAAAAGAAGTCCAACCAATCCTTACCTTGCATCAGTGAAGTAAGTGAGGCTGCTGATAGTCCTTCTCATGAAGCACCGAAAAAAAACTAGATTAACTAAGACTACGGCCTCCCGTGACTCTCCTTCTGAGCCAAAGCCAAAGCCTGACCCAAAGTCAAAATCTGACCCAAAGTCAAAGCCTGAACCAAAGGCAAATCCTAAGCCTAAGGCGAATCCTGAACCAAAGGCAAATCCTAAGCCAAAGGCGAATCCTAAACCAAAGGCGATTCCTGGTCCAAATTTGAAGCCTGATGCAAAGGAGAAGCCTTCTGAGGCGAAGCCTGATGGATAGGAGAAGCCTTTTGAGGTGAAGCCTTCTGCAAAGGCGAAGCCTTCTCAGCCGCCTATGCTTACTGTTGAAAAACAAGACAAAAAACTCGAAGGTAATGTCCATCCGCCACGTACTCATTATAAACATATGCAGGAGGCGAAGCCGCAAGTAGAGGCACATCCTTCTGCCAAGTCTAAGTCCACTTCTGAGTCGAAGGAGCAACTTGAGGTGGAACCTTCTGGGAAGGACAAGTCTAGGAAAAGAAATACTTCAGATTCTTTTGTAGCGGAAGAGGAGAAAAAAGAGAGTGTTAAGAAAATCAAAGTCGTTGCTAAGGATAAGGGTAAGAATGTTGTAGAGGGGGAAACTCTAAAAGATGTGAAGAAGGAAGATGACTCTGGTTCCGAATCTAGTTTACAGAAAGGTAAAAAAAGGTAGAAACAAAAGGGTCCAAGTGAGGCAAAAGTTAAGAAGGAGTTTCTTGATAGTGAATATCCTGGTATGCGTTCAAGGGTTGTTCTGTTTTGATTTTTAAAGCAATTCATGGTGCCAAACTGAATATGAAGTCATTTTTGGATAGTATCGGTTTTGGATCGTTATATGGAGTTAATATGGAAGTAATTCCAGGGAGATTGGGTCGTTTGGCTGTGAAATTGTTTGATAGTAAGGAGTTTTGTATGCGTTTAAAACAAGGAACTATTCATGTGAATGCTGACAAAGTTCATGATATGTTAGGACTTCCTAATGGTGGAAGCTCACTTTTGTCTCTAGATGTGAAACCTAATTGGCCTGAAGATCCAGTGACACAAGAGTGGCTTAACCAGCTTGACGTGCAGATGGGAAAAATTTGGGCGTCTAATATTGCTGATAAGATTACAACCGCAACCCGTGTTGATTTAACGTTCAAGCTGAATTTTCTTACGCTTGTCACCAACACACTTGGCAAGAATGAGACAACGAATGGGGATCTTTCATTTGATGTCTTGAAACGCATTCGTGATGACACTCCGATTGACTGCCTTGATTGGTGTGGGTATATTTGCAATTGTCTTTATAAGAGTAAACTCCCAGAGCGTCGTGGTCTCTACTAAAATGGGCCCGTGTATTTCCTTGTTGTAAGTTTTCTTTTCATCTATTTATATTTCAAGCTTTATGTGTATACTGTAAGCCACTATAAATCACAAGTGATTTGCCACTGTAAATCACAAGTGATTTAAATCACTTGTGATTTAAATTTGCAGTGTCAAATCACTTGCGATTTGACACTTTAGCCTAATACATATTCTTAAACTTTTCTTTAAAGCTGATGTTTTAATATATCTTTTGTGTGTTTTTATAACTAGCTTTTGTACTTGGATTCAACCAAGTTTGAAGCCATGCCATACATTCGTTCACGTCCAGCACTTAAAGACTGGAATTCTACTCTGCTGAAGAATAGAATGGATCTTGAGATTGAACAAGGTGTTTTTGGCGACTTGGAACTACAGGGAGAGTGTACTGCAGAGGAGGCTGGGGTAACAGAGGGTTTTTTTGAAACTGATGAAGTACATGATTTTACCAGATTGTCTTATCCATCAGCACCGACCACCCAAGAGGTAATATAGGATCACATGTGATTATATACTTTTTATTGTAGTAATTTATGAAAATTTAGTTAATTAACAGATATGTGGAAAACTAGAAGGAGGGTTGAATAGTTTTACCAATTAAAACTCCGTTTTAAACTATTTAGATCGACTTATGTCAATCTATTTGAATGTGTGTTGGATGTTGATAAACAAACATATAGAAATATAAATGTGTAATGAAAAGATAAAGAGTAAGAAGCACAAAACCACAACGCGGGCATTTATAGTGGTTCGGCTACAAGGACACCTTCCTTGCCCTTCTCCACTCCCCGAGTCACCTACTCGAGAGTTCGTAATCACTACACACCATCGACTCCTTATGGTGGAGAAACCTTCACAACGTTGCATACGCTTTATCCGGTACAAGGCTAGATACCGGGTTCTTTCACCAAGGAGAACCAAACCATTCACAACGTCGCCTACCCTTTATCCGGTACTAGGCTAGATACCGAGTTCCATTACAATGGAGGAACTACTACCTAACACTACACCAACCCCAAAGGAGATCTACTCCTTATAATAACATCAATAAGGATAACAATATCCTTTGACCAAATACTAATCTATCTTGTACATCGAATCACACCATATCGAATGTACACCTTAGGCACCTTTCACTAATGCCTTTGACTCGATCTTCAAGACACCCTTCACTAATGTCTTATGACTTGACTTCTAGGCACCCTTCACTAATGCCTCTAGTCTTGACTTCTAAGCACCCTTCACTAGTGCTTTCAATACGGACGATATACACCTTTCACTAATGTCTTCGTCTTGACCCTTTAGACATCTTTCACCTATGTCTTTGACACTACACTTCTAGGGAGAAAGAAGAGAACCATCAACAAGAGAACTTCAGTAGTCTTGATGATGAGGAAGCATGGCAACTCATGGACTTGAGCTTGCTTGACTTCAAAAGGTGGTGATCTCGCCTTTAAAAGGAACCTAGAGAATCACACAAAACAAAACTACATACATAGATCACTTGGATCTGGGGTTAGAGAGTTTATAACTCAGAGAGAAAATATGTGAGGAAGGGGTGAGAAACAATGAAGAAATGGCTCACTATTTATAGAGAGAAAACAGCTACTGTTCCACGGATCCCACGGATCCCTCACTTGAGGGATCCGTCTAGTGCAATACTGGGGATCCGTGGGACTCTCCCCTTTGCCCATGGGTTTTGGGTCATGGGTCATGGGTTATGGATCATGGTATCAAAGTAGATACAATGTATCTCCAAGATGCAATGCATCTAGTCCATGGTTCATGGATTAAAACTATGGGCCATGGATTAAAACCATGTATGAATTAAGCATGGATGTCATGCAATGGGTTATGGGTCAAGCTGCATGGATGTCATGGACTTTGGGCTGTACCCAACTATATTCAATGTACTTTGTCAATGGGTCAAATACTCAAGTTTCTACCCATTTATATTACCCATTATAATACATACTAGTTATGCATATACTTGCCCAATATGTAAACACTAGTTGTTGTACATATGTATTATTAAATCATAAAATCACTTATACTTGTTTTAGTGTTTTATGTGAAAACGTAAGTGTGTTAGAAAACTATTGGCTCAAAACATTTACGTATTTTATTTGTTTCGTTAAAATGATTTTACATTTGTTATCGACAAAACATTAGAAGATCGTAAAATATAAATAAACGTTTTTACGGCTTATTTGTATTAACAAGATACTTTTTTTGTTAACTGTTTGTAGGGATTTTGTAAGAAGGTTGAAGCGAAGTTTTCCATCATTTCTGATGAGATGGAAGACTTAGAAGAGACCCTCAAACAATTCAAAAAATTGTTCCCTGGTGATGCCAAGCTGTCTGGTTACCTTGAGAAGTATGATCAACTCTTCAAGAAGGTAATGAATCTAAATGATGAGGTTGATCAGGAAGATGACGATGGATCTGAGGATGATTCGAGTGACGACGAAGAAGAATCTGATGACGAAGAAGGTTCTGGTGGGGAGGATACTGAGGAAAAAGCAAAAGCAGGTAGTGAGGAGGATGATGGTGATGAAGAAGAAAAAGAGGATAGTGAGGAAGATACTGAGGAAGACAGTGAGGAGAGTGATGGCGAGGAGGATAGTGATGAGGATGATGGTGAGAAAGAAGAAAATAAGGATGAAGAGGTCGGTAAGGACGATGATAAGGAAGAAGGTAAGGACGATGATAAGGAATAAGAGACATATGACAGTGAGGAGAGTGATGGCGAGGAGGATGGTGATGAGGGTGATGGTGAGAAAGAAGAAAAGAATGATGAAGAGGTCGGTAAGGACGGTGGAAATGAAGATGAGAAATGCGCCAGTGAGGAGAGTGATGGCGAGGAAGATAGTGAGGAGGATGATAGCGAGGAAGATAGTGAAGAGGATGATGGCGAGGGAGAAGAAAATAAGGATGAAGAGGTCACTAACAAAGATAGTGAAGAGGTTGATGCTGAAACTAAAGAACTATTTCAATTGCTTGACAAAAACAGTCAGGTTGATTTTCTTGCTCTTAATTATTATAAACAAAATTGCCAAACACCCATGTGGCTTTTAACATACTTAATTTTCCTTCTGTTGTATTTTTTTCATTTAATTAAGAAGTATTTTGCCAAACACCTCACCTTCTCCAACAAGCCTCCATATCTCCGATACGCAGTTAGAGAACTCAAAACGCTCACCTTCCAATGGATATCAAACAGATCCCCTAAGCTTGGCATCGGCTGGTCACGTTGGAGCTGCTTTAATTTTTAATTTGTTTTGTTTCTGCTGTAATTCCATTATGACTATTTGTTTTTTCTCTTGTATCTAGCTTCTCGCTAGCCCCCCTTTTTTTTCTTATATAAGAAATTTGAACGTTCAAAAAAAAAAAAGAAGTATTTTGTTTTTTATTTCAGGATCATGACCTCCCCGTAGTTGATGCATCTCTAAAGAATCCTGCGAGACGACATGCTGCTAAACGAGCTCTCTACCTTTGCTCTCCTTATCTTAATAAGAAGACTGTCGTTGACTCTCTAATGACATCGGACGAGTATAAATTTTCCAACTATTTGTTTTCGATGTTTGGCGAGAATATGTAAGATGTAGGATTTCACAAACACATTAAACCATAAACATGTGGGGCGTTAACAAAGTTTAGATAGAGAAAGTTCTAGAGAGAGAAAGGGAAGAGAGTTGGGAACTATGTGAAACGAAGAAAAATGATATTGAAGCTCCAACCCTCTACCTTGGGAGGTAGAGGGTATTTATAGTTTCTTACAAACAAACGCCACCTACAGGCTGTGGATCAGGCATACAGTGGGTAAAGACCCGTCCGTCCTCCACGGTGTTACAAAACAAACTACTTAATAATATAACTAGACTACGAGCTTTCTAATGAATACATATATTTGAGGTGACCGACTCTTTAATGACTGAATTTTCTAATTCCTAACAATCTCCCCCTAAGGGAGGTCACCTCAATTTTCAATGAATACAAACAAATATTACATTAGATTGCTCGAGGTTTCTTGATTAAGTCTTTTGCTCAGTAGCTCGTAGTCTTTGATTCTTCATGTTTTGCATGTTTGGATAATTCAAGTGGAGGTCTTTAGCTGATCCACGTGATGATGAGTTTTGAGCCAGCATTGAGATCATCAGCTAACATAATCTTTGACTCTTCTATTGTGGTGTTGGTATTATGTGAAGTTGTGACATACGGACCGACATGCTCACATTCTGGATCATGATATATTCTCATCAGAGTAGCGGAAGCATTTATTGATTCATGATATTGGCAGCAGCGTAGCAGAAGCATGGAGTGAAAATATCAGAGTCATTGATGCACTAATCATGATTTCTTTCGAGATGAATGTGTTGAGTGAGCATGCGGCTATGGATTGACTGCTTCATTCTGATCAGCTGCAAACATCGGGCGTACCTGCATACAACAGTTAGCAATAAAGTGCACGAAAGTGTCTTTGATCACTTTCGTTGAATTGAGGTACACGGCCCACGGTTCCCCGTTGATCAGTACACGTACTGCCTGTGATCAGGTATAATTCCGTAGAATTTCCTTGACAGGGTTTCGCAGCTGCTCTAGCTGTTCTCAAACCGGAACGTCTCAAAGAAGACAACACAGAGTGAGTGAACCAGCGAATTGAGATTCACTGATTGATAAAAAGAGATTTGAAAAACAATCGTGTATTGCTCAATAGAAATTGTTTTTGCAATACAATGAAGGTTTTAATGAAGATCAATTATCAATCATAAACACCTTTTGATTTGAAATATTCGTACACGGTCGATGTGCTAAAGAAAAGAGTTTTTAAGCTCAACGTCTGGTTTTTCAAAGGTATCCGTCAATCCATAACCTGAACCAGGATTGGATCGAAAGATTGAATCGCCCCATTGTTTCTGTTCAGTTGTCACATGGTTGATCTATTGAATAGATCTCACATGCCACCTACCAGGAGCTTGTTTGATGTTGGCTCCAGAAGGCTTTCAATCTTCATTGTGAATATGTTTACATATCACTCGGATGTTCTGGCAATACCACAAGGATAATGCGTAGGACTCAAGATATAATCTCTCTTTCCACATTGTGTGAAACAGAGAGTCTTCATTGAAAGTGTCCTAATGAGATTTATTGATGATCTCGTGGCTCTAGACTCAATTGTGCATATTTGGATCCTATATCGGAGACTAGGGATGTGGAGTTTGATATGACTCCTTGAGATCGTTTTGAGCCTCTAGGGTTAACAATAACAATGATAATAAACTTGGTACGCAGCGGAATAAAACAAATCAAAGTTATTGACACAAGGTTTTTCATTATAATCACTCCAAGCCACAAATATTATATGATCAGAATAATACGGTTACACTAAACTTGTAACAGGGATCAAAGATCCTTGAGGCTAAACTACACAAATTCTAGGCGTCCACTTAGAGGACTTGACGCCTAGACACACACATACCTTTAATGACTACATTATGGAAGACTTAATTATTTAAAACCTACACCCATGTCCTCTTTATATACTAGAGGATTAGGGTTTACAAAATACTATGAAGGACTAAATAATAAATCTTCTTTTGCAAGCAAGTCCTTCCATCTTTTTGTAGGTTTCATCTCTTTCACTTTAAGTCCCTTTGTTTCATTCTTGTATTTATTTTGTCTTATCAAATCCAAGGAACCTAAAACCCAACAATCTTCCCCTATTTGATGATGACAAAACAAACAAAGTCGTGTACGAACTTCCCTAGACGAAGTAGCAGAAGTTGAGATGTAAACATCTCCGTGAATGAAACATTCTTGTCTTCCTTTGTCTTCCCCTTAATCCATGCCATCGCACTCCAATATTTCTTCCCCTTTTTGTTATCAACAAATAGAGAATATAAGCAGTAGAAACTTCCCCTTGAGTGATGCATGAAAATTATCCTTCAAATCAGTAAGCTCTATGTAATGATCACTAGTGAAGAAAACCAAGTATAACGAATTTGATGAAGAAGTAAAATAACCCAAACTTGTATCTTATGTCTTGTTTATCCACGTGACTCCAAACTTATACTAACACCATATAAGTAGACCGCAATCTCTTGACAAAATCCTCATCTTCAATGAGACACTGAGCACTACAATGTAACTCCTTTAAGTGATAGTTAACTAGGTCTTCATCCATCCACCCCTTGACCTATGAAAACTAGATTTTGCAAGTCTTCGTCAACATCCTTTAAGCACGAACAAGTTATCTTAAAAGCAAGTATGATACTTTTAAGATATGATAAAACACGTATCCAAGTAATTCCACTTCACCTTCAAATAAGTGATAAATAACCTCCTTCGTAATCAATTCTTCAATAAAACCAGAAACGAGCTTTTTAAAACCTTTAAGAACAAATACCAATCTTCTTGTGTGTGCGAACCAAAATCCCATGTGTGTGTCACCAAAAATATCAGTACCAAAAACATGTACAGCTTCCCCTCAATTCCAAATCCTCATTAGCATAAACGAATAACGCAAGAAACACCAGCAGTGGAATTGAGATAACACTAGCAGTGGTTTCGAGAAAACACTATCAATGGTTTCAAGAATACACTATCAGTGGTTTCGAGAATACACTATCAGTGGTTTCAAGAATACACTATCAGTGGTTTCAAGAATACACTATCAGTGGTTTCAGAAAACACTAGAAGTGGTTTCGTAAAAACACTAGGAAAGCTGCTTCTAACCATGAATCATAAACACCACACAATGTATAAACAACCTTCATCAAGAATTAGAACAAGTAACACAAATTCAAGAAGTTGAATATGCATGAAAACCCAAAAATTCGAATTATTAAACCAGTTTCTGAAAACCCTTCAGCAGCCAACTTCGACAATGAATAACTTTTTACTGGAAGCTCAGATCGAAAATCCCTTCGGTGAAAAGTTAGATGAATATATAGAGAACGTCCACCTAAAATTTCGTCACGATCCAACGGTTAACGAAAAAGTTATGATCGTTACAAAACAGTGCTGCAGAAACATATACGAAAATTTTCAGCTTCGAATTTTTTCTTCTTTTCGCCATTCTTCGACCAATAAAACCTTGTGAATCCCTAGGTAACGAGCTCCCCAAGCTCTGATACCAATTGTGGAGTTTGATATGACTCCTTGAGATCGTTTTGAGCCTCTAGGGTTAACAATAACAATGATAATAAACTTGGTACGCAGCGGAATAAAACAAATCAAAGTTATTGACACAAGGTTTTTCATTATAATCACTCCAAGCCTCAAATATTATATGATCAGAATAATACGGTTACACTAAACTTGTAACAGGGATCAAAGATCCTTGAGGCTAAACTACACAAATTCTAGGCGTCCACTTAGAGGACTTGACGCCTAGACACACACATACCTTTAATGACTACATTATGGAAGACTTAATTATTTAAAACCTACACCCCATGTCCTCTTTATATACTAGAGGATTAGGGTTTACAAAATACTACGAAGGACTAAATAATAAATCTTCTTTTGCAAGCAAGTCCTTCCATCTTTTTATAGGTTTCATCTCTTTCACTTTAAGTCCCTTTGTTTCATTCTTGTATTTATTTTGTCTTATCAAATCCAAGGAACCTAAAACCCAACAAGGGAGAGGGTCTCCTTCTTCAATATTAACAATCTCTAAGAGAGAGTCGATAGATAATGTTGGTTCCCCGTGAGAATGAAACAAGTCCTTTTAAGAGGAACTTGAGTGGTTTGGGAAGTTGAAGTGCAGTGCGTCACTGGGTCCATGACGTCTTGTATTCAATACCGGTGTTACCTTGGTAACCACCAGTAGCATATGAATTGAACCCGGTATCTGCCCTAAGGTTGAATAATTGGAGGGCTATTTGTTTTCACCCTTTTCTCATTCAATTCTTTTTCATTCTTCAACCCCTTCGGTGCTTACCGAGACTTCATAACTAGAACCTTGTTGGGTTTATTCCAGTACTAGCTCAGTCTCAGTTTGCACTCTTCCCATATCTCATTTTTCTCTTTTTTTCAATATACCTAAGGACTTCTACACTATCTAGTGGATTGTCCCTGGGTAGATCCCTCCGGTTCTGGCGGATCATGGGAACAAAAACCTAACCTTATCATCCTTATATCACCATACATAAAGTAAAGTTGGTCGGTCTATTTGGTATTGTTCATCTGCCATTGGAACCAATTGAAAACCTTTTAAAAATCAACCCAGATACTTGTGATATATTATCAAAGCATTTTGTACCTGAATTGTTTTTGATAATTTTTAAAACAAGAGCTCCCCCTCAACATGTGCTTCATGTATTTGAAATCTTTTGGCACACGGAGGCAAGAGGAAGAATTAACTTCTTTGATTTCTATTTTCTAAAAGATATCAACATCACTTCCCTAATCAAATCAAGTAGATAAAGCATTTTGGGGAAGGATGAGGTTTTCAAAATTTTGCTCCCCCTCAATATGTCCCTCGAGGTTTGAAAGAGTTTTGCACATACTAGAGGGAAAAGACTGCACATTGAAATAAAATGATCACGTTTCAGTTCTTTGTGGTTTAAGATAGATGCTCCCCCTCAACATGTGCATGGAAAATTTGAAATCGTTTGGCACATGTGGGAAGGAGAGCTTGTACATCCTTATAAAACCATTTACCGAAATATCAGTTTTTAATCCAATTTAAATCATAAATTCTCCCCTGATCACCATTTTCAAATCTTTTGAGATTTGTGATCTCTGTAGATTTAAATTGATTTTGACAGCTTTTTAAGGAGAATTGTGACTTGATTATGAAAACGTTTTAACGGATAAGGATTGGATTTTGAGACTTAAAACTCCATTATTAAACATGCATGATTGTCTTTTGAAAACATAATATTAGCAAAGGTTTTAAATCAACTGTATAAAACATAATTCCTTTTGAATTTTCAACAATAAACCTTGCTCATTTACGTGCCAATTGTTTGAAAAATAACATTTTTAATTCGAATAAAATCATTCTCCCCCTCAATCAATGTCACAAGTTGTTGATTGAGAGATAGAGATTTTGATAGATTAAAAGCACAAATGATTTACACGAGTAATAGAGTACGAGGTATTTTTCAAAGCAATTTAGTTTTCATTAGATGGCAAATATTTTTCAGAAGAATCATTAGACGGAAAAATATTTGGAAGGATAAACATTTGTCTTTTAGATGACAAACATTTGTTTCAAGAATCAGAGCATGAGATTTGAAAAATAAGATAAAGCATGGCTCTGTTCTTTTCTTTTAAAATGGGTTACTGCCTGAAATGACAATAAACCACCATTTTTCTCCGCCTCATTTAAAAAAAAAAAAAAAAAAAAAAAAAAAAAAAAAACAAAAACTATGTGCATTCGAAGAACATCTAAAAACCCGTGACATTCTTTGAATGTCAACACAAAGTCCGTAGATGATATCGAATAGGGAAAAACATGACAAAATAGCAATATTTTTTGGAAATTTTCAAGATTTTCTCATTTTTATGGATTTTTGAGAATTTTATATTTTTATATTTTCTTTTGTGGGTTTTTCAAATTTTGTATTTTGTTTTTTGAATAAATATATACAAGAGATAGATGAATAAAGACCTTTACTCCTCGTCTTCCTCTTGAAGACGCTTGAGTGTTTCCTGTAGTAAACTCTTTAGACCAAGACGTGGAAGGATAAACTCAAAACGTTCTCTAGGAAGAGCTTTGGTGAAGATGTCTGCTAATTGGTATTCAGTCCTCACAAAGTAGAGTTTCACCACACCTTTTTCTACTTGTTCCCTGATGAAATGATGTCGAATGTCGATATGCTTTTCTCTTGAGTGTTGAACGTTGTTGCATGAGAGAGCAATAGCACTTTTATTATCACAGTACAGAGGGATTTTGTTGAATTCAAAGCCATAGTCAGTTAATTGAGATCTCATCCATAGGATTTGAGCACAACAGGATGACATGGCTATGTATTCAGCCTCTGTAGAGGAAATAGAAGTACTCATTTGCTTCTTTGATGACCAGCTCACAAGCTTATCACCCAAAAACTGAGCACCTCCAGAAGTACTTCGACGAGTATCTTGACACCCTGCATGATCTGCATCTGCATATGCTGTTAGTGACATACCGGTGTCCTTCGGGTACTAAAGTCCCATATTGATGGTTCCTTGGAGGTACCGAAAGACCCGTTTAACCGCTTCAAGGTGCTTTTTGGTAGGCTTAGCCTGGTATCTAGCACACATGCATACAACGAACAGAATATCAGGTCTACTGGCTGTGAGGTAGATCAGGGATCCAATCATGCTACGATATTTTGTTTGGTCTACCATGATCCCTGAGTGGTCCTCATCCAGTTTAGTACGGTCAATCATGGGAGTGTCAACAGGGTCACTAGAATCAAATCCAAATTTCTTTAAAATCTCATTTGCATATTTAGATTGATTTATAAAAATGCCTCCAGGACTTTGTGAAATTTGTAATCCCAAGAAAAATGACATTTGTCCCATCATAGAAATTTGAAATTTGGAACCCATTTCTTTTGAAAAACGATCACATTCATTGGGGTCAGTCGAGGCAAAGATGATATCATCAACATAAATTTGAACGCGAATTAAATGTTTGCCTGACTTCCTGGTGAACAATGTTGGATCAACTGCTCCTTTGCTGAATCCGGTAGATAGAAGAAACTTTGATAGCGTATCATACCATGCCCTTGGAGCTTGCTTTAAACCCTAAAAAGCCTTCTTCAAACGATAAACGTGAGTAGGATGTTCTGGATTCACAAAGCCTTTAGGTTGGCTGACGTAGACGACCTCTTTAAGATCTCTGTTAAGAAACGCCGTCTTTACATCCATCTGATAGACTACCATGTTCTTACTAGCAGCATTAGCCAAGAAGATTCTGATTGCCTCGATACGAGCAACAGGAGCAAATGATTCTTCAAAGTCAATACCTTCCTCTTGACGGTATCCTTTTGCAACCAATCTAGCCTTATTCTTTAATACATCGCCATGCTCATCAAGCTTCACTTTGAAGATCCACTTTAGAGCAATGATCATAGCACAATCTGGAGCAGGTACTAATTCTCATACATCAAGTCGATCAAACTCATGAATTTCTTCTTGCATGGCATTGAACCAGTTGTCTTCATTCATGGCAGTTTTAACATCTTTTGGTTTGACCTTAGAGAGTACGGAGTTGAAGAAGCACCACAAGGCATCGGTTGCAAGTTGTTTCCGTGTGGATACTGGACGAGAGGGATTTCCAATGATGTTGTCCAATCCATTTTCTGAGGTGTTCATGTGGCTGTTGTTGAGGGACTGAAGTAGCAGAGTCGATGTCTCCTGATGAGGATGGTTCTAATGATGATTCAGGAGCAAATATGTTTTCAAATGGAGCATCTTCAGGAGTAGCAAAGGAATTAACTTCATCATTGATGCCAGAAACAATTCCATGATGTACATTCGAAGATTGATGATTTGTTGATGAGACAGAGTGATTAGCAGCAGGCGCTTCTTGACTTAGCGTCATAGAAACTGAAGGGTTAACTTCATTGACAGTGATAGAAGCAGTCTCTGATGATGGAATTGATAGATCGTTTGCGGTTGGCTCATAGTGTTCATCAAACATTGGATCGAACAGTTTCTTCAAGTCATCTTCTGAAGGAGGTACATACGGAGTTGCTGGCGAGGAGTCGAAAACAAGAGTCGAACTGATGGGACGACATGATGATGCGGGTCCAGAACTGGGTTGTCCTGGAGCCATTGGACCGGTCAGCTCATCAAACGTAACGTGAATTGTTTCCATGATATTTCGGGTTCTTTTGTTGTAGATTCGGTATCCCTTTTTGTTTGCTGCATACCCTACAAATACTCCAATGTCCGCTTTAGCTTTAAGTTTGCCTAAGTCTTTGCCCTCATTAGTTGGATAACACAATGCACCAAACATACGAAGGAATGAGAGATTAGGTTTTCTATTGTGGACAAGTTCATATGGAGTTTTTCAATGAACAGTGTGAATCAGGGATCGATTTTGTGTGTAGCATGCAGTGGCAATGGCTTCAGCCCAGAGAAACATTGGAACTTTTGAGTAAATCAACATTGTTCTTGTGGCTTCCACAAGAGTTTGATTTCGTCTTTCAACTACACCGTTCTGTTGAGGAGTTCGTGGAACACTTCTTTGATGACTGATTCCAACACTTTCATAAAACTCACTAAGTTGTTTGTTAACAAACTCAGTTCCATTGTCTGTTCGGATGATTCTGACTATTTTGTTAAGTCGAACCTGCAGCTGTTTGATGAGTTTGATGATGATATCTGGAGTTTCATCCTTTGTCCTTAAGAACTTGACCCAGGTGAATCTAGAGTAATCATCAACCACAACTAACACATATTTCTTCCCAAAGATATTATGCACTATCATTGGTCCACATAAATCCATGTGAATTATATGAAGAACTTCTGTAATTGAGTTTGTAGGTTTGGGTTTATGGGCATACTTCTTGCTTTTTCCCAATTGGCATGCTGAACAAAGATGATCCTTTTCATACTTCAGTCTAGGTAAACCTACAACTAAGTCCTTTCTAGAGAGATCATTGATGGTGCCGAAGTTCAAGTGATTGAGACGACGATGCCATAACCATGACTTTGTTTTCGAAGCCTTTGACAACAAGCAAATTGGAGAAGACTTCATCATATCTTCGATAGAGATGGTGTATAGATTTGAACCACGTTTTCCTCTTAAAAGTTCCTTACCATCAAGTTCTCTAACGAAACAAGTATGTTTTCTGAAGGCTACTTCTAGATCAGAATCACAGAATTGACCAACAGAGAACAGGTTATGACCAAGACCTTCCACATAATATACCCTGGAGATAACTGTTAGGAATTAGAAATTCTAGGTATTAAAGAGTCGGTCACCTCAAGTATATGTAATTGTTAGAAAGCTCGTAGTCGTAGTTATTTCATGTTAAGTAGTATTTAGTTAAGTACACCGTGGAGGACGGACGGGTCTTTACCCACTGTATGCCTGATCCACAGCCCGTTGTGTGGCATTTTATGTAAGACTATAAATACTCTCTACCTCCCAAGGTAGAGAGTTGGAGCTCATAATAATATCTTTCACTTTCTCTCACTAAGTTCTCTAAACCTCTAACTTTCTCTCTCTAGAATTCCATTTATATGCCAACTTGGTGTTTTGGTTTGATGTGTAAGTGAAAACTAATATCCTACAATTGGTATCAAGAGCCATGGTTAGATCATATCTTGCACATCTTTGGATTTCTAGTGGTTTTTAGGTGGTTTTTGAGTTTGAAAAAGTTTAGTGGTTTGTGCATCATTTGGTTGATTTCTTGTGTTAAAGCTTGGATTTTGTTGGTACTTTTATGTTTAGAATCATCACAAGTGTTTAGGTTTTCATTTGGTAAGCTTGAATCATCTTGGCTGGGTTGTTTTTGGATTGAAAAGTGATGTTTATGTTGTTTTTCTTGCTAGCGACTTGACATACGGATTTGTTTCTTCGTAGCGACTTGCTTTACAATTCTGTAGCGAGTTGCAGTTTTTGAAGCTAGCGACTTCGTCTTAGCGACTTACAGTACAAGTAGTGGATTCTCCACTACGGGTAGCGACTTGGTGTTAGCGACTTGGTGAGTAGCGAGTTGCTATTTAGCGACTTGAGTCTTTAGCGACTTGAATCTTAGCGAATTGCTGCCAAAATTTTGCTAGCGACTTGAGGCTTAGCGAGTTACTACTTAGCGACTTGCCTTTGTTTAGCGACTTGGGACGTTAGCGACTTGGTGGTATAGCGAATTAGGTGTTAGCGACTTGGTGCATTATCTTCTAGCGACTTGGGTGATTTTTTACGGTTTTCTCTTGATTTAGTAAAATCCCGTGAAAGAATCTATTTCCCGGTTTAATCATAGAGTTATAAAATCCCGTATAATCTGTTAACATGTCTACCAACGTTCCTACTATCATCTCCACTGTTGCCGAGGATGTTCAAGCAACTGGTTCAGATACTCGACCACCCATGCTTGACAGAACTGACTACGATTCTTGGGCTCAACGAATCAGATTGTACTGTCTTGGAAAGGAAAATGGTGTCAACATTCTCAAATCCATTGATGAAGGACCGTATCGAGTTGAGACGACTAGAGATGTACTTGATACTGCTGAAGATGGAACTCTGATTTACGGAATGGACAGACCAAAGATGTATGATGAGCTTGATGATAAGGAGAAAAAGAGATTCGATGCTGATATCAGGGCTTCTAACATTGTTCTTCAAGGTCTTCCTAAAGACATCTACAAGCTGATCAATCACAACACCGATGCAAAGGCAGTATGGGATAATGTCAAGATGCTCCTCTCAGGTTCTGAATTAACTATGGAAGATAGAGAATCACAACTCTATGACGAATTTGAACACTTCAAGATGAAACCAGATGAGAGTGTCTATGAGTACTATGTGAGATTTCATAAGTTGGTGAATGATATGAGGAACATCAGAATGACTATGCCTAACATTCAGCTGAACTCAAAATTTGTGAACAACATGAATCCTGAATGGCACAAGTTTGTCACCTTTGTGAAGCTCACTAAAGGATTGAAAAATACAAATTATGAGCAACTCTATGCCTTCCTCCTTCAGAATGAGAGACATGCTATGTTTGAAAAAATGATTCTTAATCAATTCAAAACCAACCAGGGAGAGACAAGCTCGTCTAATGACTCAACTGCCTTCTACTCAAACATCGGAATCACAACCAAAGCCTCACAAGTCATACCCATGGGTAATGGTAATCACAAACTCATTCCTGATCCTATGTTCAAACAAGCTGATGCTGATGCACACGTGGGTAACATCATTAATCAACTAGCTCTTCTGATTAGTCAAAACATGAATTCTCTCCCACAAACCAACAATAACCTCAGAACAGCATCTAACCCACATAATCATGCTACTGTTAAAGATGGGAGGATCGTTGTGCAACCAGTTCAGGAAAGACAGTATGATCAGGGAAGAGGTGGAGCTGGTAGAGGTTATGTTGGTAATCAGAATTGAGGAAGGAATGGTAATCAAGGTCAAGCTAAGCCGATCAAATTTTATAACTGTGGTGGTGAGGGACACATTGCAAGGAACTGCACATCTCCAAAGCGTCCACAGAATGCTGATTACTTCAGAGATAAGATGCTGCTTGTACAAGCTCAGGATAATGGTGCTGCTTTGGATGAAGAGGAATTGTTGTTTCTAGCTGAGGGCAATGCCAAGACCTATGATGCAGATGTGGATGAGCAGCCTATTCAGGAGATAGGTCACAATCATCAGAATGCCTTTCAAGTCGCTGATTGTGATGCATACGACTCTGATGTGGATGATGGACCTACTACACACACAATTTTTATGGCTAGCATTTCTCCAATGGTTTCTCCCAAGGTCTCTTCTTCACCAAAAGCTGGCTCATCCAAAGACAAACTCATCTCAGAGGTATTAAAACTATACGATGATGCTGATGTGCAAAAGATGCATGACAAAGTACAATTAACTGAAACTTTTGAATCAAATATTGAAAATATGGGTAATATCAATGCTGTCCCATATGATCAATATGTGAAACAAAGTGAAAGTGAAGTTGTACGAAGTGATGCATCTTCTGCAGTCAACAATGACTATGTTCTTGATGAATACACTGCATGTGCCCCTGATGATTCTGTAATTTCTGAACTAAATGGCTATAAAGAACGTGTTGCTATCTATGAACAACGTGCAAAATTTGAGTTGACCACTCGTGAGCAGGAAATGGATGACCAAGTGCGTACAATCATTAGAAAAAGTAATTTTAGAGAAGAAGTATTAAAACAAGAGTTAAATTCCTTGCAAGAAAAGCTTTCTAAAACTGCTAAACAAAAACAAGAACTTCAAGAAAATGTGAAAATGCTTAAGCAAGAATTTAATGCAAAGGAATCAAAACTCTTGAAAGATTTTTCTAATCTGAAAACTTTGAAAAACAAACTTGAAAACAAGTTGTACATACAAGGGAACACCATTCAGACTGCTCACATGATCACTAAGCATAGAGTCTTAAGCGATAAGCATAACATTCCCCTTGTTGAAGAACCAAATCCAGAGGTCATTAAAAGGGCTAGAAATGCTCATAAGATTCTTTATGATGGCAATGAAATCCTTAAACCTAGACAGAAACCTAGTTGCATTGAGTGCACTGAGGAAGATAAGAAATCAGATGAAGTCACTAGGGAAAAGATGAACAAGAAATTAGATGATCCTAAATGTAAAGAGAAGAAAATAAAGATCACACCCCATGATTACAAGAAGGAAAACTGGATTTCCTTGAACATGTTTAAGCCTCAGACAATGTTGACTCCCGAACAAGTTTTCTGGAAAATGGATTTAGATAAGCAGAAAGCTGAAAATATTGTTGAAACAAACCCTCCCCTTTGGAAAATACCTAGAGCGACTGTGTATCCTCCTAATACACCAATGCATCTTGTTCCTAGAACAATTGCCACTAAAAGCAAGACCTTAATTAGCCAATATGTTATATTTCAACTATCTGTTGATTTTGAGAAAACTTGCAAGAAAAGGATCACACCCACTGGTATAACTGAAGGAGAAAGGGGTTTTGAGCAAATGAAAGAATGTTATTTAACTGAGGTCATGCCTTTCTTTAAACTTCTAAAAGATCACTTTTAGAGTCTTAAAAAGGGGATAGAAACTGATATTAAGAGAATGGAAAAGGAATTTGATGGAATGATAGTTGAAGTTAGTGACTATGAGCGTGCACTAAAATATAATGAGATTGAGAGGAAGAACTTGCATACATTAAATGAAACTCTTATTACTGAATGTGTTGCTCAAGATATGTTTTTCACTGCTACAAATTGTTCTATTAATGCTTCTCAATTTCATGAATTATCTGTTGCCCTGAAAGTCTCCCATGATCGTGTCATTGAGCTTGAAAAAACTAATTCTGAACTAAACGAGAAAATTGAACTGGATGATCATGACAATTTGGTTAAACATTTTTCTAAACTAGAAGTTGAGCATTTTAATTTACAACTAAAATATCAACATCTTAAAGAAAATGTCAAAACTTCAAATATCAAGACATCCTCAGATGCTCCAGAGTTTGATGCAGTTTTTCAAATTAACAAACGTGATGAACAGATTCAAGCTCATTGCAACACGATCAGAAAGTTGAAAGCCCAAATCTCTCAATTAAAGGGTCAAACGAACAATATGACAGGCTCCCAAATGCCTCCTCTTTTAGATTCTCAGAATTCTCAAAAGTTTCATCTTCAAAACCTAGTAAATGCATTACAAAAGGAAAACGAAAGTTTTCTAGAAGAAAATGAAAAGGTTAAAAGTCATTTCAATGAGTTATTTGAATCAATAAAGGTCACTCGTAACAAAAATAACGAACAAATAGCTTCATTGCAAAAGGAAATTGAGAATCTGAAGAGTCAGGTAAAAGGGAAAATGCCTATGACCAATGGGGAGAATGGTGTATCAAAGGTTCACTCTTGTAATAAATATGCTTTGTCTGTGAAATATGTCCCTCCTCATCTCAGGAACAACAAACTTGCTGTTCAAACATACTTCTCATCCCTTAAGGATTGCCTAGAATGTCTGCGTGAGATTGTTGAAGAGGATAAGTTAGAGAAACCTCATGATAATGCAATTGGACATGCATGCTTATATGCCAAACGATCTCAAGAAATCCTAGAATGCTTGATCACAATATGCCCAAAGTCATTAGGTGAGAGAGTTAATCCTTTGATTCCATGCTCGATGCCTAATGCCAAGTATGATATTCATTCGATGCCCAATGGTTTGAATGTGAATCTTAGTGTGCCTTTAAGTAGTTCAGATTCCAGATCTGTCAATGCTAAGAAAGAGAACTCAAGTGTGCCTTCTAGGAGTACAAATCCCAGTACTTCTAGTTTTAAGAAAGTGAACCTTAGTGTGCCTGCATGTAGTTCAGATCCCAGCACATCTAAACAGGTGATGCAAAGAGTAGTAAAACCAACTAATGTTCCCATTCCCTCTACAGGAGTAATCAGTGACATTAAAAGGAGCAGGTCAAATTCTCAAGACAATACAAGGAATGATAGGACCTCGCAAGCTAAGAATGTGCACTGGAAAAGAGTAGAAGAACAATCTAGGAACTTTAAGTTTGAACCGAATAAAACGAATCGTGTTGATTCTAGTATTAGCCATAGGCGTACTGTAATTAATTCGAATTCTGATACTATTTGCAAACCTTGTATTGTTGTCTGCTTGAATTCTGTTTCTAATCATGAATGTGGTGTTAATGTTTTGCCTAATGATGTTAATTGTCCAGTTAATATTGTTGATGCTAAAATTCATGCTAAGAAGGCTAAAAGGCAAAAACGAAAGAAAGTTAGAAAACAGTGGAAACCCACAGGAAAAACATTTAGTAAGATAGGCTATTATTGGTTACCTGTTGGTCATAAGACTAATCAGACAATGCCCACTAGAAAATGGATGCCTACTGGTAGAACTATTCCCTTAAGAAGTGAGCACACTGTGAACAGGGCTAATACAGACACTAGTACTGCATCTATTCACAATGATTCCATTGCCTTATTTTCTGATATGAATGCTTCTATTTCTAATGTGGGTGTTCCAACCATTGTTACTAACCAAATGGAACCCATTCTTGCATGGGGATCCCAATTATCCAGTTATCCATTCTTGTCTGTGTTCAACTGCAGATCGTTCAAATCGTTCTGTGGTACCTGGACTCAGGCTGTTCCAAGCATATGACTGGCGACCGGTCACGGCTCATGAACTTCGTGAGCAAATTCATCGAGACAGTTAGATTCGGGAATGATCATTTCGGTGCTATCATGGGTTATGGAGACTATGTTGTTGGCAAAAGTGTTATCTGCAGGGTTTACTATGTAGAAGGTCTTGGTCACAACTTGTTCTCTGTTGGTCAATTCTGCGATTCAGATCTAGAAGTAGCCTTCAGAAAACATACCTGCTTCGTTAGAGAACTTGATGGTAAGGAACTTTTAAGAGGTTCACGTGGTTCAAATCTATACACCATCTCTATCGAAGATATGATGAAGTCTTCTCCAATTTGCTTGTTGTCAAAGGCTTCTAAAACAAAGTCATAGTTATGGCATCGTCATCTCAATCACCTGAACTTCGGCACCATCAATGATCTCACCAGAAAGGACTTAGTTGTAGGTTTACCTAGACACAAGTACGAAAAGGATCATCTTTGTTCAGCATGTCAATTGGGAAAAAGCAAGAAGTATGCCCATAAACCCAAACCTACTAACTCTGTCACAGAAGTTCTTCATATGATTCATATGGATTTATATGGACCAATGAGGGTGCAGAATATCTTTGGGAAGAAATATGTGTTAGTTGTGGTTGATGATTACTCTAGATTCACCTGGGTCAAGTTCTTAAGGACAAAGGATGAAACTCCTGATATCATCATCAAACTCATCAAACAGCTGCAGGTTCAACTTAACAAAACCGTCAGAATTATCAGAACAGACAATGGAACTGAGTTTGTCAACAAACAACTTAGTGAATTTTATGAAAGCGTTGGAATCAGCCATCAAAGAAGTGTTCCACGAACTCCTCAACAGAACGGTGTAGTTGAAAGACGAAATTGAACTCTTGTAGAAGCCGCTAGAACAATGTTGATTTACTCAAAGGTTCCAATGTTTCTCTGGGCTGAAGCTATTGCCACTGCATGCTACACACAAAATCGTTCCCTGATTCACACTGTTCATGGAAAAACTCCATATGAACTTGTCCACAACAGAAAACCTAATCTCTCTTTCCTTCGTGTGTTTGGTGCATTATGTTATCCAACTAATGAGGGTCAAGACTTAGGCAAACTTAGAGCTAAAGCAGACATTGGAGTATTTGTAGGATATGCACCAAACAAAAAGGGATACCGAATCTACAACAAAAGAACCCGAAATATCATGGAAACAATTCACGTTACGTTTGATGAGCTGACCGATCAAATGGCTCCTGGACAATCCAGTTCAGGACCCGCACTTCAAAACAGTCCCATTGGTTCATCCCTTGTTCCAAACACTTCTCAAGAAACTCCATATGTACCTCCATCTGAAGATGACTTAAAGAAATTGTTTGATCCTATGTTTGATGAACTTTATGATCCAAGTACTAATGAGGTGTCGATCCCTACAACAGAGGCTGCTCATATTCCTGTGAATGAAGTCAATCCCTCAGTTTCAATATCTTTAAGTCAAGAAGCGCCTACTGCTGATCCTTCAGTCTCATCAACAAATCATCATTCTTCAAATGTACACCATGGAACTGTTTCTGGCATCAATGATGAAGTTAATCCCTTTGCTACTCCTGAAGATGCTCCATTTGAAAACATATTTGCTCCTGAATCATCATCAGAACCATCTTCTTCAGGAGACATCGACTCTGCTACCTCAGTCCCTCAACAACTGCCACATGAACACCTTAGAAAATGGACTCACGATCATCCACTAGACAACATCATTGGAAATCCCTCTCGTCCTGTATCTACACGGAAACAACTTGCTACCGATGCCTTATGGTGCTTCTTCAACTCCGTACTATCTAAGATCGAACCAAAAGATGTTAAAACCGCCATGAATGAAGATAGCTGGTTCAATGCAATGCAAGATGAAATTCCTGAGTTTGATCAACTTGATGTATGGGAGTTAGTACCTGCTCCAGACTGTGCTATGATTATTGCTCTTAAATGGATCTTCAAAGTGAAACTTGATGAGCATGGTGATGTGTTGAAGAACAAGGCTCGATTAGTTGCTAAAGGATACCGTCAAGAGGAGGGTATTGACTTTGAAGAATCTTTTGCTCCAGTTGCTCGAATCGAGGCAATCCGAATCTTTCTAGCTAATGCTGCTAGTAAGAACATGGTAGTCTATCAGATGGATGTGAAGACGACATTTCTGAACGGAGACCTTAAAGAAGTCGTCTACGTCAGCCAACCTGAAGGATTTGTAAATCAAGAGCATCCTACTCATGTTTATCGTTTGAAGAAGGCCCTTTACGGTTTAAAGCAAGCTCCAAGGGCATGGTATGATACACTGTCAAAGTTTCTTCTATCAACCGGATTTAGCAAAGGATCAGTTGATCCAACATTGTTCACCAGGAAGTCAGGCAAACATTTAATTCATGTTCAAATTTATGTTGATGATATTATTTTTGCCTCGACAGACCCAATGGAACGTGATCGTTTTTCAAATGAAATGAGTTCAAAATTTCAAATGTCAATGATGGGACAAATGTCATTTTTCTTGGGATTACAAATTTTGCAAAGTCCCGGAGGCATTTTCATAAATCAATCTAAATATGCAACTGAGATCTTAAAGAAATTTGGATTTGATTCAAGTGACCCTGTTGACACTCCCATGATTGATCGAACCAAACTAGATGAGGACCACTCAGGGATCAAGATTGACCAAGCAAAATATCGTAGTATGATTGGATCCCTGATGTACCTTACAGCTAGTAGACCAGACATCTTGTTCGCTGTTTGCATGTGTGCTAGATACCAGGCTAAGCCTACTAAAAAGCACCTTGAAGCAGTTAAACGGGTCTTTCGGTATCTCCAAGGAACCATCAATATGGGTCTTTGGTACCCGAAGGACACCGGCATGTCACTAACAGCCTATGCAGATGCTGATCATGCAGGGTGTCAAGATACTCGTCGAAGTACATCTGGAGGTGCTCAGTTCTTGGGTGATAAGCTTGTGAGCTGGTCTTCAAAGAAGGAAATGAGTACTTCTATTTCCTCTACAGAGGCTGAATACATAGCCATGTCATCCTGTTGTGCTCAAATCTTATGGATGAGATCTCAATTATCTGACTATGGCTTTGAATTCAACAAAATCCCTCTGTACTGTGATAATAAAAGTGCTATTGCTCTCTCATGCAACAATGTTCAACACTCAAGAGCAAAGCATATCGACATTCGACGGGACTACTTTACTACAGCTTACAGCTATACGAAACGAGAACTCACAACTTGTAACAACGTACTCTCTCGTTATCGTGAAAATAATAGTGTCATGTCTCCCTAAAACAACTTAAGTTTCGGTATCAGTCTATTAACTCTAGAGTAGGTATTCTAAACTCGTGTTGTCCTACTGTACCGATACATAAGTCGGAGACATCTCCTTTATCTTCATGAGTAAAGGAAGAAACTTCTGGTCGAGTGTTCGAATAGTGGGTTCTTGACTCGTGGAGGTCTACATGAAGCTGCTCATAGAACTGTGGGACGTACTAGTCGTAGACGTATCCGACAATCACTGTACGGCCACAGGAAGCCCATGGTTTCTGGGTATAACTACCAAGGAACCTCTATGGCTTTCTGGGCAAATTGACGAAGTTCCACGAAAAATCATCCGAATCGGACCATAGATCGTGTGTACGTTTGTCGC
>BPTQ01000005.1:307569013-307875195 GCA_019973895.1 Chrysanthemum seticuspe
AAAAAAAAAAAAAAAAAAAAAAAAAAAAAAATCAAAAAATTATTTTTGGGAGAAAGAGAAACAATGGTTTATTGTCATTTCAGGCAGTAACCCGCTTTTCAAAGAAAGAACAGAGCCATGCTTTACCATGTTTTCAAATTCCATGCTCTAATTCTATAAACATTTATCTGCTGAAAACTAACTGCTTTGAAAAATAACTCGGTCTATATTTTTGATAATCATCAGGACTTATTTGTCAAAATCTCTATCTCTCAATCAACAACCTATGTCATTGATTGAGGGGGAGAATGATTTCAATTAAATTAAAAAGTTATTTGGCATTAAATTGTTTTCAAAAGATGTACATGCATGTTTTATCAATGGAGTTTTAAAGTCTAAAAATCCGATCCTTATCAGTTAAAACGCTTTCATAATCAAGTCACAATTCCCCTTAAAATCTTTCAAAATCAATTTAAATCAATAAGATATCACAAATCTCAAATGATTTGATAATTGTGATCGGGGGAGAATGTGTGATTTAAATTGGATTTAAACTGATAATTCGGAAAATGGTTTTATAAGGATGTACATGCTATCCTTCCCACATGTGACAAACGATTTCAAATTTTCCATGCACATGTTGAGGGGGAGCATCTATCTTAAACGTATGATTTGAAACGTGATCATTTATCTCAATGTGCAGGTTCCCTCTAGTATGTGCAAAACTCTTTTCAAACCTCGAGGCACATATTGAGGGGGAGCAAACTTATGGAAACCTCATCCTTTCCGGAAATGCTTTATCTACTTGATTTGATCAAGGAAGTGATGGTGATATCTTTTAGAAAATGGTAATCAAAGAAGTAATTTCTTCCTCTTGCCTCCGTGTGCAAAACGATTTCAAACAATTCATGCACATGTTGAGGGGGAGCACTTATTCTAAAAATATCAAAAACAATTCAGGTACAAAATGTTTTGATAATATATCACAAGTATCTGGATTGATTTTCAAATGGTTTTCAATTGGTTCCAATGGCAGATGAACAATACCAAATAGACCGACCAACTTTACTTTATGTACGGTGATATAAGGATGATAAGGTTAGGTATGTGTTCCCATGATCCGCCAGAACCGGAGGGATCTACCCATGGACTATCCACTAGTTAGTGTAGAGTTCTTAGGTATGATGATAAAAGGAGAAAAATGAGATATGGGAAGAGTGCGGACTGAGACTGAGCTAGTACTGAAATAAACCCAACAAGGTTCTAGCTATGAAGTCTCGGTAAGCACTGAAGGGGATGAAGAATTAAAAAGAATTGAATGAGAAAAGGGTGAAAACAAATAGCCCTCCATATATTCAACCTTAGGGCAGAAACCGGGTTCAATTCATATGCTACTGATGGTAACATCGGTATTGAAGACAAGACATCATGGACCCAGTGACGCACTGCACTTCAACTTTCCAAACCACTCAAGTTCCTCTTAAAAGGACTTGTTTCATTCTCACGGGGAACCAACATTATCTATCGACTTTCTCTTAGAGATCGTTGATATTGAAAAAGGAGACCCTCTCCCTAGTCTCCGGCACATGATCCAAATATGCACAAAATTGAGTCTAGAGCCACGAGATCATCAATAAATCTCATTAGGACACTTTTAATGAAGACTCTCTGTTTCACACAATGTGAAAAGAGAGATTATATCTTGAGTCCTACGCATTATCCTTGTGGTATTGCCAGAACATCTGAGTGATGTGTAAACATATTCACAATGAAGATGGAAAACCTTCTGGAGCCAACATCAAACAAGCTCCTGGTATGTGGCAGGTGAGATCTATCATATAGATCAACCATGTGACAACTGAACAGAAACAATGGGGCGATTCAATCGCTTGAATCAATCCTGGTTCAGGTTATGGATTGACGGATACCTTTGAAAAACCGGTCTTTGTACTTAATAACTCTTTTCTTTAGCACATCGACCGTGTACTAATTTTTCAAACCAAAAGGTGTTTTTATGATTGATAATTGATTTCCAATAAAACCTTCGTTGTATTGCAAAAACAATTTCTATTGGGCAATACACGATTGTTTTTCAAATCTCTTTTCATCAATCAGTGGACTTAAATTCGCTGGTTCACTCACTCCGTGTTGTCTTCTTTGAGACGTTCCGGGTTGAGAACAGCTAGAGCAGCTGCGAAACCCTGTCAAGGAAATTCTTAGGAATTATACCTGATCACAGGCAGTACATGTACTGATCAACGGGGAACCGTGGGCCGTGTACCTCAATTCAACTAAAGTGGTCAAAGACACTTTTGTACGCTTTATTGTTAACTGTTGTATGCAGGTACGCCCGACGTTTGCAGATGATCAGAATGAAGCGGTCAATCCATAGCCGCATGCTCACACAATACATTCATCTCTCAAGAAATCATGATAAGTGCATCAATGACTCTGATATTTACACTCCATGCTTCTGCTACGCTGCTGCCAATATCATGAATCAACGAAAGCTTCCGCTACTCTGATGAGAAGATATCATAATCCAGAATGTGAGCATGTCGGTCCGAAAGTCACAACATCACATAATACCAACACCACAATGGATGTCTCAGAGACTTTTGTTAGCTGATGGTCTCAAAAGCTGGCTCAAATTTATTATCATGTGGATCAGTAAAAGACCTCCACCTGGAGTAACCAAACATGCAATGTGATGAATCAATGACTACGAGCTTAGGAGCAAAGTACTACATCAAGAATGCAAGAACAATTGTTAATTTAATATCTATTTGTATTCAATGTAATTTTAGTACATGATTGAGGTGACCTCTCTTAGGGGGAGATTGTTAGGAATTAGAAATTCCAGGTATTAAAGAGTCGGTCACCTCAAGTATATGTAATTGTTAGAAAGCTCGTAGTCGTAGTTATTTCATGTTAAGTAGTATTTAGTTAAGTAACACCGTGGAAGACGGACGGGTCTTTACCCACTGTATGCCTGATCCACAGCCCGTTGTGTGGCGTTTTATGTAAGACTATAAATACTCTCTACCTCCCAAGGTAGAGAGTTGGAGCTCATAATAATATCTTTCACTTTCTCTCACTAAGTTCTCTAAACCTCTAACTTTCTCTCTCTAGAATTCCATTTATACGCCAACTTGGTGTTTTGGTTTGATGTGTAAGTGAAAACTAATATCCTACAATAACACTATCACCAACAACATAATCTCCATAACCCATAATTGCACCAAAATGATCATTCCCGAATCTAACTGTCCTGATGAATTTGCTCATGAAGTTCATGAGCCGCGACCGGTCTCCAGTCATATGCTTGGAACAGCCTGAGTCTAGGTACCACATAACGATTTGAACAATCTGCAGTTGAACACAGACAAGAATGGATAACTGGATAATTGGGAACCCCATGCAATAATGGGTTCCACTTGGTTAGTAACAGTGATTGGAACACCCACATCAGGAGTAGAAACAATTGAATCATCAGAAATAGATGCAGTGCTAATGTCAATATTCAACCTATTTAAAGTGTGTTTACTTCTTAAGGGAATTGTTCTACCAGTAGGCATCCATTTTCTAGTGGGCATTGTCTTAGTAGATTGAGGGCAGAATTGATTAGTCTTATGGCCAGAAGGTATCCATTGATAACCTATCTTACTAAATGTTCTTCCTGTGGGTTTCCACTGTTTTCTAACTTTCTTTCGCCTTTGCCTTTTAGCCTTCTTAGCATGATTTTTTGCATTAACAATTTTAACTGGGCATTTGACAACATTAGACAAAACATTCACACCACATTCATGATTAGTAACAGAATTCAAGCATACATCATTACATGGTTTGCAGATAGTATCAGAATTCAAATTAATTACAGTACGCCTATGGCTAATACTAGAATCAACACGATTCGTTTTATTCAACTCAAACTTAAAGTTCCTAGGTTGGTCTTCTACTCTCTTCCAATGTGCATTCTTAGCTTGCGAGGTCCTATCTTGCTTGGTATTGCCTGGAGGCTTTGACCTGCTTGCTTTAATGTCACTGATTACTCCTATAGAGGGAATTATGGGAACATTAGTTGGTTGATCTACCTTTTGCATTCCTGAACTAGATGTGCAAGGATCTGAACTACTCGAAGGCACATTAGTGTTCACTTTCTTAAAACTGGGTATGGAATGGTTTGTATGCTTGGCACTAGGCATAGAACAAGGCATCACAGCTTTACCTTTTGCACCTAAGGATTTAGGACATGTTGCAATTAAGCATTCTAGCAGTTCCTAAGATCGTTTGGCCTGAATGCACGCAAACCTAATTTCTCTATCAAGAGGCTTATTTAGGTAATCCTCCTCCACAATCTCACGGAGACATTCTAGACTATCCTTAAGGTGAGCACAGTAGTTATGAAACACAAGTTTATTATTCCTAAGATGAGGAGGAATGTATTTAACAGTCACAGTATATTTGCAGTCAGAGGATGACTTTGAAGCGACATTCTCATTAAAAACAAGTGGCAGTTTCCCTTTATCCTGACCCCTCAGATTCTTAATTTCCTTTTGTAAAGAAGTTATTTTTTCGTTGTTTTTGTCACGAGTGACTTTCATTGAATCATATAACTCTTTAAAGTGACGTTTAACCTTTTCATTTTCTTCTATAAAGCTCTCGTTTTCCTTTTGTAAAGCATTTACTAAGTTTTGAAGATGAAAAGTTTGAGAATACTAAGAATCTAAAGGAGGAGGCATTTGGGAGCCAGCCACATTGTTCTTTTCACCCTTTAATTGAGAAATTTGGGCTTTCAACTTTCTGATCATGCAACAATGAGCTTAAATCTGTTCATCACGTTTATTTATCTGAAAAACTGCATCAAACTCTGGAACATCTGAGGATGTCTTGATATTTGAGGTTTTAACATTTTCTTTAAGATGTTGATATTTTAGTTGCAAATCAAAATGTTCAACTTCTAGTTTAGAAAGATGTTTTACCAAATTATCGTGATCATCTCGATCAATTTTCTCACTAAGTTATGAGTTTTTGTTTTCAAGCTCAATGACACGATCATGGGAAACTTTCAATGCAACAGATAATTCATGAAATCGATAAGCAGTAATGGAGTGATTTGTAGCAGTGTAAAACACATCTTGAGCAATACATTCAGAAATAAGATTCTCATTTAAGGTGTGCAAGTTCTTCCTCTCAATCTCATTATATTTTAATTCATGCTCATAGTCACTAACCTCAACTATCATTGCATTAAATTCCTTTTCCATTTCTTTAATATCTGAATCCATCCCCTTTTTAAGACTTTCAAATTGATCTTTTAGTTGTTTAAAGAAAGGCATGACCTCAGTTAAATAGCATTCTTTAGTTTGCTCAAAACCCCTTTCCCCTTCAGTTATCCCAGTGGGTGTGATCCTTTTCTTACATGTTTTCTCAAAGTCAACAAATAATTGAAAGATGACATATTGACTGATTAAGGTCTTGCTTTTAGTGGCAATAGTTCTAGAGACTAGATGCATTGGTGTATTAGGAGGATACACAGTAGCTGAAGGCATTTTCCTAAGAGGGGGGTTTGTTACAACAAGATTCTCTGCTTTTTGCTTATCTAAATCCTTTTTCCAGAACACTTGTTCGGGCGTTAACAACGTCTGAGGCTTAAACTTGTTCAAGGAAATCCAATTCTCCTTTTTGTAATCATGGGGTTTGATAGTTATTTTCTTCTCTTTACACTTAGGATCATCTAGTTTCTTGTTCATCTTCTCCCTAGTGACTTCATCTGATTTCTTATCTTCCTCAGTGCACTCAACGCAACTAGGTTTTTGTCTAGGCTTAAGGATTTCATTGCCATCATAAAGTACCTTATGAGCAATTCTAGCCTTTTTAATGACCTCTGGATTTGGTTCCTCAACAAGGGGAATGCTATGCTTATCGCTTAAGACTCTATGCTTAGTGATCATGTGAGCAGTCTGAATGGTATTCCCTTGTACGTACAACTTATTTTCAAGCTTGTTTTTCAAAGTTTTTAGATTGGAAAAATCATTCAAAAGTTTTAATTCCTTAGCATTGAATTCTTGCTTAAGCATTTTAACATTTTCTTGAAGTTCTTGTTTTTGCTTAGCAGTTTTAGAAAGCTTTTCTTGTAAGGAATTTAACTCTTGTTTTAATACTTCTTCTCTAAAATTACTTTTTCGAATGATTGTATGCATTTGGTCATCCATTTCCTGCTCACGTGTGGTTAACTCAAACTTAGCATGCTGTTCATAAATAGCAACTTGTTCTTTATAGGCATTCAGTTCAGAGATCACAGAATCATCAGGGGTACATGCAGTGTATTCATCAAAGACATAGTCATTATTGATTGCGAAGGATGCATCGCTCGGTACAACCTCACTTTCACCTTGTTTCACATATTGATCATATGGGACAATATTGCTATTACCCTCATCATGAATATCTGATTCATAAGTCTCAAGAGATTGTAATTCATTATGCATCTTTCGCTCATCAACATCATCATATAGTTTTAATACCTCTGAGATGATTGATTCTTTGGATGTACCAGCTTGCTGTGGTGATGAGACCTTAGGAGAGACCATTTGAGATATGCTAGCCATGAAAATTGTTTGTGCAGTAGGTTCATTATCGATGTCAGAGTCATATGCATCACAGTCAGCGACTTGGAAGGCATTCTGATGATTGTTACCTAACTCCTGAATTGGCTGTTCATCAACATCAGCATCATAAGTTCTGGCATTTCCCTCAGCAAGAAACAACAATTCCTCTTCATCCAAGACTGCTCCATTATCTTGAGCTTGAACAAGCAACATCTTGTCTCTGAAGTATTCTGCATTCTGAGGTCGTTTTGGCGATGTGCAGTTCCTTGCAATATGTCCCTCACCTCCACAGTTGTAGCACTTAATCGGCTTTGCTTGTCCCTGATTTCCATTCCTTCCCTTATTCAGATTTGCCACATATCCTCTACCAACTCCACCTCTTCCTTGTTCGTACTACCTTTCTTGAACTGGCTGCACCACAACCTTCCCATCTCTAACGGTGGCTTGATTGTGTGGATTGGATGCTGTTCTGAGGTTGTTGTTGGTGTGTGGGAGAGAGTTCATGTTTTGACTAATCATGAGAGCCAGTTTATTAATGAAGTTTCCCACGGCTGCATCAACATCAGCTTGTTTGAACATTGGATCGGGAATGAGTTTGTGTTTACCATTACCCATGGGTATGACTTGAGATGCTTTGGTGGTAATACCAACATTGGTGTAGAAAGTTGTAGAATCATTTGGTGAGCTTGATTCTCCCTGATTGGTTTTGAACTGATCCAGAATCCTTTTCTCAAACATAGCATGCCTCTCATTCTGAAGAAGAAATGCATACAATTGCTCATAGTTTGTATTCTTCAAACCTTTAGTTAGCTTCACAGAAGTGACAAACTTGTACCATTCGGGATTCATATTGTTCACAAACTTTGAGTTCAGCTAAATGTTTGGCATGGTCATTTTGATGTTCCACATGTCATTCACAAGCTTATGGAATCTCACATAGTATTCATAGACACTCTCATCTGGTTTCATCTTGAAGTGCTCAAACTCATCATATAGTTGTGATTCTCTGTCTTCAACAGTTAATTCAGAACCTGAGAGAAGCAACTTGACATTATCCCATACAACCTTTGCTTCAGTGTTGTGATTGATAAGCTTGTAGATGTCTTTTGGAAGACCTTGAAGTATAATGTTAGAAGCCCTGATATCTGCATCAAATCTCTTTTTCTCCTTATCATTGAGCTCATCATACGTCTTTGGTCTGTCTATTCCATAGATCATTGTTCCATCTGCAGTTGTATCCATTAAGTCTCTAGTATTCTCAATCTGATAAGGTCCTTCATCGATTGACTTGAGAATGTTGACTCCGTTTTCTTTTCCCAAACAGTACAATCGGATTCGTTGTGCCCATGAGTCATAATCAGTTCTGTCAAGCATAGGTGGACGAGTATCTGACCTTGCTGCTTGAACGTCCTCAGCTACGGAAGAAACAATAGTAGGAACGATGTTTGCCATGATTACAAGTTCTACGGGATTTTACAATTCTTTGATTAAACCGGGAAATTGATTCTTTCACGGGATTTTACTAAACCAAAAGAACAACCGTAAGAATGTATCACGAAGAAGTAACAAGTCTCAATAGACAAGTAGCTAAACACTCAACTCGCTTAGTTATCAACTCGCTAAACAGCCAACTCGCTCAAAGAAACAAATCGCTTAAGGAATCAACTCGCTAAATAGCCAAGTCGCATAAGTATCAACTCACACCACAATCAACTCGCTTAATGAAACAAGTCGCTAAATAGCCAAGTCGCTTTAGTATCAACTCGCAACACAATCAACTCGCTTAAAGAAACAAGTCGCTTTAGGAATCAACTCGCTTAATAGCAAGTCGCAAACAGACACAACTCGCTTAACCACTAAGTCGCTTAAAAGCTTAACTCGCTAAATAGCCAAGTCGCATATATCAACTCGCATCCAGTAACAAAGCAACTCGCTTTGAAGAACTAAATATCCGAGACACAACTCGCTTAGTACAAAGTTCAAAAATAACCACTTTATCAATAAAAAACAACCAAACCACAATGATTTAAGCCTTCCAATTCAAAACATAAACACGTATGATGATCCTAAACACAAAAGTACAAGAAAAATTCAAACTTTAACACTAGAACTTGTCCAAATGAATCAAACTCTTCTAAACACTAAATACCCCAAAAACCTTATGAAATCCACCAAAACAAAGAGCATGAAAGATGAGTGATCAAACCATGGCTCTCTGATACCAATTGTAAGATGTAGGATTTCACAAACACATTAAACCATAAACATGTGGGGCGTTAACAAAGTTTAGAGAGAGAAATTTCTAGAGAGAGAAAGGGAAGAGAGTTGGGAACTATGTGAAACAAAGAAAAATGGTATTGAAGCTCCAACCCTCTACCTTGGGAGGTAGAGGGTATTTATAGTTTCTTACAAACAAACGCCACCTACGGGCTGTGGATCAGGCATACAGTGGGTAAAGACCCGTCTGTCCTCCACGGTGTTACAAAACAAACTACTTAATAATATAACTAGACTACGACTACGAGCTTTCTAATGAATACATATACTTGAGGTGACCGACTCTTTAATGACTGAATTTTCTAATTCCTAACAGAATAGGTAAGAATGCTACTTGCGATTTGTACCTGCAAACTACAAGTGATTTGTATGTACAAATCACTTGTGATTTGTATGTACAATCACTTGTGATTTGTATGTACAAATCACTGGTGATTTGTATGTACAAATCACTTGTGATTTGTACATGAAAATCACAAGTTCATGGCTACTTTCTTACAACCACATTTTTAATACAGGGATGTGGTCTTTGAAACGAAATCTGGCGATTCTTTGATCAGAGATCAAATGGATTCATTAACACCGCATTTTCGTGTGGATTCTGGTGTCATTGATTGTTGATATGCTTTGCTTAATTATGAGGAAAAATTAAAAGAACCAGGAGCTATGTCCAGGCATTTCTTTCATACGGGTTGTGTTGTACGTTTTGGATCTTTTTAATAAATTAGGATTAAACTACGTAGACGTTTTTATTCCTTAAGTGACTTTTTGTTATATTAATACAGACAAGGAATATGTGTCATGGCGGACTCACGTGGGAGCAAAAGTGTGAAATATTTGATGCACAAGTTGCTTTTAGTTTCAAGGAAAATACTGATGGCTCTAATCTCAAGGACGTTGATTTGGTAAATTTTTTATTTTTTACAGTTTAATAAAGAAGTTTACTTTCATTTATTGATTTTTTGTTCTTTGTATAACAGGTTTTCTTCGCCATTCTCGGTTCTGTGTGTTTTTATGTTGTTGTTATTAATCTGAAAAAGACGGCTATCAATATCCTTAACAACAATCGTGACGAGACAACATCATATGAAGCTTACAAATACAGATGTGATCTATTGGTAATTTACTAGTCAAAATAATTTCTATTTTTTTCTTCTTTGACTTTTGGAACAATTTTATAATGATTTTGTTATTTACTAGTCTAACTATTTTTTAACATTGGTTTTTTTGTTTTTTTGTCTTTGTAGATAAAGTTGTATGCAAGGTACCTCGAAAGCGTTGGCCACAAAAAGAGTCAAGCTGTTGCGACTGCGGTTCCACACATTTCGAAACTCAAATGTACCACTACGGAGAAGAATATTGAAGATTCTGGTATCTTTTGTATGCATCATATGGATATGTACATGGGAGAACCATTTTCAAAGTGGGACTGTGAAATTGTGGGAAATTCAGATAAAGAACACCTCTTGTTGCTTTTGAGGGTCAAGTATGCAACCAAGATTTTGTCACATGAAATAAATGTGCATGCTAGGAAAAACATGAAAGACTTTGAGGAATTCCATGTGAAGTTTATACCAGTGACAAAGAAGGAGATGATTAAGAACGCTATCCTGGCTAGGGCAAACCGAGAACGTTATAAGAATGACTGGTAGTTGTAGTAATGAACTGTTTACTACTTTTGTTTGTTTTTAAGGTATGTTGTTCATGTGTTGTTATGGAGAAGTGTTGGTCATGTCGCTATCCTGGCAGGTGGATTGACTTTTCAAATTTTGTTGGTCATGTGTCATTATGGACAAGTGTTTTGGTGGATCTATGAAAAGTCATCTTGTAGTTATGGACAACTATTTAGCCTATTTAAATAGATTTTCTTATTAAGCTACTGTGTAAAGTAAGCGTGCAGTTAATGTGACTTATTAAAATTTTGGTGGTTATTCACTTGTGAGATGTGGGCAAATCACAAGTGATTTGGACCAAATCACAAGTGATTTGTAACAAATCATAAGTCATTTGTGAATATCACAAACAAATCACAAGTGATTTGTAATCACAAACAAATCACAAGTGATTTGTGACAAATCACAAGTGATTTGTGACAAATCACAAACAAATCACAAGTGATTTGTAATCACAAACAAATCACAAGTGATTTGTGACAAATCACAAGTGATTTGGCTATAATTATCATTAAAGCAAACTTGAAATTATATCAATACAACTTAATAAAAAAGTAAAAATTGAAATCCAACTATCATTTTTATTCGAGTAGTAATCAACAGATCAAAGTTTTAATCTCAAGTAACAATGAACATCTCAGTTACAACTGAGGTAACAATCCACAAATATTTAAAACTTAACAAAGTATGTAAAGTATTTATAAAGTAAAAAAAAATCACTTAGTTTCAAGCAGTGTTATTCATCGATTTTTCAGCCGCTACTTTTTCAGCCGCTACTTTTGCAGCCACTATTGCCTTTGGACCTAGAGGACAAGTTCTTTTGGTATGTGTATTAGTTTTCACTCCACATTCTCCGCATTTCTTCTTTGGCTGTAAACTTGCATCTATTGCTTTCTCTCTTTCACTCTTCCTACGTACCTCTATTGTACTGCCTTTGTTTTTAGCACCTGATGGGTTGTTGACATCAATTCTTTTTGGCTTTGGAACCCCGATAAATTTCTCCATATAATCTTTTTTGCTTGGAGGATTTGGCACAGCAATGTCGACCTTCTTCTTCAATGTTCTAATCTGCTCTACAAATTCAGCCATCTTTCCTTCATCATTGCTCAAATGATGTAGGCACTCTTCTACTAAACAAGTTGCCTCATTTGTGAGTCTATCAATTGTTTCATTTTTTCACCATATCGGTTTCTCTTTCTTCTCAAATCAGGAGGTATTATATCCCTTGTCCAACGCCTCAAAATGTACCTCTCGGGAATCTTTTCAATGTCATTATTCTTGAAAACACAAAATATGTGGCAAAATAGAAACCCAAATCAAAGGAAGTGCCTACATGTACAGACCACTGATCCATCTTCCAAATTGCGCGCTACCTTAGAAGAGCAAAACACAAAAAAATGAATAACGTAACAAAGAATCACAAGTGATTTGTTACAAATCACAGTGATTTGTTAAAATCACAAGTTATTTGTCAAAATCACATATGATTTGTTAAAATCACAAGTGATTCGCAAAAACCACAAGTGATTCAGGAAAGCATAACAATGAAAAAAAACACAAAATATTAAATTAAAAGAGCTTTTTTGTACCTTATACATTGCCTGAACACGCGCCTCCTTTGGTTTTTCTACCGCCTCACTTGTGCCCTTCTTTTTTTCCTTGTATAGTGTTCTATATTCACCAGCATTCTTATCTCTAATGAGTGTTATCTCACAACCCTCTTCAGTTTGTACATTATGTATCTGACAATCCCAGATTCCTTTATTAATTTCTGTTTGAACTCGTAGAAAAATTGTCCTTGTGTATACCAAAGCAGCATGTTTTTTAATCATCAGTTTTGTTTTTAACTTGGGCATCGAGTCCATTGAATCAAAGTCTAACTGCTCTTGAATGTGTCTTTGCTTTTCCATTGCAGATTCGAAGCAGATCATGAAGTTAATCAGTGTCGATCTTTCGTTTGTGAAATGCGAGAAGAACGATTTTTCACTTTCTGACCTTGAAGTAGTCCTCATTAACCCAAACAGTGGCGAGTCAAGAAAATAAGCAGGTATCCATGCTGATCGCATATTAAACATCTTCGTCAACCATTTATGATCTTTCAAGCCAAAATCTTCAATTAATTTTCCCCACTTTTCCTCAAATCCCCTTGGTTCCGAGAACATATCCCATACAATCTCGTTGAAGCACCTTTTGAAGTCTGTTTCATCATATATCTTCTTACAAATCTGTCAAACAGTTCCACTCATCAATGCTACAAGTCCATAGTCTTAGTGATGGTACAAATTTACGTAAAATCACAAGTGATTTATTAGAAAGTACCTTAGTCGGAACCTTTTGGGTGATATGCCACATACATAGCCTGTGTTTCGACTCTTGAAGAACGGCTGCAATAACTTTCTTCATCGCCCCATCTTGATCTGTTACGACCATTGTAGGTTGTTTGTTAAATGCTGACATGAATGACTCCAACAACCAAATGTAGGATTTGGTGTCTTCACTTTTCAGCATTCCCGCAGCAATCGTCACACTCTTTATGTGGTTATCTATTGCAGTAAGTGGAACGAATACCATATTGTACCTGAAAGCATATAAAAACACATGGAAAGCATATATAAATAAACCACTTCTGTGGATTTGGATCAAATCACAAGTGATTTATGTCAAATCACAAGTGATCTGTCCAAATCACTTGTGATTTTCTTGTGGCATCTGACAAATAACAAGTGATTTTTACTTTATTGATAAAGTCAAAATAGTTGAAACTTACTTATTAGTCCTGAACGTCGCATCAAAAGAAATGATGTCGCCAAATTCTTCAAAGTTACATTTCATTACCTCGTCTGCCCAAAACAGTGCAACTAGTTCGCTGTGTTCTACTTTGTAGTGAAAAGAAAAATTTGGCACATACGCCTTTCTGTTTTCCATCTTGTTAATTAGCATTTGAGAATCCCCTTCCCCTATGAAGCAGTTTAGTTCCCTAAAGTAGTTCTTAAACTCCACAACCTGCCCGTGAACTAGGTCATACCCTTTCATGCTACTGTAAATATGGTGAGCTACAGTAGCACCTATATATGCCTAGGATTGAATTTTGCTAGTCTGTATTTTCCAGAAACAGGATCCAAATCTAACTTAACACGTGCCATACAACCTGTTACCCATAGGTTCCTGTTTCGAATAACCTTGTCATTTCCTTGGCTTTTTAAAGTATCTATGTTGATGTTCCTAAGTTTTCATTCACGGTTACACATTAGATACTTGTGTTGTACAAACCCACTTCTAGTTTTCCTTTGTGATGAAAGCTTTATTTCGAATCCACCTCTAAGAGCGTAAGCCTTATACATCCTAATAGCATCATCTAGTGTGTCAAAGTAAACCCCCTCTTTCGGTATTAATTCTGGTTCCATATTAGGTTGCCAATAAACTAAACCCCCAGGTGTCTCCTTATGAATTACTAAACTCGCTTTAGGTGTTGTCACAGCTTCTGAAAAATATACAAGGTTGAAGTTTGTTTTAATCATATTTGTTTAAATCATTTGTGATATACATAAATCACAGGTGATTTATGGTAAATCACATGTGATTTACCATAAATCGCATGTGATTTGTGCTAAATCACATGTGATTTGTAGTACTGCAAATTCTAACATCTAAATATATTTAAATCACATGTGATTTATCACAAATCACATTTGGTTTAGCACAAATCACAGGTGATTTATCGTAAATCACATGTGATTTACCACAAATCACCTGTGATTTATGTATATCACAAATGATTTTGCCTCAAAACTAGAGAAATTTAATAAAATTACAAATGACTTGCCGTTAACATGTGTTTCATTTTCATCATCTGTTTCACCACTTTTGATATCATCTTCAACAATAAAACGAACTCGTTCAGCATCACCGACATCATTCATTGCGAGTATACCTTCTTCAACTATCCGAACTCCTTCAACATCATCAACACTCATAACCTCGCTACCTTCTTGAACTATCCGAACTCGTTCAACATCATCAACACTCATAACCTCGCTACCTCCTTCAACATTCTGATTTTTTTCAACAGAATCAACAACCATACGTACGCTACTTATGCTACCTAATTCTATACTCTCATTTTGTTCTGCATCACAAACACTGCCTGCACTACCTCCAACAACCTGAACATGTATAATTTCTCCAATATTATCCATGTGTTGGATGATATTGATGATTTTCAATCGGATTGATGGATGCTTTTGATGATTTTTGGATCGGATTTGAATGATTTTGATGTTTTTTGGATCGGATTTGAATGATTTTGAAGATTTTCGACCTAATTCGAACTACTTTTTGGATCGGATTTGAAGAATTGATGAATTTAATTGATGATTTTCATATTTGGGATCGTGTTTGGTGTGTGTGTATGTGTGTGTGACTATGTGTTTTGACAGTTATTTTGGGATCGCGATATGAGAAGCTGTCATGTGAGAAGCGTGATATGATATCACATAATATTGGACAAAATTGCCCCTATAGTGTAAATATCAGATTTAATCTTGTCCTTTGGATGAAGGTAGATTGGATGGCTTGGATCTTGCCATTTGATCTTTGAAAAATATGTGTACTCAATGAATCCCACCCACCTTAATATTACACACTTTGAACAAAAAAACAAATTGTTTTTGCGTGGATCAATAAGGTGAGTTACTCACCTTAATTTTCTTGATATGTGTGAGTCACGAGTGAGTGTAAATGGAAGGCAAGGTAGTGGCGGGTGAATGGAAGGCAAGGTGAGTGACTCACTCTCCCTTGCCGACCAGCCTTAGGACTTCTACTGATCTGGTACATTACAAGTGACAGTTGCTAGTTTTACAGTTTTGCTACAAGTACAAGCAGTGGCTGATCTAGAACTTAGAAATAGGTTATCCACTACAGAAAAAATATTTCTCCATTCTGATTTTTAGTTTGAGGTTTTTGTTCAAGTTTTCGATTTAAAGTTTTGATGCACGTAACCAGTAACAAATAACTAATAACCAATATATTATATTTCCATAATAGAACTTTACACCTATTCCTTACGAGTACTCATATTTTGGAAGCGGTTTACAATGTCATCATCGCTAACCGTTACAAAGTAAGGAAAATTAAAAAGGCTAAAAAGCCACTTACAATGTGACAAGTGTCCCCCATTCACTCCCTCCTTTTTTTCTTATTAAATTCGGTTGGGGCTATTTTTGTCATTTTAACCCGTTTTTTATATTCCACCCCAAATTTCAAACGCAAATAAATTTCAAACGATAAACTTTTACGAAAAACCGATTTCACCATAATTTTTAAAATTCGATTCTCTTTAATTTGGTATAAATCTTGATAAATATTTCGAACTTTTTTTTACATATCAAATAGTTCTTGATTTTCTTGATTTTTTTGGCATTTTCGGCCCTATTTTTTACCTTCATAAATGTCGAATCGTGAAAAACTTAAAACATGAAAGTTATAGATTTTTTTTCACTCTTTACCCAGAAATATAAATCACTCAAATTCGATGTCATATGGGTAAGATATCACACGTTAATGATGGTGTTTTACTCATATTTTTTGCATACAAGGTGTTTGATGAAATGTCTAGCTTAGATTTTTAGTGTTAAAGTTGAGCTAAATGCACTAGTTTTTGTCCCACAACGCATCATTAATCATTTTATTAATGTAAGATTCAAAAAGTGGTGTTTTTTTAATAGTTAATGTTTTTAACTATTAAAACTGATGAACCAAACTGATGAACTGATGAACCAAACCAAACTGTTTAAAAAAAAACATTAAACCAAAACTGATGAACCTAATCAAAATTGAAACTATGATTAATGAATCAACCCAAAACTGTTGAAAAAAAGCATAAAACCAAAACTGATGAACCAAATCAAACATAGTTCATCAATTTATTTTGGTTCATTAATCATAGTTTCAGCTTAACATGTTGGTGTTTGTTTTGTTTTGTTCATCAGTTTATTTTGGTTCATCAATCATAGTTTCAGTTTTGGTTTGGTTCATCAGTTTTTGGTTTGGTTTGGTTCATTAATCATAGATTCAATTTTGATTTGGTTCACCAGTTTTGGTTTTATGTTTTTTTTAAAAGTTTTTGTTTGGTTCATCAATCATAGTTTCAGTTTTGGTTAGGTTCATCAGTTTTGGTTTTATGCTTTTTTTTCAAACAGTTTTGGTTTGGTTCATTAGTTCATCAGTTTTAATAGTTAAAAACTTTAACTATTAAAAAACATCACTTTTTGAGTTTTACATTTATAAAATGATTAATGATGCGTTGTGGGACAAAAATTAATTCATTTAGCTCAATTTTAACACTAAAAATCAAAGCTAGACATTTCATCAAACACCTTGTGTGCAACAAATATGACTAAAACGTCATCTTTAACGCGCAATATATCACTCATATCATATCGGATTTGAGTGATTCAAATTCCTGGGTAAAGAGTGAATCAAAATCTAAAACTTTTTTCTTTTAAGTATTTTATGATTCGGCAATTTTTAAGGTAAAAAATAGGATCGAAAATAGCAAAAACATCAAGAAAATCATGACCCAATGAATATGTCAAAAAAACGTTTCGAAATAATTAAAAAGATTTATACCAAATTAAAGAGAATCGAATTTTAAAAATTATGGTGAAATCGATTTTTTCTAAAAGTTTGTGGTTTAAGAGATATGTGCGTTTGAAATTTGAGGTGAAAAAGAAAAAAATGGGTCAAAAGACCATATTACCCCTGGGCGGTTTTTATATATAATTTAGAGTGGGGGACACGTGTCACACTATGAATGACTTTCTACACTTTTTAATTTTACCCACTTTGCAATAGATCCGCAACCTCAACATTTTATTACATATACTATTTCGTAACTTATTTTTCACAAAATTCATTCCCGAAAAACTCTCTCAACGCTAGCCGTAGCCACCGAAAGAATCAACACCAACTTGATAAGTAAGTAGACAAGATCAAACGACTGTATTTGTTTAATTCCACAAGCTTTATCGAGAGTTCCCCAATATTCTTCAATCCTATAAGTCTTTCATCTTTCCTCACATCATAAATGTAGGTGTCAAGTTGACTATCAAGAGCAAGCAATTCTACACTTGATACTATTCGTACCTAAAATGTCACATCTTACCTCCAAAGTTTGTTTGAAGAAAGTCATGTGCAATGTAGACTTCTTTGTACCTATTATTGCTACTTTTCTACCCTGATACTTGAACTTCATTCTCAATTCCTGGAAATTGCACTTAATGTCACCCAATGTTGCTAGCCATTGAATGCCCAAAACCATCTCACATCCTCGTAATGGCAAGATCATCACATCCACAGTAAACTCCTCACCCTGCAACTTCCATTTAAACTTTCTACACATGTAAGCACTAGTTAATTGAGCTCCACCAGCCACTTCAACTTGTAGAGGATATGTACTTCTCAAGTTACAATCCAACTTCTTATTTGTGTTAAGATCCAAGAAGTTGTGTGTGCATCCTGAGTCAATGAGGATGTGCAAGTTTTGTTTACCAACATGACGAGTCACCCTCATTGTTTGAAATGACTCCACCCCATTAAGTGCATGCAGAGAGATTTGGGAAGAGTACTTAATCTCCTGTTACTTCCTGTCATACCCCTTCTAAGGAGGAAACATGAGACGTGACAGAGAGTTAACGTGATATCACATTGGTACAGGAATAGAGAAAACTAAATGAATTCATTCAAAGTGTCATGACGTTATCCGACACATTGAAGAAACTTGTGCCGTGACTAGTCAAACTATGACAACATACTATAAGTCATACACAAAGTCTCCTGAATACTCGGAATAATACAAGTCTAGAAAATCCCAAATACATTAAATAAGATACATAATCTTCCAACAAAAATGACCCGCGAGGGGTAAATCTTAGGTCTTGCTATGGCCAACTAGGAAACTCTATCCTCTTTAAGCATTATTAATGTTATCACCTGAAAATAATACTCAAAAATGTCAACATAAAGTTGGTGAGCTCGTAGGTTTAAGTAATAACACATTTACTATGCCTAGTTACGAGTGGGACAACAGTGCATAATAATAGCGTAGAGCAAGTAATACTGTAACATATTGGTTTTCATAAACACATCATAACATAATACAATGGGGCGTATGGTATGAGTTTTAGAGAGAGAAAGTGGAAGAGATTTGGGAACTTAGTGAGACAAAAAAAAAATGATATTTTGAAGCTCCAATCCTTTGCCTTGCTAGGCAAAGGGTATTTATAGTTACAAGCTTAGACGCCCTCCTTCGGGCTGTGGATCAGGCATACAGTGGGTAAAGACCCGTCTGTCCTCCACAGTGTTACTTAACAAACTACTTACTAACACTAAATAACTACGACTACGAGCTTTCTAACAAATACATATACTTGAGGTGACCGACTCTTTATCTACGGGATTTTCTAAATCCTAACAATCTCCCCCTAAGGGAGGTCACCTCAATTTAAATTGAATACAAACAGATATTACATTTTGATTGTTCTTGGATTCTTGATGACGTTCTTTGCTCTATAGCTCGTAGTCTTTGATTCTTCATGTTCCGCATGTTTTGTTAATTCAAGTGGAGGTCTTTAACTGATCCACGTGTTGATGAGTTTTGAGACAACTTTGAGATCATCAGAATCAGCCATAGTAAATCTCTGACTCATCCTTTGTAGTGTTGCCATCATGTGACTTTGTGACTTTTAGACCGGCATGCTCACATTCTGGATCGTGATGTCTTCTTATCAGAGTTGCAGAAGCTTATGTGGATTCATGATATTTGCAGCAGTGTAGCAGAAGCATGGAGTGAAAATATCAGAGTTAGTTGATGAAGATATGCACTTATCATGATTTATCTGAGATGAACGTGATGTGTGAGCATGCGGCTATGGATTGGCTCCTCAATTCTGATCAGCTGCAACCGTCGGGTGTTCCTGCAGACAACAGTTAGCAATAAAAGGGCACGACAGTGTCTTTGATCACTTTCGTTGAATTGAGGTACACGGCCCACGGTTCCCTGTTGATCAGTACAAGTACTGCCTGTGATCAGGTAGAATTCCAGAGAATCTCCTTGACAGGGTTTTGCAGCTGCTCTAGCCGTTCTCAAACCGGAACGTCTCAAAGAAGACAACACGGAATGAGTGAATCAGCAAATTGAGATTTACTGATTGATTAAAAAATGATTTGAAAACAATCATGTATTGCTTATCAAAAAGAGTTTTTGCAATACAACAAAGGTTTTATAATAGAAATCAATTTTCAATCATAAATACCTTTTGATTTTGAAAATGAAATACACAATCGATGTGCTATACAAAATAATTTTTGAGCACAACGACTGGTTTTCAAAGGTATCCGTCAATCCATTTCCTGAACCATGATTGATTCATAATTTGAAGCGCTCCATCGTTTCTGTTCAATTGTCACATGGTTGATCTATTGGATAGATCTTACATGCCACCCACCAAGAGCTTGTTTGATGTTGGCTCTAGAAGGCTTTCCATCTTCATTGTAAATATGACAGCATATCACTCAGATGTTCTGGAAATACCACAAGGATAATGCGTAGGACTCTTAAGATATATTCTCACTTTCCACATTGTGTGAAACAGTGAGTCTTCATTGATTGTGTCCTAATGAGATTTATTGATGATCTCGTGGCTCAAGACTCAATAGTGCACATTTGGTTCCTATGCCGGAGACTAGGGAGAGGGTCTCTTTTTTTCAATATCAACAATCTCTAGGAGAGAGTCGATAGATTATTTAGGTTCCCCGTGAGAATGAAACAAGTCCTTTTAAGAGGAACTTGAGTAGCTTAGGAAGTTTTAGTGCAATGCGTCACTTGGTCCATGACGTCTTGTCTTCAATACCAGTGTTATCTAGGTAACCACCAGTAGCAGATGTATTGAACCCGGTTTCTGCCCTAAGGTTGAATTAATGGAGGGCTATTTCTTTTCACCCTTTTCTCATTCATTTCCTTTTAATTCTTCAACCCCTTCAGTGCTTACCGAGATTTTATAGCTAGAACCTTGTTGGGTTTATTCTAGTTCTAACTCTATCTCAGTCCGCACTCTTCCCATTTCTCACCTTTCTCCTTTTTTCATCATACCTAAGGACTTCTACACTATCTAGTAGATTGTCCCTGGGTAGATCCCTCCGGATCTGGCAGGATCGTGGGAACGAATACCTAACCTAACAATCCTTATATCTTCGTGCATAAAATAAATTGGTTGGTCCTTTTGGTATTGTTCATTTCGCCTCGAAACCAATTGAAAATCAATCAAGGTACTTGTGACATAAAATCAAAACGTTTTGTACCTTAATTGTTTTTGATATTTTAGAAAAAAAGCTCCCGCTCAACATGTTCATCAAATATTTGAAATCGTTTTAGTAGATGGAGGCTAGAGGACTTAGAGATCTTGGATCAATTCTTTGATCAACATTTTCTAAAATTATCAACATCACTTTCCCGATCAAATTTTAGTATTTTAAATACTTTGTTGAAGATGTTTTGGGAACTGATGAGGTTTTCATTTGATCGCTCCCCCTCAATATGTGCATTGATATTCAAAAGAGTTTTGCACATATTATAGGGAACCTGCACTTAGAGACAAATGAATGCTCCCCCTTAACATGTGCATGGAAAATTTGAAATCGTTTGGCACATGTAGGGAGGAGTGCATGTTATTATATTTATAAAACCACTTATTGAATTATCAGTTTATATCCAATTTAAATCACAAATTTTCCCTCGATCACAATTTTCAAATCCTTTGAGATTTGTGATCTCTATTGATTTAAATTGTTTTTGAAAGATTTTGAGGAGAATTGTGACTTGATTTTAAAACATTTAACTGATAAGGATCAAAATTTGAGACTTTAAACTCCAATAATTAAACATGCTTTAGTATCTTATGAAAACACAACATTAGTCTTGGTCTGGATCCAATTGTACAAAAACATTATTTTTTTTTATTATCCAAAATTAGACCTTGCTCGATTACGTGCCAATTGTTTGAAAAATAACTTTTTGATTTGATTGAAATCATTCTCCCCCTCAATCAATGACATTGTTAATTGAGTGCTAGAGATTTTGACAACTGATAAGTCCAGATGATTTTCAAAAATATAGTCCGAGTTATTTTCAAAGCAATTTTGTTTTCATTAGATGACAAATATTTTTCAGAAGAATATTTTATAAGGAAAAATATTTGTGAAGGAAACATTTATCTTTTTGGCGACAAACATTTGTTTTTAGAATCAGAGCATGAGGTTTCAAAAATAAAATTAAGCATGACTCTGTTCTTTCTTTTAAAACTGGTTACTGCCTGAAATGACAATAAGCTATCATTTTTCTCCATCCTTTTTTATTTTTATTTTTTAAAGATTTATGTATATTCGAACTTCATCTAAAGACCCGTGCCATTCTTTGAGTGACAAATCAAAGTCCGTAGATGTTATCGAAGAGCAGAAATAGATGGGAAAAATAATATTTTTGGGCTTTTTCAAAGATTTTCTGATTTTTATGGATTTTGAAATTTTATATTTTTCTATTTTCTTTTTGTGGGTTTTATAATTTTGTATTTTGCTTTTGGAATAAATATGTACAAGAGATAGATGAAGAAAAGGCCTTTACTCCTCGTCTTCCTCTTGAAGACGTTTGAGTGTTTCCAGTTGTAGACTCTTTAGTACAAGTCATGGAAGAATAAACTCAAAACGTTCTCTAGGAAGAGCTTTAGTGAAGATGTCTGCCAGCTGATATTCAGTTCTTACAAAATATAGTTCCACCACACCTTTCTCCATTATCTCCTTGATGAAGTGATGTCGAATGTCGATATGCTTTGCTCTTGAATGTTGAACGTTGTTGCATGAGAGAGCAATGGCACTTTTGTTATCACAATACAGAGGGATTTTGTTGAATTCAAAGCTATAGTCAGATAATTGGGATCTCATCCATAGGATTTGAGCTCAACAAGATGACTTGGCTATGTATTCCTCCTCTGTAGAGGATATAGACGTACTCATTTGTTTCTTAGAAGACCAGCTTACAAGATTTTCTCCTAAGAATTCAACACCACCAGATGTGCTTCGACGTGTATCTTGACACCTTGCATGGTCTGCATCTGCATATGCTGTTAGTGACATATTGGTGTCCTTCGGATACCAAAGTCCCATATTAATGGTTCCTTGGAGATACCAAAAGGCCCGTTTAACTTTTTGGTAGGCTTAGCCTGGTATCTATCACACATGCATACAGCGAACAAAATATCAGGTCTACTGGCTGTGAGGTACATCAGGGATCTAATCATACTTCGATATGTTGTTTGATCAACCATGATCCCTGAGTGGTCCTCATCCAGTTTTGTGCGCTTCACCATGGGAGTGTCAACAGGGTCACAAGTATCAAATCCAAATTTCTTTAAAATTTAATTTGCATATTTAGATTGATTAATAAAAATGCCTCTGGGATTTTGTGAAATTTGTAATCCTAAGAAAAATGACATTTGTCCCATCATAGACATTTGAAATTTGGAGCCCATTTCCTTTGAAAAACGGTCACATTCATTAGGGTCAGTCGAGGCAAAAATAATATCTTCAACATAGATTTGAACATGAATTAAGTGTTTGCCTAACTTTCTGGTGAACAATCTGGGATCAACTGCTCCTTTGCTGAATCTGTTGGTTAAGAGAAACTTTGACAGTGTGTCATACCATGCCCTTGGAGCTTGTTTCAAGCCATAAAGAGCCTTCTTCAAGTGATAGACATGAGTAGGATGTTCTGGATCCACAAAACCTTCAGGCTGACTGAAATAAATGATTTATTTCAGATCTCCATTAAGAAAGGCAGTCTTCACATCCATATGATAAACCACCATGTTCTTACTAGCAGCATTCACCAAGAAGATTCTGATTGCCTCGATACGTGCAACTGGAGCAAATGATTCCTCAAAGTCAATACCCTCCTCTTGACGATATCCTTTTGCAACAAGTCTTGCCTTGTTCTTCAACACATCACCATGCTCATCAAGTTTTACTTTGAAGATCCACTTGAGAGCAATGATCATAGCACAGTCAGGAGCAGGTACTAATTCCCAAACATCAAGTCGATCGAACTCGTGAATTTCTTCTTGCATTGCATTGAACCAACTGTCCTCAGACATTGCAGTTTTAACATCTTTCGGTTCGACCTTTGATAATACGGAATTGAAGAAGCACCATAAGGCATCGGTAGCAAGTTGTTTACGAGTGGATACCGGACAAGAAGGATTCCCAATGATATTGTCCAATGGATGATCATGTGTCCATTTTATGAAATGCTCGTGTGGTTGTTGTTGAGGAACTGATGTAGCAGAGTTGGGGTCCCCTGATGAAGATGGTTCAGATGATGGATCATTGGGAAAAAATGTTTTCAAATGGTGCATCTTCTGGAGTGGCAAAGGGGTTATCTCCATCATAGTTGGCAGAAACATTTCCATGATGTACACTCGAGGATTGAGGATTTGATGATGATGATGAGTGATCTGTAGCAGGCGCTTCTTGACTTAGTGACACAGAAACTGATGGATTAACTGTGTTGACTGGATTAGGAGCCGCCACTGTAGATGGTGTAGATTGATCATTGATAAGAGGTTCAAAATATTCATCAAACATCGGATCAAACAATTTCTTCAATTCTTCATCAGAAGGAGGTACATATGGAACTGTAGGTGAGGGATTCTGTACAAGAGTATAACTGATAGGACTACAAGATAACTGTTGAGATGCGGGTCCTGAACTAGATTATCCAGGAGCCATTTGCCCAGATAGCTCATCGAACGTGAGGTGAATAGTTTCCATGATATCTCGGGTTCTTTTGTTGTAGATTCGGTAACCCTTCCGGTTTGGTGCATAACCCACAAAAACTCCAATGTCCGCCTTAGCTCTTAATTTACCTAAATCTTGACCATCATTCGGTGGATAGCATAAAGCACCGAACACACGAAGGAAAGAGAGATCAGGTTTTCGATTATGGACAAGTTCGTATGGAGTTTTTCCATGAGTGGTGTGTATAAGGGAACGATTTTGGGTATAGCAAGCAGTGGCAATGGCTTCAGCCCAAAGAAACATTGGAACCTTTGAGTAGATTAGCATAGTTCTTGCAGCTTCCACAAGAGTCCGATTTCGTCTTTCAACTACACCGTTCTGTTGAGGAGTATGTGGAACACTTATTTGATGGCTGATTCCAATGCTTTCATAAAACTGACTTAGTTCTTTGTTAACAAACTCAGTTCCATTGTTCGTTCGGATAATTCTGACAGTTTTGTTAAGTCGAACCTGCAACTGTTTGATAAGTTTGATGATGATATCTGGAGTTTCATCCTTTGTCCTTAAAAACTTAACCCAAGTAAACCGAGAGTAGTCATCAACAATGACTAACATATATTTCTTCCCGTTTATCATTTGCACTCTCATGGGTCCGCATAAGTCCATATGAAGAGTATGAAGAACTTCCATAACTGAGTTTGCAGGTTTGAGTTTATGGGCATATTTCTTGCTTTTTCCCAATTGGCATGCTGAACAAAGATGATATTTTTCATACTTTAATCTGGGCAAGCCTCTTACGAGGTCCTTTCTAGAAAGATCATTAATGGTGCCGAAGTTCAAGTGATTGAGACGACGATGCCATAACCAAGACTTTGTTTTCTAAGCCTTTGATAATAAGCAGATTGGAGAAGACCTCATAATGTCTTCGATAGAGATGGTGTACAAATTGGTTCCACGTATTCCTTTCAAAAGTTCAACACCATCTAGTTCTCTAACGAAGCATGTATGTTTTCTAAAGGCCACCTCTAGATCAGAATCACAGAATTGACCGACAGAAAACAAATTATGACCCAGGCCTTCAACATAATAAACTCTGGAAATTACACTGTCACCTAAGACATAATCTCCATATCCCATAATTGCACCAAAATAGTCGTTCCCGAATCTAACATTCCCGATGAATTTACTCACGAAGTTCATGAGCCGCGAGCGATCTCCAGTCATATGCTTGGAACAACCTAAGTACTGGTACCACAGAATGATTTGAACGACCTTTAGTTGAACACAGACAAGAATGGATGACTGGAAAATTGGGATCCCCATGCGAAAATGGGTTCCACTTGGTTAGTAAATGAGATTGGAACACCCATATCAGAAATAGAATCAATGAAATCACTAGAGGTAGATGCAGGACTAGAAGTGACAGTAGATCTATTCAAAGTGTGTTCACTTCTTAAAGGTATCACTCTACCAGTGGGCATCCATTTCCTAATGGGCATTGATCTAGATAATTTAGGGCACAACTCATTAAGATTGAATTTATGGCCAGTAGGTATCCATTGATAACCTACATTACAAAATTTTCTTCCTGTTGGTTTCAAATGTTTTCTAGCCTTCTTCTACCTTGGTTTTCTGACATCCATATCCAGTTTCCTAGTGTTAACATTTTTTACCAGAGATTTAACAGCATTACTCAAATCATTCACAACACATTCATGATTAATACCAGAAATCAAGCATTCATTACATGTTTTGCAAGTAGTAGCAGAATTTGAATTAATTACAGTACGCTTATAGCTAATACTAGAATCAACATGATTTGTCTTATTCAACACAAACTTACTGTTCCTAGGGTGGTCTTCTACTTTCTTCCATTGATCACTTTTAGCTTGCGAGATCCTATCTTGCTTTGTATTGCCTGGAGGCTTTGACCCGCTTGCCTTAGTGTCACTGAATACTCCTGTAGATGGAACGATGGAAACATGAGTTGGTTTTACTATTTTATGCATTCCTGGTCTAGAAGTGCTTGGATCAGAAGTACTAGGAGGCACATCAAATGATACTTGCTTGGCTTTGGGCATAGAGCAAGGCATGACTACTCTATCTTTCATAGTACCAAATTTAGGACATATAGTTATTAGGTATTCTAACAGCTCCTGAGATCGTTTGGCATATAAGCATGCATCCATAATCGCACTATCAAGTGGCTTCTCTATCTTATCCTCTTCGACAATCTCACGGAGACATTCTAGACTATCCTTAAGGTACGAAAAGTATGTTTGAAGTGCAAGTTCATTATTCCTAAGATGAGGTGGAATGTACTTCACAGTCATAGCATATTTTGCACAAGCAGACACCTTTGGTGTAGTAATCTCACAATTTATGATTGGCATTTTCCCTTTTACCTGACTCTTCAGATTCTCAATTTCATTTTTCAAAGAAGCTACCTTTTCGTTGTTCTTGTCATGAGTGACTTTAATTATTTCATATAACTCTTTGAAATGCAATTTAACCTTTTCATTTTCTGCTAAAAATTTTCATGTTGTAATGCTTAATGATGTTTTGAAGATGAAAATTCTGAGAGTTCTGAGAATCTAAAGGAGGAGGCATTTGGGAGCCAGTTACATCATTCTTGTCACACTTTAATTGTGAGATTTGGATTTTCAATCGTTTGATCGTGTTATAATGAGCTTGAATCAGTTCATCACGTTTGTTTATTTCAAAAACTGCATCAAACTCAGGAGCATCCGAGGATGTCTTGACATTTGAGGTTTTAACATTTTCTTTGAGATGTTAATATTTTAATTGCAAAGCAAGATGTTCAACTTCCAGCTTAGAAAAATGTTTTACCAAGTTATCATGATCATCCTGTTCTATTTTCTCATGCAGTTTTGAATTTGTGTTTTCAAGCTCAATGACATGATCATGGGAAACTTTCAAAGCAACAGATAATTCATGAAATTGAGAAGCAGTAATAGAATAATTTGTAACAGTGTAAAACACATCTTGAGCAACACATCTAGAAATTAAGTTCTCATTTAAGATATGAAGATTCTTCCTTTCAATTTCATTACATTTGAGTTCATGTTCATAATCATCGACCTCAATTTCCATTTCATTAAACACTCTCTTCATGTCTTTAATCTCAGTATCTATTGCTTTTTGAAGAGACTCAAATTGTTCTTTTAGTTGTTTAAAGAAAGGCATGACCTCAGTTAAATAACACTCTTTTATCTGTTCAAAACCCTTTTCCCCTTCTGTAATCCCAGTTGGAGTGATTCTCTTCTTACATGTTTTCTCAAAGTCAACAAATAGTTGGTAAACAACATATAAGCTGACTAAGGTTTTGCTTTGTGTAGGAAGAGTTCTAGGCACTAAATGCATAGGTGTATTTGGGGGACACACAGTGGCTGGAGGAAATTTCCTACAAGGGGAATTCTTTTCAATAAAGTCATCAGCTTTTTCCTTGTCCATATCCTTTTTCCAGAACACTTGTTCAGGGGTCAGTTGGGTCTGAGGTCTAAACTTATTAAAGGCAATCCAGTTTTCCTTAGCATAATTCGGTGTTTTAAATGTGATGTTATGTTTTATGCACAAAGGATCCTTAAGTTTATCATCCAATTTTTTCTTAGTGACATCTATTAATTTTCTATCTTCCTCAGTGCACTCAACACAAGTAGGTTTTTGTCTAGGCTTAAGAATCTCATTTCCATCATAGATTACCTTATGAGCTGCTTTAGCTTTAATACAAGCCTCAGGATTTGGTTCTTCTACAAGTGTAACACTATGCTTATCACTTAGAACTCTATGCTTAGTGATCATGTGAGCAGTCTGAATGGTGTTCCCCTGTACGTACAACTTGTTTTCAAGTTTGTTCTTTAAATTTTTTAGGTTGGAGAAATCATTTAAAAGTTTTGATTCATTAGCATTGAATTCCTATTTAAGCACTTTTACATTTTCTTGAAGTTTTTGTTTTTGCTTAATAGTTTTGTTAAGCTTTTCTTGTAAGGAATCTAACCCTTGCTTTAACATTTCTTCCCTAAAATTACTTTTTCTGATAATTGTACGCATTTGGTTATCCATCTCCTGCTCACGGGTAGTCAATTCAAACTTAGCACGTTGTTCATATATAGCAACTTGTTCTTTATAGGAATTCAGTTCAGAGGTTATAGAATCATCAGGGGCACATGCAGTGTATTCATAAAAAATATAGTCATCATTGACTACAGAAGATGCATCACTTGGTACAATTTCACTTTCATTTTGCTTCACATATTGATCATATGGGACAACATTTCTATTACCCATATTTTCAATATCTGATTCAATAATTTCAGTTGTTTGTACCTTGTCGTGTATCTTTTGCACATCAACTTCATCATATAGTTTTAATACCTCTGATATGATTGATTCCTTGGAAGGACTGGCTTGTTGTGGTGAAGGAGCCTTTGGAGAGACCATTGGTGAGATACTAGCCATGAAGATGGTCTGGGGAGTAGGTTCATCATCGGCATCAGAATCAAATGCGTCATAGTCTGAAACTTGAAACGCATTGGGATTGTTGTGTCCCAAACCCTGCACTGGTTGTTCATCCACATCTGCATCGTAAGTTTTGGCATTTCCATCAGCAAGAAATAGCAATTCTTCCTCATCCAATACTGCTCCATTATCTTGAGCTTGTACCAGCAGCATTTTGTCCCTGAATTATTCTGCATTTTGTGGACGTTTAGGAGAAGTGCAGTTCCTTGCAATATGTCCTTCTCCACCACAGTTATAGCACTTGATTGGCTTCCCTTGACCCTGAGCCATGTTCCTTCCTCGATTCTGATTACCCACATATCCTCCACCTACACCAGCATTTCCATAACCTGATCCTGCCATTCCTTGTTCATTCTGTCTTCCTTGCACATTTTCCACCACTACCTTTCCTTCTTTGACAGTAGCATGATTGTGGAGATTGGAAGTTGTTCTGAGATTATTGTTGGTGTGTGGGGTGAAGTTCAAGTTTTGCTTAACCATTAGAGCCAATTGATTAACAAGATGTTCCATGAATGTGTCTGAATCTAGAGGCTTATACCCTGGATCTGTAATGAGTTTGTGATTACCATTTCCAGTTGGTATGACTTGTGATGCTTTGGTAGTTATTCCTACATTTGTGTAGAATGCAGTTGAATCATTTGACAAGCTTGCATCTCCATAATTGGTCTTGAACTTTTCCGAGATAATTCGTTCAAACACAACATGTTTCTCATTTTGAAGCAAATAAGCATACAATTGCTCGTAATTTGTGTTCCTCAATCCTTTGTTTAGCTTGACTGCAGTGACAAATTTGTGCCATTCGGGATTCATGTTTTTCACAAACTTTGAATTGAGCTGGATATTTGGCATGGTCATTTTGATATTCCTCATGTCATTCACAAGCTTGTGGAATCTCACATAATATTCATTAACAGTTTCCCCTGGATTTATCTTAAAGTTCTCAAAGTCATCATACAGCTGAGACTCCTTGTCTTCTTTAGTCAATTCAGAACCTGAGAGAAGCATCTTAACATTGTCCCATACTGCCTTCGCTTCAGTGTTGTGATTGATCAACATGTAGATATCCTTAGGTAAACCCTGAAGTATGATGTTTGAAGCCCTGATGTCTACATCGTATCTCTTCTTCTCCTTATCATTAAGTTCATCATACATCTTTGGTCTATCCAATCCTAATATAACTGAACCCTCAGCAGCAGTTTCAAGAATGTCTATGGTAGTCTCAACTTGATATGGTCCTTCATCAATTGATTTGAGGATATTAACCCCATTTTCCTTTCCTAAGCAGTACAGTCTGATTCTTTGAGCCCAAGAGTCATAATCGGTTCTATCCAGCATGGGAGGACGAGTATCAGATCCTGCAACTTGAACGTCATCATCAACGGAAGAAGTGATTGTAGACATGATTACAAGTTCCACGGGATTTTACAGCTCAATGATTAAACTGGGAAATAGATTCTTTCACAGGATTTTACAAAATCAAGAGAAAACCGTAAAACGTAACAAGAAGAAACAATAAGCCTAAGAAAACCAATAAGTCTCAAAAGACAAATTGCACACTTGACAAATCGCTCTTCAGACAAATCGCTCTGATAGACAAATCACACCTTCAGACAAATCGCTCTTTTGACAAAACCCACTCCAGACAAATCGCTGTTATGACAAATCGCACCCTAATTACCAAATCGCTTAAACGACAAATCGCTTAAGTTGACAAAACACTAAACAGACAAATTGCTTAGTTGACAAATAGCATAAAAAGACAAGTCACATAGTACACAAGTACACCTACTACTTTGACTACTTTGTCCTTTCTTGTCATTTTGTCTCAATAGAAAAATCGCTTAATGGACAAGTCGCTTCACTAAAACAGACAAATCGCACAAAATGAGTGACAAATCGCTTCAATAAGCATTCACAGAGGAGACAAATCGCATACTTCTAAGGACAAATCGCATAGAAGAAACACACTCCGAGAGACAAATCGCATCCAAGAAATATTTAAAAACACCATTTTTCAATCAAAAAACAACCCAACCACGATGATTCAAGCCTTCCAATTCAAAACCTAAACACTTATAAAGATTCTAAACACAAAAGTACTATCAAAATCCAAACATTAACACTAGAAATGATCCAAATGATGCAAACTACTCTAAACTCATTCAAACCCCAAAAACCTTATGAAAACCACTAGAAATCCAAGAACATGAAAGATGGGTGATCAAACCATGGCTCTTGATACCATTTGTAACATATTGTTTTTCATAAACACATCATAACATAATACAATGGGGCGTATGGTATGATTTTTAGAGAGAGAAAGTGGAAGAGATTTGGGAACTTAGTGAGACAAATAAAAATGATATTATGAAGCTCCAACCCTTTGCCTTGCTAGGCAAAGAGTATTTATAGTTACAAGCTTAGACGCGCTCCTTTGGGTTGTGGATCAGGCATATAGTGGGTAAAGACCCGTCCGTCCTCAACAGTGTTACCTAACAAACTACTTACTAACACTAAATAACTACGACTACGAGCTTTCTAAAGAATGCATATACTTGATGTGACCGACTCTTTAACTACGAGATTTTCTAAATCCTAACAAATACAAATAGTTATCCAACCAAATCAATTGTGTCACAAGCACTTCTAGGTTTTCAAACATGTCACCTACCAGCTGGAGCTAAACAGTTGGCACAATAGTCGTCAACATAGAAACATGTATACTAGCACTTAAACCGCAAATATAAGCACATATATTGTCCAAAGAATTAAAATAGTTTAGCACAACGTAAAGTAGTGAAAATAGAAATTGAGTATCATTTTCCCCCATAAAAATAATTAAAAAGAGGCCACGAAAACTCACCTCAAATACGGTGATGATAGATATCGGTAAAAACAATCAAACGGTATAGTGCAACGGTACCCGGTCACGACCTAATAATATATGTATTGTCTTAGACATATGTCGTGTGCAAATAAAATAACGCATATGAGTTTTCAAAAGTGTTTGTATCATCGTTTGTGTGGTAGTTTATGTTGGATTATGTGAGTTGGATCCGCATTACAACGACTAAAAGTGTGTGAGCCTATTGGGGGCACACACGTTAAACACATAGAATACGTTTAATGCTTATATACGTTTCATGTTTATATGTTTGTGATTCCTTATGTGCATAATTGTTACTTGTTTTTGACACCTAATTGCATGCAATATTGAATAATACATATCGTAATCATAACATTAATAATGGTCTTAATTTACACGCCTAAATACCATGCTCATTGTGACCTGCTATTTGATTCGTGGAAAATTGTTTTTGTAAAATTAAGTGACCTAAACTATTGAAACAAGTTTTTTCATGAAATTAAAAACTATAAGCTATGGACACTTGGGATGTATGGCTCACCCAATAGAACAAACTATAAAGGGGGTTTAAGGAGGTGCGCACAGTCACACCTAAAGGATTTCTGGTTATTGCCTCGCGCTGACCTGGTCCTCCGCCTCCCTGCGAGTTCGATTGGAGCTACCGTGAACCATGATGATCACTGCAGCGTCATTACTAAAAGTTTTTAAAATAAGTGTTACAAAGTTGTTTTGCATGCTTCTATGTACACGATTTTACCACATTGATGTGAATACCCTATGTGAAAATTTAAGTCTATGTCAACAAACTAAGAACGCGTACATTTGGCTTGACCACTTTGGTCAGATCTTAGGGCCATTCCAACCCATGGTGAGTATTGCTCATTGGTCAGACCTTTGGTGATATTACTCATTGGTCAGACCTTTGACTTGAGTTCATTCTTGACGTTTTTAACACCTCAAGCACTGACTAATGGCTTATTTCAACTCTAAACCATCATCGAATTTATCGTTAGTCAACTTGATAATAAGCTTAAAATATAGAATGTGAAATGGATATTCAATTATTAAGGATCTATACTTAAAAACACAGTTTTTTCTCTGTTACATCGGTTTTTGGGTTTTGTTTTAAGATTCACATCTTTTCATAATCCTTGTTACATAACTAATAGCGTCGAGTTTTTCCAGTTCTGCAGAAGTTTAATTATATTGATTTAGTATGAGGGAAAAGTGTTATGAACTTGTTTATGCAAACTCATTATATGACTGTTGTGATCTTGCTAAACATCCCATATGATTTTCATGAATAATGCAACCAAAAGACAAGAAAAGAAAGACTTTGTATTAAAATTTGAGTTATACTTACAAGAACGAGTGACTCAAATTATATTGATTTGGTATGTGATGTGCTAACATAGCCTTACTATACACCAATATATCATCAAAGAAGACCAAAGTAAACTTCCTTAAGTATGGTTTGAATGCTTCATTCATTAAAGCTTGAAATGTTGAAGGAGCATTAGTTAATCCAAAGGGCATCAGCAAAAACTCATAGTGTCCTTCATGGGTCTTAGGGACGTTTGGTACGATGGAATCAGGCGTTTGGTACGATGGAATCACATAGAATGGAATTACAACAGAGAATGGAATTGCAGAAAAAGAGAACAACCCATAAGAAAGAGAACCTATTCCACTGTTTGGTGGCAATAGAGAATCGAGTAGTGAAATAAGTAGATGATTGACTCGATTGTTTGGTGTGCGCGGATAATGAACTTATTATCTCCTCAATTTTATTGCATTTTCAATTTTATCCTTCTAAACCATTGATAATAATGATAACTAAGTTATATTTCTTTATTAAACATATTGTTGTCAATTTAAAATAGGGTTAATGTATTTAAAATGTATCTTACTTGTCAAAAATTTCAGATTTATGTACCATTTTTTTAAATTCATGTACTAAACTTTCAAATTTCGTCACTTTGGTGTATTTTTGGACCATTTTACCCCTCCCCGATAAAAGGAGTCTTAACAAATTGAAGGGTAAAATGGTCCGAAGATACACCAGAGTGACGAAATTTGAAAGTTTAGTACATGAATTTGCAAAAAAATAAATAAAAAAAGTTTGTTATTTGTGAAAGTAAGATACATGTTAAATACATTAGCCCTTTAAAATAAATGCGTTTGGTTTAGTTGACTTGGTGCTCTTTCTTTCTAATTTAATGAGTCAAACTAAAAACATAAAGATCGAAACTTAAATAATTACATATCATCTGACCAATGAACATGGCAACAAGGATAAAACTTGACAAATTACTTTATTTGCATGACATGGGGGAAATAATCACATATAAGTTCCATATTCATTTGTGTCTACAGAACAATATAGAGAGTTTAACTAATTCTAGTCGACACTATTGTTTCTTGATTGTTTACTGCTGGTACCTTATCTAGCTCCTTATCAGGTTTAATGGTGACACAATTTTCTCTTTTACAACATTATGTGAGCTGCTCCTGCTCCTAAGGGCTGAGGCGGCCATCATTGTTGCTAATCAAGTTTGAGGCGGCCAACATTGTTTCTAATCAAGTTTGGAGTATCCATTGAGATAAATTCGTTACCACATCTAAAAAGTAAGTTGTTGGGAAATTCGTTTTTGGGAGTTAATACTTATAGTAGTAAAGTTAGTACTGATAGCATTGTTTGATAAGTATTAACTAGTTAGTACTGATAATGGAAATGTTAGTACTGATAGTGTTAAAGTTTATACAGATATATGTTAGGAATGTTGTGTAAGAGTTGTAACAACATATCTTCTATTCTAATAGAAGATATGATACATGCATAGCTATCTTTGTAAGGGATCTCCTTAGTGTATAAAAGGAAATCATAGCTAGGTTAAACACACATCTCATATTCTAGCCGTCTTAAAAAGAGCTTCAAGGTTGTAAACCCTAGTACTAGGAGAGTACTCTTATTATTGCTTAATAATATTGAAGCTGTTGGTGTTATATTGTGTTTACTTTAATCTTCTAAGTGCATTCAAGTAGATTCCGCATACTTGTATGCATCTACAACAGAGTTTCTCATTGTTGTTTTGGAACCATCCAAGGCAACTAACACGTTTGCAAGCTAAGTGTTCTAGATCCAAGGTTTGGGAATCCACAAGTGGTATCAGAGCTTGTGTCCTGAAGCTTTGTTTTTAGAAGATCATGTGTGACAAATCTGAAGAAATGGATTTTGACAAATCCAATGCTGTTAACAGAGTTCCTAAGTTGCAGCCAAATGAATATGAACTCTGGAGAAAGCGCATAGAGCAGTACTTCTTGGTACTTGATTTCAAGCTATGGAACATTGTGCTCTATGGAAACTCTTACAAATCCACTATCACTGAAGAAGTTGGTGGTAAGACCGTTACTAAATAAAAAGGTGATTCTATCACCAATGAAGAAATGGCTTTAAGAGGCAATGATCTCAAGGTCAGAAGTCTTTTACTCATGGCAATACCTGATGATCATCAACTCACCTTCAACAAATACAAACATGCTCAGAGTTTGTTCAAAGCCATTGAAACCAGATTTGGTGGAGATTCTATCACCAAGAAAACTCAGAAGACTGTTTTGAAGCAAGAGTTTGAAAACTTCACTGCTGGTGTAACTGAGTCCATTGACTCAGTTTATAATATGCTTCAAAAACTTGTTAGTCAACTGGCAGTATTGGATGTGGAGCTCTCCAAGGAAGATGTCAACCTCAGGTTTGTTAGAAGTCTTCCGTCACCAAAATGGGACACTCATGTCATTGTATGGAAGAACAAGCCAAACTTTGAAACCATGAAGTTGGACAATCTGTTCAATAGCTTTAAGGTAATTGAACAAGACATGAAGAGAAAAGCAGCTGCAACTTCCAGTTCTGGGTCACAAAACATAGCCTTTGTGGTTCACCCTGTCACTAGAAATGATATGGACAGTTTTGATGTTAGTACTCCTGGTACTAATGTTAATACTGATGGCTCTGTAACCACTGCAGCATGCATCAATGAAGGTAAAATTTATGCTTTCATAGCTGAACAGAGTCAAGGATCCCATATCACTCATGATGATCTGAGACAAATCCATGAAGATGACATGGAAGAGATGAACATCAAATGGAACATTGCCCTGATCAGTATGAGGGCAAAGAGGTTCATGAAGAAAACTGGAAGGCAGATTAAGATCAATGATGGAGATACTGCTGGGTTTAACAAGGGAAAGGTTGAATGCTACAACTGTGGCAAGCTTGGGCTTTTTGCTAGAGAATGCAGAAGCCCCAGAAGCAAAGGGAAGCACAGTGAGGATGAAAATTCTAAAGCAATGGTGGTTGTTGATGGTGTTGGATATAATTGGAGCTTCATGGCAGATGAAGAAGAGAGTCCAATCAACATGGCTTTGGTATCTGAGGTACTTACTAAAACAAATTGCTCAGATACATGTATTCCATTAAGCAAATATTTAGAGCTAAAAACCATGTTTGATAATGTGTCTGAAGAACTTGCTAAAACTAATTATAACTTAGCAAATCATAAAAGAGGCTTAGCAGTTTTGAAAAAACAAATTGTGCACTGTAAAGAAAATGAGTCAAAGTTTACTGAAACAACTGTTGTGCTTTATAGGGAAATATCTTTTAAAGACATCACCATAAATGTGTTAAAAGAAGAACTAGAGAAAGTCACGCAAGCTAAAGATAACATAGAACTAAGTATTGAGACTCTTCAAGACACACAACATTATAACTCTGAGACAGTTGATAAATACCTTGAAAAAGCTTTAATTGGTAAAGCCAAATCAGGTATGGGTTATAAATCCGTACCACCACCATTCAGAGGTATCCCTTCACCTCCTGGTATAGACCTTGCACACACTGGATTAGAAGAGTTTCAGGAACCCACATTTGTCCGAGGCCCTACAATCAAAAGTAATTTTCCTAAAAAGACTGATGACGTGTTTGAAAGTGCCAGTGACACCTCCTTAACTAAGGTGTCTGTATCTGAAAATAAAAAGGCTAGTGTAGACTCTAGTGAACGAAAGCAAGAACAGGCCTCTAAACCTGTAAAACCAACTGACAACCTTGTTAGAAAGCCAGTAAAATATGCTTAGATGTATAGAAACAGGCCATCTAGTCCTAGAGGTAACAAAAGAAACTGGAACCAATTAAAATATGAGCAACTAGGAGATGAATTTGTCATGTATAATAAATCTTTCTTTGTGTGTGGTAGCTTCTCTCATCTGCAGGCTCATTGCAGACACCCTATGAGACCTCAACCCATCATGACCCCTAGAGCAGTTCTTCTTAAAACTGGCATAAAACCTTTGAATAATGAAAGGCCAATTAATACTGCTAGACCACAACCTAGAGTATTTGGTGAAAGACCTAAAAGAAACTTTTCAATATCATCATCTACTTCACCAAGGTCCTTTAAATCAGCACAAACCTTTAACTCTTATGATGAACAAATCAAGTTTTACAAGAAAAAGGTTAATACTTATGAGCCAAGACTTAATATTGATAGGCCAAAAGTTAATACTTTTAAGCCTAAAATGAAACATGTTGGTTCTAAAGTGAGTGCTGCAAAGAGAAACAAGGGCAATGTTGTTAAGCCCTCAGCTTGTTGGGTGAGAAAGACCACTCAACCCAACAGTTCATCAGTTACTCTCAAGAAATATGATTACATTGATGCACGAGGCAGATCCAAGTCAGTGATGGCTTGGGTCCCCAAAAGGAACTAATTTCATTTATTTTATGTGCAGGAACATTCCAACAATAATGATGATCTTGGCTATTAAGACAGTGGGTGTTCCATGCACATGACTGGAAATCTATCCTATCTTTCAGACTTCACTGATTTGATTGGAGGATATGTTTCTTTTAGAGGAGGAATTGGTAGAAGAATTACTGGTAAAGGCACAATCAAGACTGGTAATTTGGATTTGAAGATGTGTACTATGTGAAAGAACTCAAATACAACCTGTTCAGCGTGTCACAAATGTGTGACAAGAGGAATTTTGTTCTATTCACAGATACTGATTGCTTGGTTTTATCTCCTAACTTTAAGTTGCCTAGTGATGATCAGGTTCTACTCAAGTTTCCTAGGAAAAGCAATATATGCAGTGTCAGTATGAAAAACATAGTGCCCAAAGACAATCTTACGTGTTTAGTTGCTACAGCTTCTTTGGATGAATCTATGTTATGGCATAGAAGGCTGGGTCATGTGAACTTTAAGGTAATAAATCTTTTAGCTAAAAATAACCTTGTAAGAGGTTTACCTTCAAAAAGAATTGAAAATAAAAAAACCTGTAGTGCATGCCTCAAAGGGAAGCAACATAGAGCCTCTTGTAAGCCCAAGGTTTTTAACTCTATCAGCCAACCACTCCATATGCTGCACATGGATTTATTTGGCCCCACAAATGTTAGCAGCCTGAATTTTAAGAAGTATTGTTTGGTTGTGACTGATGATTTTATACTTGGGTTTTCTTCATGAATACTAAGGATGAGAAAAGTTAAATCCTTAAGTCTTACATAGCTGCAGTAGAGAACCTAGCTGATAAGAAAGTTAAAATCATTAGGTGTGATAATGGGACAGAGTTTAAAAACCAAGTGATGAATGATTTCTGTCAACTTAAGGGTATTAAAAGAGAATGTAGTGTAGCTAGAACTCCTCAGCAAAATGGAGTTGCTGAAAGGAGAAATAGGACATTGATTGAGGCTGTTAGGACTATGTTAGCAGATTCCAAGTTACCCACAACATTTTGGGCTGAGGCAGTTAATACTGCTTGTTATGTTCAGAACAGGGTACTGATTGTAAAGCCTCATGGCAAGACTCCCTATGAGCTGTTTTTAGGTTGAAAGCCCACCCTAGACTTTCTTAAACCTTTTGGGTGTCATGTCTTTATTCTCAATAACATTGACCACTTAGGTAAGTTTGATGGAAAATCTGATAGTGGATATCTGGTTGGCTACTCATTGAATAGTAAAACCTTTAGGGTTTATAATTCTAGAACCAGAAGGATAGAGGAGAATCTTCACATAGAGTTTCTTGAGGACAAACCTAGTGTAGAGGGGCAAGGACCAACATGGCTTTTTGATATTGATATGCTAACAGAATCTATGAACTATGTGCATGTTTCTGTGGATTCTAACATGAGTGCAGGAGAAAAGCAAGGTCCATATGCAGATACTGATGATGATGATGACTGCATTCTATTTCCCATTTGGAATGACAACTCAGGTGGAAGCACTTCTTCAGGGGAGGCAAACAAAGCTGATGATCAACCTCCAAAGAACAATGATTCTAATGCTGAAGGAGATGCAGCCAATACAGATGAAACAGTGGTAGAACCTCAAGTGTTTAGTACAACTGTGGTTAAGGCTGATAAGCCACAAGTTAGTACTAATGAGCCAAATTTTAGTACTGATGGTCCTCATTCCATTCCATCAGTCAATACAGAGGTTCCTGATACCTATGGTGAAGCTGATGAGATTGACTTTACAAATATAGCTTCATCTTATGCTGTTCCTGTTACACCACACAGAAGAATCAATCAGGATCATCCATTGGAAAATGTTATTGGGGATGTCAATGTTGAAAGAACTACAAGATCTAAATTTCAGCATAGTGAGACATGATTCTTTAGTGCCATCTATGAAGAAAGAAATCATGGTGCCTCACAGACATGTCTCTTTGCCTGTTTTGTTTCCCAAGCAGAACCAAAGAAAGTCTACAAAGCTCTTGAAGATGAAGCATGGGTAGAAGCAATGCAAGAAGAGCTTCTCCTGTTCAAACTTCAGAATGTATGGGTTCTTGTGGATCTTCCTGATGGAAAGAGAGCTATTGGCACCAAATGGGTTTTCAGAAACAAGAAAGATGAAAGGGGTGTGGTAATAAGGAATAAGGCTAGATTGGTGGCTCAAGGGTATACACAACAGGAAGGAATTGACTATGAAGAGGTCTTTGCTCCAGTGGCAAGGATTGCAGCTATTAGATTATTCCTGGCCTTTGCATCATACAAAGACTTCACAGTATACCAGATGGATGCGAAGAGTGCTTTCCTCTATGGAAAGATTAAGGAGGAGGTTTATGTCTGTCAACCTCCAGGCTTTGAAGATCCCAACTTTCCAGACAAACTATACAGGGTTCAAAAGGCCCTCTATGGTCTGCATCAGGCCCCAAGAGCTTGGTATGAAACATTGGCCAAGTATCTTTTGGGCAATGGCTTCAGAAGAGGGAAGATTGATCAGACTCTATTCATCATGAATGTGAAGAATGATATCCTGTTGGTCCAGATATATGTAGATGACATTATTTTTGGCTCAACCAAGCAGGATCTATGCAGAAAATTTGAAAAGTTGATGCATGATAGGTTTCAGATGAGTTCTATGGGAGAACTCACCTTCTTTCTTGGGCTACAGGTCAAGCAGAAGACAAATGGCATATTTATAAGCCAAGATAAATATGTCAAGGAGATTTTGGTGAAGTTTGGCTATGACAACACAAAGATTGCAAGTACTCCTATGGAGTATAATAAGCCATTACTTCCAGATGCTGATGGTAAAGAAGTAGATCAGCATCTCTACAGGTCCATGATTGGATCATTGATGTATTTGACTGCCTCCAGACCAGACATTATGTTTGTTGTATGTGCATGTGCAAGGTTCTAAGTATCTCCAAAGCTTTCTCACTTGCATGCAGTTAAAAGAATCTTTAGATATCTGAAAGCCATTGGTATCTGTTAATACAAATAAGCCATAAAAATGTTTATTTATATTTAATGATCTTCTAATGTTTTGTCGATAACAAACGTAAAACCATTTTAACGAAACAAATAAAATACGTAAACTGTTTGAGTCAATAGTTTTCTAACACACTTACGTTTTCACATAAAACACTAAAACAAGTATAAGTGTTTTTATGATTTAGATATACATATGTACAACAACTAGTGTTTACATATTGGGCTAACACATACTTAATTAAGTATATACTAAAATGGGTAAAAACAAGTATATACTAAAATTGGTAAAAACTAAAAAATGGTATTGACCCATAACCCATGGTTTTGTCCAAACCACTTAACTAGGTTCATTGTATTCTAGAGATACATTGTATCTAGAAAGAAACCCATGGATCAACCCATAACCCATGACCCATGACCCATGACCCATAACCAAAAATACCCATGGGCAAAGAGGAGCATCCCACGGATCCCTAGCTTTACGCTAGCCGGATCCCTTGTGGGAGGGATCCGTGGGATCCGGGGAACAATGAACTTTCTCCTCTATAAATAGTGAGCCATTTCTTCCTTTTGGCTTACCACTTTTCACACATACTTTCTCCAAGTATTGTACCTCTCTAACCACTGATCCTAAGGGATCTTGTTCATGAGTTGCCATGCTTCATCATCATCAAGACAACCGAGGTTCTCTTGTTGATAGTTCTTTCTTTCTCCGTAGATGTTGTGTTGAAGGCATTAGTGAAGGATGCCAAAAGAGTCAAGATGAAAGCATTAGTGAAAGACGCTTAATGTCCGTGTCAAAAGCATTGGTGAAGAATGCTAAAGGTGTCAATTCAAAGGCATTAGTGAAGGATGCCTAGGAATCAAATCAAGTGGCATTAGGGAAGAATGCCTAGGTCGTATAATCGATGAGGTGCATCGTTATACATATAAGTATTAGTTTATTTCCAAGGATGGTGATATCCTTGATGGTGTTGTAATAAGGAGTGGATCTCCTGAAAATTAGGTGTTGTGTTGTGATGGGTAGTAGTTCCTCCATAGTAATGGAACTGGGTGCTTAGCCTAGTACCTAATAAAGGGTAGGCGACGTTGTGATAGGATTAGTTCTCCTTGGAGTGAAAGAACTTGGTGGTTAGCCAAGCACCGTATAAAGGGTAGGCGACGTTGTGTTAGGTGTGGTTCGCCTTGGTATGAAAGAACTCGGCATTTAGCTTTGTACCAGAAAAGGTGTAAGCAACGTTGTGAAGGCTTCTCCGCCATAAGGAGATTGGTGTAGTGTTTACGAACTCTTGAGTAGGTGACTCGGGGAGTGGAGTAGGGCAAGGAAGGTGTCCTTGTAGCCGAACCACTATAATACTTGTGTCGTGGTGATGTGCTTCTTACTCTTTATCTTTCATTACACATTTATATATTTATCTATCAACGTCCAACATAAACAACCAAATAGATTGACCTAAGTCGATCTAAATATTTAAAAGGAAGTTTAAAATTGGTAAAACTATTCAACCCCCCTTCTAGTTTTCCACAATTGGCATCAGAGCTTCGTTACCAAGTTTCTTAAAGTATGTTGTACTTTAAAAACTTGATACGATCCGTGTATGTTTGAAAACTACAAAGAAGGATTTTTCACAGTCATGTTTTATTTTAAATCATTTTGTTGGACATTGATAGATCATCCTAATAATTTTTGTTTCAAGAAATCTTCATGCTAGGATCTCTCCAAAACCTTCATTTCTATTCAAAGAATAATGAAGTCAACCTTCAAGAAAGGATCTAAAAGTAATCACAACTTACTTACACCAAGTACAAAGGACTACTTTAAGAGCTCATGAAGTATTTCTGGTATTATGCCAAACCAAGAAGCATAGAGGTATGTTTTACTTTTCATTAGATAGCTTACATGAGTTTATTGATATCATAGTTCTCTTTGTTTAATAATTGCTAGTCTCTTTAAAAGTCTCTTTCATCACTTTTCCGTCTTATTCATCATCGGGAATAGTATTCCTTTTTATTCGTCAAACTAACGCCATCGTCACATATGAACCCTCAATAAGTAACTTATCAAAACCCGTCGACCAAAAACAACCTTTCATCTGATACCTCTAAACTACTTTTTAGTAAGCTAATTTATAAACCTACTACAAAAATAATGCCAAACAACCCTTTTTCTGTCCACGGTAGGCGGATCCCCCTAGTTGTACTAGCCGGATCCCAAATACAAGGGATCCGGGGGAACCGTGGAACAGAACTCAGCTATACGCTTTCAAAAATCACCACTGATCTTTTTCCCTCTACTCACATAACACAAAAATGACTAAACTATTGATTTATTCCTCATTGGATTCCATACTCTCAAGTATTCCTCTCTAGAACACCATTGTAAGTTTTTACACTAACTTGTTCTAATTTTCATCATCCTCATCCTAGGGTTTATGGTTTCACAATCTCTAATCAATTAATCTAATTAGGGTTTTCAAAATTAATAATTAAAAGGAGCTTTTACATAATTAAGATCACATCGTGTTCACAACATTGCTAATACAAATCAAAACCATAAACCCATCTCAACTAATTTTACCTAATTGGAAAATTTGTATTTTTAGGACCAACCATGCCTAAAGCCACTCAACAAGACCATCATGATACCGTCCATTACCTTACTCATTACTATCGAAATGAAGAATTTTCAAAAACAGACCGCAAGGTCTTCAAAAAGCTTGAAAAACGACTTATCCACGAAGGTCGTGTAATCAAGGAATGTTTCCTTGAAGATACCGGCATTCGTCAAGTCTTCTCGGCAATCAATTTTGATTGTCTTCTTAACATTGATGAACAAATTTGTCTAGTCTTCATCTTTGAGTTTTATAAAAGCATTAGGATCATTCGAAACGCCGATGATAGCATTTCAATCGCCTTCATCATCAATAAACGAAACTTCATTCTCCCTCTCAACACCTTTGCTCAAATTCTTCGCATTCCTTGTGAAGGAATTTGTATGTACTCTCAAGATTGGGCAATTAACGCTCAAAACCTTGCACTTGATTCTAAACCAATGCACCATACTCCTCTTGATGAACCCGAAACCATCCGAGACACCATTTTTAAAATAAGAGCCGACCAATCCCGTCTCAACCGAAACAAGAAGCTCATTCACCGTGATCCTTTTCAAATGGAACTTTTCGAAATGCATCCCATATTTAAAAAATGAGAAGAAATCCTTAGGGAAAACGTCATTAGCCTAGTTGGTAACAAGGATCATCCAAATGCATGTCTTGTGCAAATGATCTATTGTCTTATCCACCAAAAGCCATTTAACCTCGCCTATTACATGGTAAGGAGAATGGCCGGGGTATTCAAAGTTTCCACCATGGTACTTCCATATGGTATGCTCCTAACACGACTTTGTAAGTATGTTAGTGCATTGCAACCATCTCTTATCAACAATGATCATTTCTTTGCCGATCATGTAATGGTACCTCTTACTAAAATACCCTCTAAACGCTTCATGGTCAATGGAAAGAAACCTAAAGCTCTCTCAGACTCCTCGGAAGGAGAAGAAGAAGAAAATGAAGAAGATGAAGATGTCGACCCCATAGCCAACATTGAATTGGAACCCTTTGATTACTATGAACAACTTCCAACCATTCCAAACGAAACCGCAAAATTCAAACAATTGAGAGGCATGATTCAAAATCTTGCTTACCACCTCACAAAGTCGTCAAAGAGGAAAAGAAAGAATTGACGAAAGAGACAACAGGAATATACTTATTTTTAACACTTGACTTATGTGTGGATGATTATGTTTTTAGCACTTTTGTTTGTGGTAATTTGGATATTGTTACTTCTACCATTATCAGTGAGTGTTGCTTTGTGATGACATGCTTGTACTTGTTGTTTAGTTTAATGGTTAATTAGGGTGCAAAATCTGCACATTATTATGTGGGGGTTCTGATATGCAGATGCCGGATCCCTAGGATTAGCCTAGACGGATCCCTCCCTTGAGGGAACCTTGGGATCCGTGACATCAGATCAGCAATACATCATCTCTTACATCAAGATAGCTTACTAGATAACATCACATTAGCTAAACATAAGATATTAGAACTCAACTAAGTCTACTTCAAGGATGAGAAAGGCTTAGACTCACTTATAGCTTACATAAGATCTTAGTCATAATGTCTCTTGATTTATCAACACATCAAAACTCACCATATTTCCACTTCAATACTCACAAATTGTTTTTCATCTTTTAAATAATTAGGTGGACATATTGAACAATTTTAGGAAATTTTTTTTAGTCATCTTTATCTCAAAGTGGGTCAAAAATTAGTTTTTCAATTCTTGTGATTTTTGAGGATTTTTCAAATTCCATCTCAAGCTAAAATCTGATCTCTAGGATCATTTATTATGACTTGACACCACCAAAATTCTTAGTGTTATCCTTGAACAACCATTGGTAGTCATTTAGTACCATTTTCCTTCTATAAAAAGTAATCATTTGCTATGTCATTCATTACTCTTGTTCATTCAAGTACACCCTCATCTTAGATGCTCAGGAGAACTAAAAACACTCAAGATGATATAGGCTTTAGCTCTTAGAAACTTCATTTCTAAAACTTTCATAACTGCTGAGAGCCGGATCCCTAGCCTAGCCGGATCCCTCAAAGGAGGGAACTGTGGGATCCGGGTGACAGATTATGTCAAATCTAGCCAAAACAATCATTTCAAGCTCATCTTGCTTGCTTAAACACTTCACCTCATCTTTATTAAGTTCCTAGATCAGTGAAACTCTGAACTTCAAATTTGTGCATGTTAATCATCACATTTCTAAAAATCTTAATGGCTTAAGTCTTAAATGCATTTGCCAAACTCTTCCCTTTATAAGTCATAGTGCTAGAACAGCTTAGTCATCAAACTCAACACAATTCTCAGCAATTACAAACATTTTCCTAAGTCATTTCATCATGAGAAAAGCTCCTAGTGCTAACTCATCCACCCAAGAACCACCCAAGAAACTTGCTAGGGTCATACACGAAGTTTCCTCAACCGAATCATCTCCGGTTAAGTCCACAAATGCTAGGATTTCCCCTACACCAAAGAAACCAATCAAACTAATCCCCAAGAGAATTGTTCCCACTAGGATTTCATCACCAAACTCTAATAAACCAAACATATCCTCTTCAACTCAACCAACATCATTGGTGCCTAGAGACATCTCACAATCTTCTCCACATTCTCACAACTTAGAGGACTTACCCCCTTGGCCATCTCATCTTCCACCACTACCTACAAACTTAATTGAAAAGGTTGTGCAACAAAACCAAAGTGTTGAGTCAACACTTGCACCAATATCAAATTCTCTAATTCCCCCCAATAGCCCATTTTGGATTATGAGGAGACATCAAAGTCAACCACCCGACCACATGAAAGTTGACGCTTCTTTACCTCCACCCTCAAACATTGTTGAGCCACCACTTAATGAGCTTCCACCAATTCTTCCTTCATTTGAGGATCCTCAACCCACTTCACTTGAACCTCCGCTTCAAGAAGCACAAAACCATGACAAGGATTGTTATCATTGTGAACATGTTGAAAGGTTGATACATGAACTACGTGAAGAGCAACGTTTAATGTTTTATCACCTCCTCGAACGTTTTGAAGAGGTCAATAAGCCTAAACAACAATGAGCATCATAGTCACAAGCTCAAACTTAGAACGTTTTGGAAACCTATCTCATCCTTGACCATCATTAAGCTTTTAGTTGAATCTTGAGTTTGGGTAACTCATTAGCATTAGTAGTACTTGTATGGCTAGATCATTCTCTTAGTTTTACAGATTTGTTTGATTATCTCTTGTTTTTATTGAATGAATATCTATATGCCATGATTGTTTTGTGTTTTGTGCTTGCTATATTGTTGGAATCACTCCTAAACCTTAATCAAGTGTTAGTGATTCATATGTAATAGTTAGCTTATTTATGGCCTTTATGTTTGTTATTAACCTTAAGCTTATGTAGAAGGCGCATGAGCTTAGGCCCATGTCCATTAAGGAAAGGAAGGGAGTAGGAGTGTTGCCCTAGCTCGACTTCCTATAAATACACTTGTATAACCCTCACTTGAGGGTTGGTTGTTCAATTTCACTCACTTTCATTCTCTACGCATAACCATATCATATTCATATGTGTGTGTATTGTTCATCCGCCTCTCTTCTCTTCTCTATTTCTACATGTTGATGCTTGTGTTGTAAACTTAGTGACCTAACAGTGGTATCAATCGCCTACTAGTTGGGTGAACGTATTGTTCTTGAAGTGGGTTTTGGTCCTACGCGTAGAACATATGGTTCGTTGGTGATACTTTGGTTCGCTTAAAAACACATTTTTTACACTTTTGAATCCAAGATTCTTGTACTTTCAACGTTTTAAGGTGTTAAAATAATTGTTTTTGGCAAAAAGTTTCAACCTTTACGTGTGGATCATCATTTTCTAGCTTGGTTTTATTCGTGGTACGAGTTCTACGCTTAACAGTTTTAGACGCTTTGGATCATCAAGTTTCACACTTTTGTGTTATTTTGGTGATATTGAAGCTATTTCATCATAAAAATCTGGTTTAGAAACATCTTTGGGCAAAAGTCATTTTTACGAGTAGTTCTACGCCTAACGAAACCCTAATCTTACGCATAAGAATTCCGTGGTTTGATCTTCAGTTTTCGTGGTTTACTCCGTGTTTTCTTGCTTGGATAAGCTTGAAAATACGTCGACTTTGGATATCTTTTGCACTGTGATAGTGTAAAAGATCATTTGGGCAAAACACTAAAATTACGCAAAAGCATAAGCTTACGCGTAGAAACTTCTACGCATAAGATTTATCTTACGCCTAAGCTTTGTCTTACGCATAATGTAATCCTACGCTTAAGTTTTCTACCCCTAACTTCTTGTTTTACGCATAACTTTAGTTTTTTTTCCTTTCTTACGCGTAAGCTAAACCTAACCGTAACTCTTACTGTTACGCGTAACTTTGGTGTTTTTACGCATAAGTGCTACTTGGTTTATTGTGATTTCTACGCCTAAGGATACTTCATCAACAAAGGTTCATTCGACTACAAAGATCCATTTTATAACACAAGTTTTTCAACATGTCACAACCACCATACTCTAACTATTTCCCTTACACTTATACTCAACGTCAACAACAATTAAGTCCACAACATCAACAATGGAATCAACAACAAGCAATTTATCAACAACAATTTAATCAACAACATACTCCACAACTTGCTGCAATTCCACAACCTCAAATGGTTCAACCACCACCAAGTCTTCAAGTACAACCCTACATAAACGAATTCAATCAACATCCATCAAGGAACACTATGAAGGAACCCACTTGGTTTGCAAAGATGTGTGAAGCTTTAAGCAGCCAACAATCAATTCATGAGGCTGGATCACTTGATAGACCTCCAATGCTCACTCCAGGAAACTACGATCAATGGGTAATTAGGTTCTTTAGGTTTTGTGATCAGAAGAAGCCACATGGAAAGTTCTTAAAGAAGGTTATCTTGGAAGGTCCATTTCAGATGCCTACTGTCATTGTACCCGGAGATCCAAATGCTAATCCACCAAGAGATGAATAATCAAACATTGCTACTATTGCAGACCTGAATGCAGAAGAGCTTCTACACTATGAAGCTGATGAGCTTGCAATGCAATATATCCTTTTAGGATTACCAAACCCAATTCTTCGAAGTGTTGATGCTCAAAAGACTGCAAAGGCAATGTGGGAACACATTCATCTACTTATGGAAGGATCTGCACTCAATCAGGAGGATATGGAATCCAAAATTTACTTGGCTTATGAATACTTCTTGATTGAACCTGGAGAGACACTAGAGTCTTATCATCATTCGATTCTCAGACATCATAAATGATTTGGATAAACACAACATCATCATGCCAAGAATTGCAGTTAATACTAAGTTCCTGAGTAGTCTTGGTCCTGAATGGGAGAAGTATGTCATTTTTCTCCGTCAAGCGAAGAACATGCATCATTCTACATACGGATTTTTATACGATTACTTGAAGCCTCATGAAAAGGAAGTTGATAGGGAAAGGATTCTCCGTGCGTAAATTGCGTCACCGTTACATCCGGAAAATCAACAACTTGCTTTGTATGCTCAAAACAGTTATTCTCCTCAACCAGCAACTCAACCAACTGCTACAATCATACCACATGATCAATCACAGCAAACTCAACAAACTCAATTGGTTCCTTACAACAACAACAATGATCAGGCAATCGTATTCCAACAAATCCAACAATCGTATTCGTTCCTTATCTAACACAAGGAATCAGGCTGTTGTGAATAATGGACGAGTTGAAGTTCAGAATCGTGGTTATGGTCTTCAGATGGGCGGTGGTCAAGGGTTTAATGCTATGGGTAGGAATAACAACAGAGCTCAAGTGGTGGAACAGGGAAATGCTCAGAATGGGTTGAATGGTCTTCGATGCTACAACTGCAATGAGAAGGGACACCTGGCTAATGCATGCCCAAGGCCGAGGACTAGGGACAGTGCTTATCACAAAGAGGCTCTACTTTTGGCTCTTAAGGATGAAGTTGGTGAAACTCTCACTGACAAAGAACAGAGTTTTATGGCAGATGCAGACTCAGATGATGATATGGAGGACTTGCAGGCCAATGCAGTTGTTATGTTGATGGCTAATATGCATGAGTTACACATGAGTGACACAGGCCCAGTGTATGACACTGATGGCTTGTCTCAGGTACCCGAACAAATCATATTTATCTCTGATCTAATATCTCCGCCAACATCTGAATCCGGCAAGGCTCAGAATGTTCAAAATGAGTCGTCCACATCTCATTCCGACGATTTTCAACTAGACCTTGTAGTTACATTCGACGATCAAGATGACCTTATGGTTTCCTTTGATAATCAAATTGACTCCGTGGTTATACTTGAGGATCTAAATAATGATCATGTTGTGACTCACGTTGAACACACCGAACTTTTGCCTTGTCCAGATGTTGATATGTTGCTTAAAAACCAACAATCCATAGTGGAAGAATGTCGTGCCGTAAATCAGGACTTGAAAAGCAAAAATGCACTGTTAACCAAGTATTTTGAATGTTTACAAAAGCAACTCAACTTTTTTAAAACTCAAGAAAAACGTGAAAAAGGTTTTGAAGCCGCCTTTGCTAAATCTCATCAAAATGAAAAATATTTAGAGAGACAGATGCGTGATCTAGCCGCTTCGAAGAATGCTTTGTTGTCTGAAATAGAACAACTGAAACATGAACATAAAAATCAAATTAACGCTCTCACCTTGGAAAATCAAAAAGCTAAGGCTGAGTTGTTAACTTGTAAAAAACAGTTCTCTGCATACAAAACGCATTCAACGAAACGAATAGATGATCATCTTGAAGAAATTATCGGCTTGCAAAACAAACTTAAAGAGTTTAAAACTGTTGTTTACAAACATGGTGAGTCAGTAACAGCTATTGAAAAGTTTACCTTAAAACCCAATCCAAATGGATATGGACCGAATCTTGTTGATTACAAACCTAAGCTTTCTACCAAAGCATTCAAACCAAATCCTGAAGTTTCCAGTGCAGAATATAAAATTGATAATTCTGTTATAAGTGTTGTTGAATATCATCGTCAAGAGGAATTAGATGCAGAAGACGAGGAATCATAACTACTCAAAAGCGGTCACATTCGTCACACCAACGGATTCTTCTAACACACCAAGGATTATCATAAAAATGTCTGAGTCTTCTAATGTTAATCCTCAACCAGATTATGCACAAATTTATGGTCCTTTACCTTCCATCAGTGAAGTAAATTCAAAACCTGAAAATCGCAAAATTCTTAGATATTTTGACCTTTTCATGGCTGACCTCAAAACTTTACAACATGAGATAGAATATCATTCTGAAATCAAAGTTCAACATTTTCAATCGCCTCTGGCGTGAGAACAAAGAGACATTTTTTCAAAAAAATCTTTTACCAAATGTTATAAATTTGAAAATTTGTGCATTATCTTGGGAACGGGACTTTCATAAGGAACTTGGATTGATGAAGGTTATTTTCGAGAAAACAGAAACATCTATTTCTAATACTAAACGTAAAAAGAAAATGTTGAGAAAAGATGTTGATCGACTCTTGGAAGATGTTATCTGTGCTGATGTCCATAATGCTGTGTTATTGAATTCTTTGTCATATGCATCTGATTATATCTCTGCTGATACTGTTGATTCTGTGGTAACTGTTGAGAATTATGATACTTTGCATCAGATCGAGTCTTTAAAAGCTAAAAATGAACGATTGATTAACGAGCTTTCAACTGCAAAATGTCGTCTTCAATGGTGTCAAAAAGATTGTCAAAATCGTGAACTTGCTTTGCAAAACAAAATCAACCAGTTGCAATCCAAAAAGTTTAATCCAAAATTTGAGCAAATGGATGATCAAAATGTGTCTTTGAAATGTCAAATCTCAAAATATGAACAAGAACTTGTAAAATTTAAACAGGAATATGGTGTCATATTTGATTTACGTAAAAAGACTAATGATGAAGCATCAAACGAGCTTGATCATTTTCTTGCACACACTAAGGAAGTCATGAATTTTTCGGGAAATCTTCGTTCTGAAAATCAAGAATTGGTGCACACTATCTTTAAGTTAAGAGAAATGTAAGGAAAGTATGAACAACTTCCGCTTACCGTGATTAAGAGAATAGCAACAGTAACACTTAGTAATCGTAAACCTAGAATCCCTACTGCCAAATCACAAGTTGCTAACGTGCTTCCTTCTACTGAAACAGGAATATTTGCTTCTTTTCCAAACGTCCGCACTTCACAGCCTAGGAGCAATACAAGGAAGAATAGGAAGTTGCGACCTAAGAAAAGAACAATAAAGAATGCTGAAGTAGAAGAACACCCTAGGACTATGAATAAGACTCACGTTGCTTCCACTATAGATATTGCGTCTGGAAAATGTAATAGAAATAGTGATGTAACGAATGCTAAACCATTAAGCACTTTTGATATTCAGTCTAATGCACCTTGTGTTATTTGTCGTAAAAGTATGAATTCTGATTGTCATGACAAATGTGTTGCTAAAGCTATAATCTCTCGTTTACGGAATCCTAAGAATCGGAATACCTCTAGGCCCACTAATCATTCTAAGTCTGTGCTTGGTAGACCGCCTTCTTTAGATTCTAGGAAACGCATTGTTTTCCCTGTAGCTCTAGTTTTACCTCCTAGGAATGTAGTACCACCTAGTGCATTCACTAAGACTAAAGCAAATACTAATTGGAGATGGCAGAAATGGATATATAACACACTAGGATTTAAATGGATGCCTAAAGTTATTGATGTGTGTATGTCTACTATAACTGCTCCGGAACCCTCTAACATTTCGGGTTCCACATCTACTTCTATTCCATCTGTGTCGTCTGTGTGTAATGCAGGTGATACAGATCATTCTCTAGATTGTTGATAGCGGATGTTCCCGACATATGACAGGAAACTTTAAACTGTTATCAAACTTTATTGCAAAGTTCATTGGCACTGTCAGATTCGGGAATGATCACTTTGCAGATATCATGGGCTACGGAGACTACATCAATGGGAACATCGAAATTAGCAGGGTTTATTATGTGGAAGGCCTCGGTCACTATCTGTTTTTAGTAGGTCAGTTCTGTGATGGAGATTTGGAGGTTGCTTTCAGGGAGAAATCTTGTTTCATTCGTGATCTACAAGGAAACGACCTTATGTCTGGCTCGCGTAATTCTAGTCTTTACACTATCTCTATGCAAGACATGGTTGCTTCATCTCCCATCTGCTTACTTTCAAAGGCAACATCAACAAAATCCTGGCTATGGCATCGTCGTCTCTCACATTTAAACTTTCAAACTATAACCAACCTTGCTCGACACAAACTAGTTGAAGGTCTCCCACGATTCCGGTATTCTAAAGATCACCTTTGCTCAGTTTGTGAACAAGGGAAAAGCACTCGTGCTCATTTTCCTTCAAAGGTGGAACACAGCTTTCAGCATGTGCTTCATCTTCTTCACATGGATTTGTGTGGCCCGATGCGCGTGCAAACGATCAATGGCAAATGCTACATCTTAGTAATTGTTGATGACTATTCACGCTGGACTTGGGTCTACTTTCTTCGAAGCAAAGACCAAGCTCCACAGATGATCATCACCTTTCTCACGAAAATACAAGTTCAGCTCCGAAACACCGTCAGACAAATAAGAACAGACAAAGGAACTGAATTTGTTAACAAAACTCTTCGTGAATTTTATGAGAAAGTGGGAATTCAACATCAGACATCTATTGCACGTACACCTGAACAAAACGGAGTTGTTGAAAGACGAAACCGAACGTTAGTGGAAGCTGCAAGAACAATGTTAATCAATGCTAAAATCCCAGATTACTTGTGGGCAGAAGTTGTATCTACTGCATGCTATACTCAAAACCGTTCTATGATTACAAAATGCCACAACAAAACACCTTTCGAGCTTGTCCACAACAGAAAACCGAATCTCAAACACTTTCATGTATTTGGATCTCTTTGCTATCCGAATAATGATCGTGATGACTTTGGAAAGCTCAAAGCCAAAGCTGACATTAGAGTCTTTATTGGATATTGTGATAATTCTAAAGGTTTCCGGATCTGGAATCGTCAAACAAAGGAGGTTATGGAAACGATTCATGCTCATTTTGATGAACTTACGGAAATGGCTTCTGAGCATAACAGCTTGGAACCCGGTCACAACCGCTTAAACTTCCCTCAACCCCCATCATCAGCTGAACAAAGCCCCTAGCTTACTCGTCAACAAATGGAAAAACTATTTGTTCCGCTGTTCAGTGACGATATTGATGAACGTGCTCCAGGTGTATCCGTTGTTTCCGCTGCTCAACCTGATATTACTCTTATACCTGATACACCTGCTACAACAACTACTGTTGAAGAAGCACCACCAGTTGACTCCACCACAACAGTTGAACAAACCGCTTCCAACAATGATGAACCGGCTGATGATGTTCTTAATGAAGTACCCCCACCTGCAGATTTTGATCCAAATGCATTCTTTAACTCGTTTGCTAATGAGACTGCTGCACCAGATGTCGCGGAATCTTCAACAAGCCATTTGAATCCTCAAAATCTGCACAATGTATACCAACATCAACCCTCTACACATCGATGGACAAAAGACCATCATCTGGAAAAAATTATTGGCAACCCGAATCAACCAGTCGTTACGAGACAACGTCTTCACTCATATGGTGAACATCGCATTTATGCACTCACTGTCTGCCAATCTGAGCCTAAAAACATTAAAGACGCAATGACAAAAGACAACTGGATTGAATCCATGCATGAAGAACTCAACCAATTAAAACGTCTTGAAGTATGGGAACTGGTTGAAAGACCAACAGGGGTCTACGTCATTGGTCTCAAATGGATTTGGAAGAACAAATTGGATGCTGAAGGGAATGTAATCCGAAACAAGTCACGTCTAGTTGCTAAGGGTTATCGTCAGGAAGAGGGTATAGACTTTGAAGAATCTTTTGCTCCGGTTGCTCGTCTTGAGGCTGTTCGGATATTTCTCGCGTTCGCGGCTCATATGAATATGACGGTCTTTCAAATGGATGTCAAAACTGCGTTTCTCAATGGACAACTTAAAGAAACGGTTTATGTCAGCCAACCAGAAGGATTCGTTGATCCTGAGTTCCCGAACCATGTCTACAAACTGAACAAAGCTCTGTATGGTCTCAAACAAGCTCCTCGGGCATGGTACGATAAGCTATCATCTTTCCTCATTGCCAATAATTTCACCAAAGGTTCGGTCGACCCTACTCTTTTCATACAATATCACGGGGCACATATCTTAATTGTTCAAATTTACGTGGATGACATCATTTTTGGGTCTACACATAAAAAGTACTCAATCGCTTTTGCAAAACTAATGAAGAAAAATTTTGAAATATCCATGATGGGTGAACTTACGTTCTTTCTAGGACTGCAAGTTCATCAATCACCCCATGGTATTTTCTTGAGTCAGTCCAAATATGCCCTTGAATTGTTAAACAAATTTGGAATGAAAACCTGTGACACTTATGCCACACCAATGACTCATACCAAGAAGTTAGACGCTGATTTACGTGGGAAATTAGTCGACCCTACCAAATACCGTAGTATTATTGGGTCTCTCATGTATCTAACAGCTAGCAGGCCTGATATTGTCTTTGCCGTTTATCTCTGCTCCCGTTATCAGTCGAGACCAACTGAAACCCATCTCTCTGAGGCTAAAAGAATCCTCTGATACATCAAGGGAACCATTAACTTGGGAATCTGGTATCCGAAGGATTCTGGTTTTGAACTAATCGCTTTTTCAGATGCTGATCACGCAGGATGTTTAGATTCACGAAAAAGTACTTCAGGAGCACTACAATTTCTTGGTGATAAACTGGTGTCCTGGCAATCAAAGAAGCAGGATTGTACATCGCTGTCATCAACCGAAGCAGAATATGTAGCCATGTCGGCGTGTTGTGCTCTAGTCATCTGGATGAGAACACAACTCAAAGACTATGGTTACGTATTTGACAGAATCCCGATGTACTGCGACAATCGGAGTGCCATTGCGATCTCGTGCAACTCAGTTCAGCATTCGAAATCAAAGCACATCGATCTTCGCTATCATTTCATCAAGGACCATGTGGAACAGGGTACAGTTGAATTATACTTCGTGGGTACAAAATACCAATTGGCAGATCTTCTCACCAAAGCCTTGCCTCCCGCTAGGTTTAATGAGTTGGTCCACCGGATTGGTATGCGGTGTTTGACTCAAGAGGAATTGGATGAACTCTTAAAATAGTCTTAAAAACCAGTCAAACACCAAAATCTCTTTTGTAAATATTTTTCAAAAACAAAATACAAAAATATAAAACCTGATAAAACAACAAAAATATTCTTCTATCTATTTTTCTTTCAACATGGCAAGTACATTTCTTCTGTCAACACTCTAATCTTTCAAATTTCAGTATTTTTCCGATCAAGTGTTGAGGGAGAGAAAATAAATACTTAACTGTTTCAAAATAACTGTGTACTTGCATGTTATACTATCTCGGTTGATTTTTTATTTACTGGTGGTTAAATTTCTGGTTCACTGACACTCCTCGGACTAAAATTTATAACCTTTCATTATTTCTTAAGTCAAGGGGGAGTGTCGTCAAGTTTCTTTCTTAAAATCTTTCGTTTGGTAACCAAAATGGAAGTTAAAAGGTTTTGAATGAAAATGGAAAAGGTGGAGGGACTGAAAGTGTCAAAAGCTTAAAGTTATTTTTAATAAAACACTCCACCAACCTCATTTATTTCATCACATTTATTACACAACCAAACTCATCCTACGCCTAAGAATCGTTCAACAAATCCGTGTTTTGGATCATAATTTCGTAAGTGGTTTAATGTTTCTTACATGATTTCAAACAATGGTTTTGATTTTTACATGAATCCAACGGTCAAAAGGTTGTATATGCTTGATTTTGTGTTCTACGCATATGCGTATGAACACATGATTAAGATTGTGTGTTCGTGGTTAAAAAGATAGTGTCAAAACGTTTCTATTACATCAATGATATCATTTTTATCCTCAAAATGCACCCAGATGCACGGATTGATGGATTTTGGAAATTAGGGTTTATGCGTGGGTTTGGGTGTTTTCATATGTGAACGTTTTTGGTAATAAATATTGTTATAATAGGTTGTTTTAAAGTTAAATTGATCATATTAAAGCCCAGAACTTGCCTAGAAACATAAAAAGTGAAAGAATTGAAATTTAGGGTTTATGTTCATACGGTTTGGGTATTTTTGATTCATGACTTGTTTGATGTTAAAACTTGGATAAAACAACTCTATAGGCTTCCTAGACTTAGCAGAAAAATTTTGGTGCAAATCCTATGGCTAGATTTCATACGCGTAATTCATGAACTTTAGGGTTTAGTCTTACGCGTAAGACTTTTTACGCGTAACTGTTTGATAAGTATTCATGCCATGATCTGTTATAAAATGAATGTATGTGTTAAAATTGATGTTATGATGATTTTATTTCAGGTTTGCTACACGTAAAAATTAGAATCAAGGTTGTTAGATAACTACGCATAAGGATCACCTTACGCGTAGCATGTTATGCGTAAGAGTAATCTTACGCGTAGCGTTTACGCGTAAGGTTCTACATATGGGACTACGTGTATCCTATGAAGGATATGCGTAAACAGTGACCTCTACGCATAAGGTTGACTCTTACGAGTAAGCCTTACGCGTAAGGTTTTATATGCGCTTACGCGTAAGCTCTACGCATAAGGTCACCTTTTTCCTACGCGTAAGACAAGGTCCTACGCATAAGCTTACGCCTTTACGCGTATAACTCCTGTTTACGCATAAGCTACCATTTCTACGCCTAAGCCTTGATCAAACCTTCATTATGAATTGTTACGCATGCAAACTTGTAAATAAATAAATCATAACGTCACGAAACCAATAATGTCACTAATAAGCTTAAACGTTTAATATGTTGTGTTAAATAAGTGATAACATAAACTTTAAAACTTAAAGTTAACTAACTCACGAAAATTATCACGACGTCATTGGACTATTAAACAAACAAGTGACTTTGGACTCGTAACAATCATTGACATTGCACATTCAATAATTAGACAATAAAACCATCTGTTGACTAACATAATGTCTTTTGATATGTTGGTTCTTTTGGCTAATGTTATTTCAGATCACGACATGGCCGCTCAAATGAATGTGGATGCACCAAATGTTCTCACCATTGTTGATATCTTCCCAACTGGCTATCCAATGAAGATTGGAAAGAACAACCTTCGTGTTGACTTTGAGACCCTCACCTGCTCTGAATCTTCTTGCTTGATTGCTATGGATATTCTGAAGAATCATCCTTATCAGAACATGCTCTCCCATTCTGCTACTGTTCCTGAGATCTACATCCAACAGTTCTGGACTTCAATGCAAAAGATCAAAGGACAGAATGCTATGACTGTGACTCTCAACCACAAGCAAGTCACCATCACACCTGCAGATTTAAGAGCTGTCCTCCTCATTCCTGAAATCATACCAACTGAATACTCTGCTGCACCAACTGAAGAGACCGTTCTGCAATTTTTTTTATTGATATTGGGTATGACGAAGCTTCAGGAGTTATCACTAAGCATTCCCATGTGGATCTTGAAAACATCCCTCAGCCTTGGAGAACCCTATATATCATCATCACAAAATCTGTTTCTGGTCGTGACAGTGGCTATGAGCATCCCAAGCTCATGGAAATGCAGATCTTTTGGGCTCTGATCAACATGAAGCACATTGAAGTTGAAGCTCTGATATAGGATGACATGATGACATTCCTCAAAAAGCTTGGCTCAAAGATTCCTGATATCAGATATACAAAACTGTTGATCCAAAGAGCACTTGGATACAACCCTGATATCCCCAAAAGAATCAATGACCCCGACAATCTTGACGTGTTTTCCGAACCCACTCTAACAGTTAGATTTAAGGAGTCAACTACCAAGAAACAAGGTGTTGTGTTGCCGGATCTCCTTCTCTCAGATGAAATCAAATAGCTCTACTCTTATAAAAGAATCAATGACCCCGACAATCTTGACGTGTTTTCCGAACCCACTCTAACAGTTAGATTTAAGGAGTCAACTACCAAGAAACAAGGTGCTGTGTTGCCGGATCTCCTTCTCTCAGATGAAATCAAATAGCTCTACTCTTATAAAAGATATTTGGTAGCTGTGGAAGAGAAGAAAGTTGGTTTTCTCGATGAAAAATCTTCTGGTACACCTACCAGGAGAACCAGAAGAGGAAGTGCTGGAAGTGTTGCAAGCACAGAAAGTCAAAGGAAGTTCCCAAAGAGAAAACCTGGACACAAAAGGATAGTTCCCTCTAAGGAAGCTGCTCCTAAGAAGAAAGTTCCCTCTAAGGAAGCTGTTCCTATTCCCATTCCTAAGCCTGAACCGCAAAAACAGCTAGTGGACGAAAGCTCTGAAGAAACAGAATCAGAGGAAGAGATCTTCTACTCTGAAACTGCAACCGATATTACTCCATTAGTAGCTAGACCTCCCAGTCCACCAGCAGAAAAAGGAAAAGGGAAAACTCCTGTGATTGAACAAAATAAGGAGAGCTCTGAAGAAGAACCTATTGATGAGCAAAAGGAATATCAAAGAAAGTTGAAGGAACTTAGACATAAACATCTAGCCGAAGCATTTGTAAAAGATCAAACTCGTGGTCCTGGAGGTTCAAGTGGTGGCACTCATACCACACCAGTTCTTGATGCGGTTAATCAACCCGATAAGGGAACTGGTACCACCATCTCCCACGAACAACAACAACGGCAGACTGAGGACTCCATCAACTTTGATATTGAGGAACCAGGAACTGATAAGACTGAGAAAACACCTGCTGATGATTCTAAGGCTGATGATAAGGCTACGTCTGGAAATGAAAAAGAAACCGATTATGATCAATTTCTTCTAGACAGTCCCACACGTTCTAAGGAGGAAACTTCTGAACCGCCAAAGGACCCCGAGTCTCCTTACGTCTCATCATCGTCAGACTCGTCTTCTCACTCTTCACCACCACCATCCAAAAGATCAACCAAATCAACATCCAGATCAGTGAAGAAGCCAACTGCCTCTTGTATTTCTCAAGCTAAGAATCGAATCATCAAAGCTGTCAAACGGGTTAGAAAGAAAGACATTCTCTACAGAAAGCTGAATTTCCTTGCTGACCAAGTACAGTATCTTCATGATGAGAAGGACAAGATGCAAGTTGAAAGGGAATACGTCCAGAAGCTCATGCAAGATGATCTTCAAGGGAAAATGAACGAAATGATCAGAGGGTACACTCACAAGTACCTTCTTGACATCGTTCCTGGAGTAACAAAGGAGATGTTTACCAAACAATTCTATCCGAATCTCCTACACTTGGCCAAGCAAACTATGAGATCAACACCTATGACTGTAAACATCAACCCAATGGATCCCATAGTCTTCTCAGATGCTGAATTAGTAAACAGGCTTGTTGCTCAAATGTCCAAACGATCCGCAACATTTACTTCTCACGAAGGTAAATTGTTTGAAGCGTTGCTTGAATACCAACTCAAATCCGCATGCCGAGAAGAAGCTGAAAGGCCTAAACGTCCAAGAGACGATGAAGACAAGGATAAGGATAAGGACAATCAACCTAAACATCCGAGATAGTCTGGTGAACCATCTTCTATGCTACCTCCACCCCAACGGACTCCAGCACAACAAAGGTCTCCTCCTCGCTCTTCTACTGAAAAACCTCAGGATTCTTCTGAGTTACCACCCCAGACTCAGAAAACCGGTGATCACTTTGAGTATACGGGTGGTGACGATGAGGAATTCCATGAGCCCCAACAACAACCCGCCTCTCCCGACAAAGTTAAGAAACCAGAATCCTCATCTAGGCCTAATAAAAAGAAGAAGAAGGCGCCTAAGGCTGACGTCGTATCATGGCTAGATGAAGATGACACAGAGTAATTTGAATGGTTTTCTACACTTGTTAATTCCACTCCCTACCCAGCTGAAGGTCAAGATCTGGTAGACGGTAATACATTGGAGCATGCTAAGATACTGCAAGAAAAATTCCGAGTAAAGAAGATGACGAAATCTGAGTTGAAGCGAATCAAGAATGAAGCTTTTCAACTGCTAAAAGATAGCTCGGAAAGTGCCATCGAGGTCGAATATCACCTTGAAAACATTGCTCGATCCATGTCCAACAACATTGATTGGCTCAACCCGGAAGCAAACATCGACTTTACCACAAGAGACAACCCTCCATATTACACCGATTGGTCTAAACCTCTACCAACGATCGGCCGACCAGATCAGCCTAAGATTCCATTTCGCTACTTCTTCAACAACGACTTGGAATTTCTTCTACATGGTGGCGATGGCTCTAGGAAATACGCTACATCCCTTACGATTTCGTTCCCGGCAGCAATATACTCAAACTGCATAGCCATCGAAGAAAAGGCTACCCACTTGTTTTCTAACAGTGTGGAATAGTATAACATCGATGCATTGTACGGGATTCACCATTGGCCTGAACGCCGAAGAATCTACTACAAGAGCTGCCAGGTTCAAAAGTCTCAACATGCAGTGTATAGTACTAAAGGGATCGTTGCTATTAAGCACGTTGATCTTTCGTCAAAATGGGACTACACTTTCCTAAAGAATATCGTGGTCAAACATCAAGACGAAAGGGATTATGCATTCTGTGAAGCGGACTTTGAGAATTTGTCTCTCAATGACATTGAAGACATGTATCTTGCAAAAGTACAGGGACGCATGAAACAATTCTCAACTGAAGTACAACGTGAATTCATCAAGTCCTTGCTTATCTTCATCAGAAGTATAGTTATCAAAGAACGTGTAGAAGATCTCCAACTAGCCGTTGAGTCGTATCAGACCCGTGTCAACTTCACCAGACCTCAGCTAGACCTTCCCGACATCAACCAGCTTCCACAATACACCCTCGTCAGCAAACCATTTGGCGTCGTTTACCGCAGTGAACTTCAACGAAATTGCTTGATGGCGTGTAGAGATCTTCACAAGTTTGGGGATCGCACTTTGAAGATGGTTAGGGACGGATTGGCTTATAGGTTGAAGGATATACATCAAAACATTGGGTCTCCTAAGCGATGGAATTCTCAGGACTGAAGGGATGTGAAGAGGATCATCACTATGATTGATGAAAGGTTGTATCGAAGGGATCAGTTCAGAACTTTGGAAAGCTTTGTTGGTGGTCAACCCAGGATTAACATCACCGGCTATCAACCCCCTGTTCGCATTCCTGGCAAAATCACTGGACTACCTGGTACCCCTTAAATTGCTTCTTTCATTATAACTTTGGATGTGTGATTTATTATGTCTATGGCTTGTGTACACATAACAGTGTACAACCCGTAATTGTCAAGAAAGGACCCTGTGGTACGCTTCAGTGCCACAATCCTTGTAAAAAGAGCGAAAGCTTCTTACTTTTGAGTAAACCTTATCAAACCTTTCACTTTTCAAAGGTTTTACTCAAAAGAACAAGTACTTCCCCTTATGATTTTCAAAACCTCAACCGTTTATATCACTTGTTGAGGGGGAGTATTTGACTTTAAACTTTGTTCACCAAAATGTTCTTTGTGTCACTCTTCCCGCAACACTCGAAATGGTCATATTTATTCTCAACTTTTCAAAAATAACATTTTATATGCCATTTTTGAGGGGGAGAAAATTATGTGATAAGAAATATGTTGTGTAAATGCAAATGAATCTTTATGCTATAGACTTAACCAACGAATTGATGATACTTAATTGTTAGTAACTCGAAAAGACTTGTCCATGACGGGTAATAATTTCAAGCTAGTTCGCTAGTGATGTAAACGTGTCTCGCAAAGGACTTGTCCGAGTAGAATGTACCATTCGAGAAACTCTTGGTAGACATGAACTCTGACGGGTTTGACAACCTTTCGAGGTTTGTCTATACCTTCATGGTAGTTATTAGAGCTAGCTGTCACCTAAAAGCTGACAATGTAACTCTTTAACTATGCAACGTAACCGTGTCTCGCGGGGGATTGTCTATCTTGAGTTGATCAATTCAAAAAGTGCCCCCTCTTTCCTCACTGTGTAGATTTCCGTTAAAACTCTTAAGCACATGTGGAGGGGGAGTATCTATGCAAAATATTTATCTCTCAACAGTGGTACTAAAATGTTTTTCATTCACAAACACTTTGAGAGATTTTCATGAAAATGGTTTTATGGCAACATAGGTCAGTCATGGAGTTATAAGGTGACTAAGGTTAGGAATAACCGTCCTATGATCCGCCAGAGCCGGACGGATCTACCCAAGGACACCACAAATAGTTAGAATTTAGAAGTCCTTAGGTATGATTGTAAAAAGGAGAAAATGAGAATCGGATAAAGAAGGAGTTGAAGAATCAAAAAGAAATGCAAAGAAAAGGGTGAAAAGAAATAGCCCTCCAGATTATTCAACTTAGGGCAGACACCGGGTTCAATTCATATGCTACTGGTTGTCACTTGATGTCACCGGCATTGAAGATTAAAAGTCGTCATGGACCCAGTGACACATGCACTAAACCTTCTTAGCCACTCAAGTTTCTCTCAACAGAAGCTTATGTCATTCTCACAGGGAACCCTACATAATCTATCAGCTTTCTCTTAGAGATTGCTGATATTGAAGAAGGAGACCCTCTCCCTAGTCTCCGCTCAGGAAAACCAAAATGCACTATTGAGTCTAGAGCCACGAGATTCATCAAAAGATCTCTTAGGTACACTTGAAATTTCATCACTTGATGTTCAACAATAAGAACATCAGTGGTACGTTATCGAGTCCTTCACAGATCTTAGCAATCTGTCGAGAACATTTATGAGAGGTTCACATCTGTGATCCTCAGTGATTGAATGGAAACTCCTGCCAGGGTCAACATCAAACAGCCCTGACAGCAGGTCACTTTGGTAACTCCCCATGGATTACGCTTAGTGTGTCTCAAACGGTCTACAGTCGTGAGGTGATGCTTCGGTGTACCTCAGCGACTCATCTGAACTGTAGGTGTACTTCGGTACATCGTGTTATCTCACTTGTGGGACTCCAGTTCAAGAACGGCCTTTGTGAGAATTAGAGTTGTGTTTTCACACTATGCTGTTAACACTCTCGAAGTTCAAACTTGTAAGTGCCGGAATCCGCTTATTACTAACCGTTTTAATGTTTTCTTCTTATGGAAGCTCTGGAGCGGAATGATCGTGCAGATTCTTCTCATGCTCACGCCAACATCATCACTAATGGAAGTTCTATCTTAAAGCAACACAAAAGTCAGAATGATTCTTCGTCAAATCAAAGAATCTACAAAGTTTAAAGACTTAAAGAGCTTCATCAGTACTGAATTCCAACGTCAAAGAGCGTGTGAGCATGTTGAAGAATGACGTGGAGACACTGGAGCAGCGAAGCTGACGTGAGGCAGACTTGATGCAGACAACAACAACATACTATCACTTCCATCACAAAGAACAATGAAAAAAGAACAAAGATAATTATGACATCAAAGCAGAACTGTTCACAGAAGACAATTTCTCTACACTGGGGAGATTTTTCGAATCAAGGCAATTCTTCTCACAAGAAAGAAGAATGTCAGAAGACGTCAAAGCTACTATTACATCAACGCCTTCACCGTTTATATTTTTCATCACTAACACTTAGGGGGAGATTGTTGGAATCACTCCTAAACCTTAATCAAGTGTTAGTGATTCATATGTAATAGTTAGCTTATTTATGGCCTTTATGTTTGTTATTAGCCTTAAGCTTATGTAGAAGACCCATGAGCTTAGGCCCATGTCCATTAAGGAAAGGAAGGGAGTAGGAGTGTTGCCCTAGCTCCCCTTCCTATAAATACTCTTGTATAACCCTCACTTGAGGGTTGGTTGTTCAATTTCACTCACTTTCATTCTCTACGCATAACCATATCATATTCATACGTGTGTGTTTGTGTGTGTATTGCTCATCCGCCTCTCTTCTCTTCTCTATTTCTACATCTTGATGCTTGTGTTGTAAACTTAGTGACCTAACATATATCATATACATATTTCACCTCTTCATTAGCATTGTTTGGCATATCTTCATTGCTGAAGAAACTGTCACCAGACAGCCGAATCCCTAGAAATGGCCTAGACAGATCCCTCCATAAATGGAACCATGGGATCCGTGGTCCAGAAACACAAATTACTACTAACTTGAGTTTTATTTGCAGGAAATTATATATGCACTATACTCTTGTTTTCTAACCTTTATTTTGTAGATTTTCAAAATACACATGAAGATTTTGACACCATAAAGCTAGGGGGAGCTTTGTGTCAAACCATACATTGCAAATCCATTTGCAACTTGATCCTTATTTGGATTACTCTTCATGACACCCCATTGCAAAATTGCAATCTTCAAGGGGGAGCATTTTTCGACACAAGGACGAACCAATTGCAAACATAATTGCAATACATTAGCTCACTTATTTTTATGTACTTGACGCCCTCACAAAGGGATGGACTCGTCAAGGGGGGGGGGGTAAGACGAGAACCATTCCTGTCACTTACTCACTTTATATCTTTTCTTTTTACATACTTTTCTTAAAATTCTGTGTTAGTTTTTTTTTGACGCTCTTTTTGTTTCGACAAAAAGGGGGAGAAGAAAGTAAAAAACTCCAATTCAAACTTTTACGAATTTTAGTTTTTCCTTAAAATAATTTTATGTTTTGTCATCAACAAAAAGGGGGAGATTGTTAATACAAATAAGCTGTAAAAATATTTATTTATATTTTACAATCTTCTAATGTTTTGTCGATAACAAACGTAAAATCATTTTAACGAAACAAATAAAATACGTAAACAGTTTGAGCCAGTAGTTTTCTAACACACTTACGTTTTCACATAAAACATTAAAACAAGTATAAGTGATTTTATGATTTAGATATACATATGTACAACAACTAGTGTTTACATATTGGGCTAAGACATACTTAACTAAGTATATACTAAAATGGGTAAAAACAAGTATATACTAAAATGGGTAAAAACTAACAAATGATATTGACACATAACCCATGGTTTTGTCCAAACCACTTAACTAGGTTCATTGTATTCTAGAGATACATTGTATCTAGAAAGAAACCCATGGATCAACCCATAACCCATGACCCATGACCCATAACCAAAAATACCCATGGGCAAAGAGGAGCGTCCCACGGATCCCTAGCTTTACGCTAGCCGGATCCCTTGTGGGAGGGATCCGTGGGATCCGAGGAACAATGAACTTTCTTGATAACGCTACACGCGTCGTTCGGGGTCAAAGGAACTTCCTTTTCGTCGAGCAAGTTTTTCAACACCCTAGGCAGTGAACCTAATCGTTGTAGTATAGTATTAGGGTAAGCGTCGGGAATTGATATCGTTCTCTAAGGGAATAGGAATGCTAGTGAGAAGTTACTACGCTAAGGTTGGGGTTGAGGAAGATTATTTTTTTATCTTTTTATGTTTTTTAGGAAATGGAAAGGTACGAATCTCGGGGTTTGGATTTGGGGGGTTGGTATTTCTACCGATTACTCTACTTATCTAATTATCTAATCTACTGGTGTATGTAGTCTATGTCTAATTATTGTGTGCTCGTATGATGATTTAAAGATGTGTTTACTTAGGTTTTATTACGACTTAATTATCTCTTATTGATGGTTGAATTGTCACGTCCTTATTTTAAATCGCGTTGTGTGTCTAAGGTCGTAGGGTATGCGTTTATCCCTAACTCTTTGACACTACCAAAGGTTATCACCTACAAAATCTCTAGGATTTATAAACTTAACACTAAGGTACTCTTCGGATGGTTTAGCCTACAATGACTCTAGGTACTATAAGCTAAGGTTCAACAAAGATTAATCAAGCATTAACTACACAACGGATGACCTATCGCAATACTAGATCATTAACAATTAAGATAATAGACAACCAATCAATATTCAATAATTAATTTTCATATCTCCTAAGCAAACACACAAGTAAATTAGCCGGACATGGGAAACATGCAAGCATACACACAATTAATTGAAGACATAATTGAATCAATGAAGTAAAACACTTATCTTGATGTAAGTTAGGGTATGGAACCTTAAAATACTGTACAAGACATCCTTGGTTCGGTTTAGGTTTTTACTCCAAAAGTCTACACACTGAAAACTAAAAAAATCAGATTCTATATATAAGATTACAAATGCGAAGGCGTCACCTTTTGATTTGTGACGCCGTCGGGTCGCCGTCATTAGGGTTTCGTCTTGGCCATGTTAGTCTTGCGACGACGTCACCTTATGCTTGTGACGCCGTCCCCTTCAGTCTCTGACGTTGTCTGGATCAAATCTAGGCCGTCTGAGTTGCGACGCCCTACTCTTTTAAAACCTGAAGCCGTCACATGTAAATGAGCAATTTGGCTACTGAGCCGTCACAAAAGTTGTCCGACGGCGTCACTGTTTTGTGCCTGATGCCGTCCCCTTCAGTTCTAGCAGCCTGAGTGTCTCGATTCTTGACTTTGGCCATTTTCTTCGTATATTCGCGCCTTTTTGTCCGAATAAGTGTCATTCAAGCATTTTGCCTTCAAGATACCTAAAAAGTGAAAAGGAACGATATTAAGTAATAACGGATACAAAAGTGATCAAATAAGGGCTTAAACGACCCCTCAAAAAGGTACATTTTAAAACCTTATCAAATATCCCTACACTTGGTATTTGCTTGTCCTCAAGAAAATGTGCTTTTAGCCAATTAATTTATAAGTTAGGGGTCGTGAAGCATTGGTTTAGAACAATCCACAGCACATATAAGCCCCGCAAAAGTCATAACAAGCACGGAAATTACATACTAGCACCTCACATAGTGTGTTTGGATACTCACATCTCTCGGGTGTATATGAAATATAACAAGTTGGAAATGGAAGATAAACACTCATTAACCGGTCCTAGTACATAGATTACCATAGGCTTGAGACTAGATCAAACCTCCATCGCTTTGGCGTAAGCACCTAGGAAAGACTATCCAAGAGGTCTTTTAAAGGGTTGTAATGATAGGCTTGCGGTAGGGAAACAAAGGGTTTGGTGGGATAGGCTATATAGTGGTGGCAAGTCAAAAATCTTTATGTTACAAGCATGCGAAGAATGGCGTTGCTAAGTCAAGACTCGACACTCTAGACTCTAGATAACTGAAACAAACAAACATATATTAAAGATAGATGTAGGATGGTAGTTTTTTGCAACACTCTAATTTTTTCTTTTTCTCTTTTTTTTTCATATACTTTTACTCTACCATCCTCTACGATAACATCAAAATGATAGGAATTTATAGGCACATCCCTACACTTGAGTTTTTATTATTCTAACACTAATATGACCCGAATTGAAAAGATCAAAACACTTGGAGTACATTATTGCGCAAATAAAGGGAATTTGAATTTAATGTTCCCTTCCCGTCATTTCACAAAATTTAACTTTTCCCATGAGTCCCAATCGTCCCAAAACTGTGTACAAAGGATATGACTCGACTTAGCAACTTATGCAAGCAACTAGATAATTGAACTAAGGGTTTAGTTTGATAACAATAATGCACTAAAAGTGAATGCATACAAGGTAGGCTAAGGCGAATTGGGTGTACATTTTGGGGTGGGGTGTAAACAATGCTCTTCATTGATATTCCAGAAAACCGAAACGTCACGAGAACCGCGAAAAGGATAGGCTCTGAGGGGTTAACTAGGGGTATCGTGTACTAAATATGAGTACAACGCAAAGGTGTGGGGGAATTACTCAACCGATGTGGAAGAAGTAATTATATTACGGGTGTCAAACAAGGGTTATCCTAATGCCTCTTATCATTTAGTTATTCCTAACTACACAAGTGTAGTCTTACTAGCGATCTCGGGATGCATCACAAAACAAGTTCTAGAATCTATCATACTACCGGTTCACACACTAAGCATTAAAGATGAATGCTTTAATTCCTACTAATCTAAGGGCGATCCTCACATTTTGGGTGGAATTTAAGTGGTAAAGGGTTTTTGTGCTAGTAATATAACTTCCTATCCATGAGACGCTTTATTAAGACTAATGACCCACTCCTATATGTCATGAAAAATTTTAAATTTGGTGCCAAAATTACCCTAACCAACATTTTCTCATAGTTTATTACACAAATGAAATTGGACAAAGCAAATAGTCAAGGATAAGCATAGTTTCAAAGTTCCTATTTTATTTTCCCTCCCTACACTTAAACTGAACATTGTCCCCAATGTTCCCCGAAAGTATCAAAGTTATGATAATGGAAGGTAATTAAAAACGAAAGCAACTAATACTCCCCTGATTAGCTCCGTAGGATCCATGTAAAGTGGTGGTTACATCTTTCTTCAAGAAGAATGTTTGCGTGAAAAGCTCCTTCCGATCTTATGTATCTTCTTCTTGATAAATTAAACCTGCACACTTGAAGAAAACAAACGAAACCTTTGCGTAAAATCGGCGGTAATAATATATATAGGACTCCACTAAACTAGAATATAATGCTTGTGGAATGGATGTTTACAGAATTTCTGGAAAATTAAGACCTAGAAAATTCCAAAAATTTATAAGTAGCTCAGAAAACGAGAAAAAGTAATCAGTTGTTTTTTCTCCTTCCTGACGCCGTCAGGTTGCGATCCTGACACCATCAGGTTATCCTGACAAAAACTGGTCTGCGATTTTCTGGAAAAAATTCTGGAAAATTTACATCTTTAGAATCTGGAAAAATTTCCTGCAAAACATCCATTATGACTCGATACAAGCATTTGACTCGAACAAACACACATGTATATCTTTTAATTAATTGAAATTCTCATGTTTACGTTTCTTTTGAAAACGTGTGCAATCCTCCCTACACTTATCTTTTATGTAAAATACCTTTATATGTAATTAAGACGAGGTTAAAAACAAAATGAAGCATTTTTACAAATTTAAACATGAGAATAAACAATCAAATAAAAGACACACGACACAAACAAGCAAACAATTAAGCATAGGTTGCCTCCCACGAAGCGCTTTTCTTTATTTATGAGTCTTGTAGCTAGACTCGAAGTCGTGCCCCTACGTGGTCTCGTTACCGCCACCTTCTTCCTCATGACGGTCTTTAGTGAGTGATTCCATGTTGTAAAAGTGTCCTATGATACACCTTTCTTAGAGTTCGTCCTCTCCCCACTCAGTTCTATATTCCGGTCCTAAGTTCAAGCAATCCTTATAGAAACCAAAAATTTTGGCCATAACATAATCCACTCCTTTCTCCTTATCCTTCTCATTCCTATAGTAGACCGATAGTTTAAGTTCCTTTTCATCATTGGAGAGTGATGAAAATTTCTCAATCTTAAACGGCATTTGGTAGGCTACATCATCGGTCTCATCCTTGAATCGCACTATTCCTAACGAGGGATCATAAGTCATCCCGATGCTTTCTATGAAAGGTTTCCCTAGAATAACGTGGGACAAGCTAGGATTTATGGCCGTACTAATATCATCCACTATTATGAAATCCGTAGGAAACGTGAAACTACCTACATACACAGGCAATCCCTTAACTCTACCAAGAAAATTGCAATTAACCCTAGGATTATCGGGATCTTGCCTAGTTGGGATAGGCTTCTTCATTACCCAATTAAAGTAGGTGCTAGTCATTATGTTTATTGGGGACTTGCGGTCAATGTAGGCCTTTGCCACGAAAAGGTGTCCTATGCACCATGGTATGTTAAGATTCCAAGGGTTCCCAAACTTGATCCTAGGGCTTCTCCTAACATACATGTGACGGAGGTCACGCACTAAGTGAGGGTGGCGAGATAGTTATTCTTCCGTAGGAAACTTATTGAAATAGTCATTGTCTACTTCATCTTCTTCCTTGGTTGTTCCATTCCTAGGTGTTTCACTAACCTCAAGTATCGTTTCATGGTTCGCTTCGTCATTTGTTCTATTAGGGTTTGCTAAGGTGATGGTATTGAAGAATTGAATGTGCTTAGCTAGTTTACATGGGTCCTTATAATCTCTACACCGGAAGGTTCGGGAGTTGAGATAGCATTAACCTTCCTATCACTATTGTTCATGGCTTTCAAGAGGTTATCTATCTTCCTATCCATCTCGGCTTGTTGTTGGTTAAAATGGTCCGAGAGCTTAGCTATTTGAGCTTCTTGGGATGTGACTAGGTGTTGCAACATCCTCTCAATGTTTTGTTGGTTAGGGCCATGAGATGGGGGCCATGAGAAATCATTGGATGTGAATTCTTTGGTTTGTCCCCAATAAAAGTCGGGCTTGCCCTTCCATGCTTCTCGGGCATCATTAAAAGTCCTAGGTCCGGGTGTTGTAAGGAATCTTCCTCCCGTTCCATTAGTACGCGAGGATGCGTAGTCAACGGAAGCTTGTTTGGGGAATTTGGTGCAAGTGCGCATGTTACTACATGGCTCACACGAGGAAGAAACTTTGTTCACATGGCGTGAAGACTTAGGATTTTCGTAGGAGCTCATTAGGAATTTAACTTGGTCTTAAAGCTAGAGCATCCTACGATCGGAAGATTGTGAGTCAATGGGAGGCAAGGAGATTGCCTTAACGGTTTTGGGCAACTCACGGGGGTCATTCCAACTTTCGTTGTCATAGAGAGCAAGGTCCTCTATTATACCTCATGATTCTTCCGCGGTGAGATCACTAAGTTTTCCACCGGCCACTTGGTCAATGGATTGCTTGGTGGGGAAGTTGACATGATCATAGAAGAGTTGGACTTGAAGCCAGATATCAATGCCGTGATGAAGGACTTTATGGAGTAAGTCCTTGAATCGAGTCCATGCTTTGTAGAGAGATTCACCTTGATGTTGTTGGAACATCAAGATATCATTCCTAAGCTTAGTGGTTCTCCCCGATGGGAAAAATTGAGCAAGGAAGCGAGAGGTGAGATCATCCCAACTTGAGATGGAGCCAGCGGGAAGTCGCTCAAGCCAATTACTAGTGATGACGTACCCTCCGATCAGGTCGTAGGACCCCCCTTCGGCCTCAGTCGAAATTGCATTACGAAGACCCAAGTCTTTCTTCATAATTCATTGGTGGCGTAAAATCATTCATCATTGACATGGTTACCAGTTGGGAATCCACCAGCCGAAGGCCTATGCCCTTCGGTGTCTTCTCTTGAAGATGCCAAGATAAAGAAGAACCTTGACTTGGTCTTCCCCCACGTTCCCACCATTTCCTTAGCTTCCCCGCCAAGTCCGATATAGTGGGGATGAAGCCCTAGCGGTTACCACAAATCAGGGGACGCCCCCCATGATCTCCTAAACGTGTGCTAACGCTCTCCAAGTTATTTTCATCACCTATAAATAGGTTGGACGAGTCATTTCAATGGTATGTTCATTCAACACAGTATTTCACATACTTCATATTATTTACAACACATATTACATACTTACTCTCACGCCGGAGGTGGTTCGCAGGGCCCAACCCTTGCGCAATCACTTAACGAAGTATCTACTATTTCTTATTGCAGATTGGCTACAAGTTTGGCGCAAGCATATCACCCCACATACCCTTCGATCACCATCGAAGGCCTGCTCGTACGAATTATTGTACAATCAGTGGCGCCATCCGTGGGACCCGCTACTATTGGTCTCGTTATTATAAACTTACACCCAGTCAATCACTCTCACTAGTTTTACGACATGAATCAAGGAAGAGAAGATACACCCCTTCTGGGTTTCTAGACCTTGACACCAATCCCAGTCAATGATCCTAACAACCTTCCTAATATAACCGCATCCACTTTTACCATACGATCTCACCCTGAAATAACTCCCAACAACCACGCTTCAACCTCGGCTAACCCTGAACCGGTAATCAGCCCAGCGTTTGTCGAAGCTAATATTGAAGCTTTAGAATCTTTACTAAGGGCTTCGAAGGAGGCAAGCTCGGAGTGTGGAGATGCGTAGGGAGTTAGAATACTCAAGCGATGAGTACGACGAAGAATTGGAAATGGAGGCTAGGCCCTTGGCTCCTGGAGCTACACGCTCAGCGCTAAGGATTGGGTCTCCGAGTAGTCGAAGGCCCAGTGGAAGGTCTGTTGGTTTCGAAGATGTTCCGGAGAGGGCTCCGACTAGAAGGGAAGGCACAATAGAAGGCTCCAATGGAAGGAGTCACCGAAGGGATACTACGGAGGTTAATTTGCCACCACTTTCTGGGAAGAACTGAGGCAGGGGTTCTGTTACAGCCTTCTCACGCATCCGGCGTAGAAGGCAATCCATCTCAAATAAATGAGGGAGGAAATCTTCCTCCTCATGGTATGTACCCTCCTTTCCAGGCTCAATCTTACCCTCAAGGGGTCTACCCCCCGCCTAATGGGCAGGCTAACAACCCTAGTTTTACTCAACCGTACGGTAGCATGCCCTATGGGCAACCTATGGTATATCCTTCGTACCCTGTCGGAACCCTCCTTATATACCTACTGCTTATCCTCAATATGTTAACCAAAACCCTGTTGGAATACCTCCGAACCATAACCCATACAATGATGTCCCTACCTACATGCCACCTTATAACTGCCTTTATTCGGAGCCCATGGGCTCCACAACACCCTTCGTAAGATGGATAGAAGACTACCCTTTACCTGATGGGTTGAAAATGCCCGCACATATTGGTACTTACGATGGGAAAGGGGATCCGGATAACTTTTTACACATGTTCGAAGGGGCTATCAGAATGCAGAAGCGGGTTATGCATGTTGCTTGCCACATGTTTACATACACCCTACGAGACTCTGCTCGTATATGGTGGAACGGGCAAAAACTAGGTAGCATTGTGAATTTGGATGATCTCAAGGCCAAGTTCAGATCACATTTTAGCCAACAGAAAAAGTTTACAAGAACGCACCTAACAGTGCACAACATCAAGCAGAAGGAAAACGAGAGCACCAGGGCTTTCATTACCAGATACACCGATGACACCTTACAGATAATGGGCTTGCATGAAGACCAACGCATCTCAGGTTTCGTGCATGGCCTACGAAATAGAATTTTGGTTGAATTCCTCTCCACTGATCTTCCTGCAACCTATAAGGGTTTGGTGGAGAAGGCTTACACCTGGATCGAAGCAAAAGAAGTGTCTACCAACGAGGCTCCGGTCGAAAATAAAGAAAGTCACAGCAAAGCCCCGAAGCATCCTTCGTGGGAAGGGTCAAAGAACAGACACAAAAACAGGGACAGGTTTACACCGTACCACAAAAACATCAACCATGGGCTCTTGGCTAATCTGTCCAAGTCTCCAAGGGAGATACTTGCTACGGAAAAGGCTGCGAAGACCTTTGATCCTCCTCCTCGTTTGGCAAACAGGGGAAGGCCCAGAGATACTTCCAAATTCTGCTACTTCCATGACGATTACGGACACGACACCAACAATTGCAGAGAGCTCAAGAAACAGATAGAAGAAGCCGTGAAGTCCGGACAATTGGGACATTTGGTGAAGGGTATAAAGAAAGGTAAAGAAAAGGTCTCCGACACACAGTTGGGGAAAGATACCACACCTTTCGAAGCACCCATCCTCATGGTGTGTAAGGATGACTCTGGTTTAAAGAGGAAAGAAGTGGAGGAAGCATTATGCGGAGTAGGAGACGTCACTTTTCCTTCAATCACAGGGAAAGTTCTTTCAAATGACCCCGTGGTCATCAAGGTCTTGATCTCCAACAGAGAAGTAAACAGGGCCTACCTAGACTGCGGTAGCTCATGTGAAGTAATCTATGAACGCTGTTTTTTAAAGCTCAAGCCTTCGATAAGGTCTAAGAGAGTAGATTCGAAGGCACCCTTAGTAGGGTTCTCAAGGGAACACTCATGGCCCTTGGGAGAAGTCCCTCTAGAGGTGACGATTGGAGAAGGAATGCTAAAAAGAACAGAAACTTTGGTTTTCACGATCGTAAGGTCTGAATCTCCCTATAACCTATTGATAGGGAGAACGGTAATGCAGAAGATGGGCATCGTTGTCTCCACCATACATGCCGCGATCAAATTCCAAACACCCTTCGGCATTGGAACGGTTTTCTCTAGCTATAACGTAAAGAAGCCTACGAAAGTAGGCAAAAGGATCAAACAGGTGTCGGAAGAGCCTCCGAAGGATGTTCTCAGTTGTACTGACACTGAAGAATGCATTGTAGTAAATGATCTCTATCCTGATCAGACGGTGGTAATCGGAAAGCAGCTCCCAACCTCCTTTAAAGCAGAATTGGAAAAGGTACTACGTGCTAATGCAGATTTCTTCGCATGGACCTACTCTGACATAACGGGGGGTCCCCAGAACTCTCACCATAGACGGAAATCCCTTCGACACTGAACAAAAGCTCAATGAGTTCAATCATATTGAACCCATCAAGCAAAAGCGTCGAAGCCTGGCTCCTGAAAGAAGTGCCGCCGCATGCAAAGAAATGGACGAGCTTGTTGCAGCAGGCATACTCAGAGAGGTGAAGTATCAAACTTGGGTGGCCAATCCGGTGATCGTCAAGAAGCATGATGGAGGATGGCGAATGTGCGTGGACTTCACAGATATTAACAAAGCCTGCCCGAAGGACTGCAATCCTCTGCCAGAAATTGATTGGAAAGTGGAATCCTTGTCAGGGTTTCGGCTGAAGTGTTTCCTAGACGCTTATAAGGGTTACCATCAGATACAAATGGTGGAAGAGGACGAAGAGAAGACAGCCTTTTTTACAGGAAAAGGTGTTTATTGTTACAAAAAGATGCATTTTGGTTTGAAAAATGCAGGTGCCACCTACCAACGTTTAGTTGACAAAGCCTTCCACAAGCAGATAGGTAGGAATCTGGAGGCGTACGTAAACGATATGGTTATCAAGAGTAGAACGAAGGAGGACATGCTCTCCGACATCAAGGAAACCTTCGACCAGCTTCGCACCATTAACATGAAGTTAAATCCCAAGAAATGTTCCTTCGGTGTGGAAGAAGGACAATTTTTGGGGCACCTGATCACCAAGCAAGGTATTAAGGCCAATCCTTCAAAGGTTAAGGCCATCACGGATTTGCAGCCTCCTAAGTCCCTAAAGGAAGTGCAAAGTCTGAACGGAAAGCTAGCAGCCCTCAGCAGGTTCTTATCGAAGGGTGCAGACAGATCTTTGCCGTTCTTCAAAACACTCAAAGGATGCACGGACAAAAAGACATTCCAGTGGAGTATAGATGTAAAAGTAGCCTTCCAAAAGCTCAAGGATTTCATGGCTATTCTACCTACACTTACTGCCCCAATCAAAGGCGAAGTGTTGTTTATGTATATCGCAGCCTCCTTCGAAAGCATCAGCGCTGTGTTATTGGTAGAAAGGGAGAAGAAGCAAATCCCTATCTACTTCGTTAGCAGGGTTCTACAGGGAGCTGAGCTAAATTATCCAGCATTAGAGAAGCCAATTTTGGCCTTGGTGCATGCTGCGAGACGCCTTCGAAGGTACTTCCAAGCTCACCCCATAACCGTACTTACTGACAAACCAATTAAGCAGATACTTTCGAAGCCGAAGAAATCTGGAAGGATAGCTAAATGGGCTATCGAGCTAGGAGAGCACGAAATTGAATACAAGGGTAGAAACTCGGTCAAAGGGCAAATATTGACAGACTTCTTAGCAGAAACACCCTCCAAACCAAAGCATGACACAAAAGTTGCTGAAAAAAAGATTGACAACGCAGTCGAAGGGTGGAAACTTTATACTGACGGAGCCTCCAGCTCTGACGGTTCTGGCGCAGGTCTCATGCTTGTTGATCCCAAAGGGAAGGAGTACACTTATGCACTCCGTTTTGAATTCGACGCAACGAACAATGAAGCGGAGTACGAAGCCTTGCTAGCAGGCCTCCGATTGGCCAAAGACATGGAGGTAGAAGACTTGGCTATTTTTGTTGACTCACAACTGGTGGCCAACCAGATAAAAGGCTCCTACGAGGCAAGACAACCTGTGATCAAGCAATACCTGGATAAGGCCAAGGAAATGCTCGAAGGGTTCGCATCCTACAACATAGAGCATGTTTGGAAAAACCAAAACAAGAAGGCGGACGCCCTTAACAAATTGGCATCAATGGCATTTGCTCATTTAACTAAAGAAGTTCTAGTCGAAGTGTTGGCAGATAGGTCCATCGTCCGAAAGGAGGTGTCTGACGTAATACAGGAGGAAGACTTGAATTGGATGACTCCGATTACAGAATATCTAATAAGTGGTATACTGTCGGAAGATCAGAAGTTAGCTCGAAAAGTCTGCATCAAAGCACCACAGTACAGAATCATGGGAAATTATCTATACAGAAGATCCTTTCTGTCCCCATGGCTTCGTTGTGTAGGACCTAGGCAAGCTGCCAACATCATACAAGAAGTGCATGAAGGATCATGCGGACTTCACGCAGGGCACCGCTCCGTTGTTTCCAAAATCATGAGGGTCGGATATTACTGGCCTTCGATGCACAGAGACGCTATCGAAATCATTCAGAAGTGTGAAGCCTGCCAAGTCCACTCAAGGGTCCCAAGGCTACCAAAACAATATATGACTTCCGTGACGTCCGCATGGCCCTTCAGCCAATGGGGGATAGACATCGTAGGTCCCCTACCAATTGCTCTAGGAGGAATAAAATTCTTGGTTGTAGCGAAGCCTTTGGCATCCATCACAGGAAGGCACATGGAAAAGTTTGTGTGGGAGCATATTATCTGTCGGTTCGGAGTACCTCATATCATCATTTTAGATAATGGGAAGCAATTCACCGAAGGGGTATTCCTAGTGTTTTGCATAGGCCTGAATATCAAATAATCTTTCACTTCCGTTTACCATCCTCAAGGTAACGGACAAGTGGAAGTTACTAACAGGGACATCATACAAGGAATAGAACGAAGGCTGGGATACAGTCACCACAGTTGGGTAGATGAACTACCTCAAGTACTTTGGGCTCATAGAACGCATACAAAGTCAAGTCACGGAGAGACACCTTTTAGCTTGACATATGGCACGGAAGCTGTCATCCCTTCGGAAGTAAGCGTCGAAATAGAAAGGGTCATGAACTTCGAAGCAGCAGATAACGAAGAAAGACTCCGTAGTAACCTGGACCTACTTGAAGAACGAAGAGAAATAGCCTCAATTAGAGAAGCTATCCATAAGCAAAAGATTGAAAGGTACTACAACAGTCGGGTTCGGCCTTCGACCTTCAAACCAGGGGAATACGTCCTCCGACTCAACATCGCAAGTAAAGCTGAGTACCAGGGTAAACTAGGACCTACATGGGAAGGACCTTACGTTATTAAGGAAGCATATGGCAATGGAGCCTACAAGCTGGAAACTTTGGATGGAGACGCTATTGATAGAACTTAGAATGGTACTACCCTTCGTAAGTTCTATGTATGAAACTTACAATGTCCAAGGACATTCTTTATTTTTGCTTTCAATCAATGTATTTGCATTCTTCTCACTTGGGGAAAGAAGCATTAATGGTAGGCGTCTAGTATTCATTTCTTAAAATGATGTAATCCTCCCTACCCACTTAATGATATAACACATTTCCCTCAAATCTCTTGTTTCGTTCAATACAACAAAGATTTGCCCACCAAGTCGCTTTATAAGTTTCAATGTTGAAGGGATGTACAAAGACTAAACAGCATGTCTTGCTCATATGCATAACATCCATCTCAACTTCGCATTAACTTTCCTATATGGCCTTAAGGTATTTTAAGCCTTTCGCTGCCCAAAGGATCAAGATGGAGTGGGTCGCGATCTCTGCTAGCAGTCAAATTATACGATTGCTAATATTCTTGGTGAAGTAACTACACACAATGAGGCTATCCATCTACCATACGCCTTAGGTTGTAAATTTTTTTTTATGCAAGTAAAATAAAAAGAGAAGAATCACACATGGCAAAATTCAAGCCCTAGTGGCTTTAATGTAGATTACTGACTAGTTTAACTAGTCTAAACAGGCCGTAGCCTTAACGATCCAACCAAACAAAATATTGTCTTAGGCCGTAGCCTACATCACACATACCACATGTTAATTGTTTCATCAGGCACGAAGCCTGGAAAGGAACACAGACAAATTGTTTTAAACAGGGTACATACCACCCTGGGGATTAAATTACAACTACATGGTTGCCTTCATCAAACTTTGGAATGAGTTGGATCAGCTGAACCTGGGGAGGGAGCCTTGGGTGACGGAGTCTTCTTGGAGGGAGACGGAGGCTGGACTTTCCTTGGCTTCTTGGCCAGCAGGTCCTCAATTGAGGACGCTGGGTCCTTCGTCACATCTGTAAGGAAAGGGAACTCTAAAGTAGTTAAATGATTACCTGCATCATCATACTCTTTCTCATGAGTTGCCTTATAGTAAGGAACTTTCTCCAGCTTCACCGGTTCCTGAGTCTTGGCTATCTCCTCCAAAGTGGTACACTTGCCATGGAAAATGGCCGCATTCACCAAGTTCCCAATTGCAATCCCCACATCATCGCTATGGTAAAGTTCCATAGCAACATAGGGGATCACCTTGGTTACCAAGTCCACCCTGTCCTTCTTCAGCATTTTCAGACCAAGGTTTAACCCATCTACCTTTTCTCTGAGCTTGATCTCTTGGTCCAGCAACTTCGCCCTCTCTTGTTCAAGGCCTCCACACTTGGATGAAAGAACATATATCTGCTATTTATAGCCTACGACCATTGAGCCTTCGACAGTCAGCCCGCTGCATTCAGCCTCGCTCGTTGCCAGTTGACCTTTGAGCTTTTCATTCTCAGCTCTGAGATCTTGCACCAAGGGGTTCTTGTCAAAATCTTCCAAGACATCCTCATACTTCTTCTCCAAGTCTGCATACTTCTGATCCCTAGCCTTCTCCCTTCTCAGCATAACATCCATTTATTCTCGAGCTTTGGTGACAGCACAGAGAAGTTCCCTTGTCCTAGCATTGAGTTGGTTATCTAGCATGCACTGTCGGACATAACTTTTGTCATGAAGGTCGCAGAGCCTTTCTATGGACATGTTATCCATCACCCCCTTCCACTTGGGTGGGATCACATGGCTCACGAGCTGGTGACAAGCTAGGGGAGAGGGAAGTTCTTTCGTATCAGGAAGTCCTGCAACATATGCAAATTGGTTAATATATTATTACTGGTACCTAATTTTTGTTCACAGGAAAGAAACATTACCATGGATATCATCGCCGCTGGGCCCTTCGATGGCTGGAAATTCCACAGCCTTACCCTGGGCACTCTTTTGCCGGGTAGATCGAGAGGGAGGAGTAGGTAGGATGAGCTTCCTTTTCGAAGCGGACTTCACAGCTTTAGCACTGGCACCTTTCCTGCTTTGGACCCTCTCACCTATGTCGGAGGGTCCTACGATGGCCAACTGTCCTTCGGAGACTGGTTCATCAGAGTCAGCAACATTCTCCACAAGTTGATCTTCCACATCTATGGGTTCCTTTGATGGAGGAGCAGACGATACAGGCTCGATGGGATGGGCTTCCACATCATTGTTATTTATGGACACTGATGGGGAGCCCACGCCATAGCTTGTCTCTTGGGGATTCTTTGGAATGAAGCTTACCTCCTTCGCACCACCAACTACCACAAAGTTCCTGAATGACATCTCTGCACAAAGGAGCAAATAAGATAAATATCAGAAAGATAAGTTTTTATTTCTTATTTTAATCAAAAAATTACATACTTTCTCTATCACAAATAATCTCAGGTACCAAAGGAGACCCCTCCCATCTTTCAGCAATGCCAGCCATGAAAAGAATTGGCTCAGGGAATGTTTTGGCAATCAGCTGGATGACGAGCCAAACGCTGATACAAAGGGTTTCTTCTCACAGTATAGGGCAAGGGATCGTTGAACCTTTTTTCGTCATATTGAAATTCTGGGTTTAACAATGCAGAGTATGCCGGAGGGATAATGGTGTTTTGGATATAAAAGAATTTGCCTTTCCAGTTCCTGATGTTCGTAAAAGGCCTATCTATCAGAATGGGCACATCCCTTTCACCCCTCTTGGCCAAGGTCAACCAATCTCCTCCTGGGTATAGATTCAGAAAACCCCTAAGCACAGTCAATGATGGTTCGAACCCATAAGCTTTGCACATCACGATGAATGTCGTAAGCTTGGCTAGGCCAAAAGGGTTGAACCTAGAAATGTGTACCTCATAGTACCAGAGGAATTCTAAGATCAGAGGGTGCAAGGGTATCCTAAGGTTGGAGGTGGTGAATGCATGGGTATACAAGCCTACAAAGTTTTCGGGGGCATCAAATATCCCTTGATTTCTACTAGGTAGCATGATTTTATGTTCCTTTGGAATCGGGTGATTGGTGAGGAACGCTTTGAGCTCCTCCCTTGTTAATGTGCAACCTTGTTGCTTGATTACAAATTTTTTATTGGTCGACATTGATCCTTCTAAAATCCACAATAACGTGTTTGAAATACAGATATAAAGGAACACTTTACCTTGTTTGATCGAAAGCTTGATCGGAAGAGGTTTTAGTAGGTGAAAAACTTGGGCGAGAGATAAAACTATGTTAGGGTTTTACTGTTTTTACTTTTTATATACCCTACATATGTTAAATCTCGGCCCTACACGTGTCCGGACTTATCCCTTTACCACCGGATTTCAAACCTTTTTTAAATTTAGAAATGATGTTTACTTTTACCGAGGAAAATGGAGTAGTTAGGATAGGTTTTGCATTAATTACGGTCAATAACTACAAGACTTTTCATCTTTGTTCATTTTTTGTGACGAAGAGGAGGTTTCATTTTTATTTCTGAGTCGTAAGCAATATTTCTTGTTCGTACATATCACTTTCAACTGGGGGGCTTGATGACGTACCCTCCGATCAGGTCGAAGGACCCCCCTTCGGCCTCAGTCGAAATTGCATTACGAAAACCCAAGTCTTTCTTCATAATTCATTGGTGGCGTAAAATCATTCATCATTGACATGGTTACCAGTTGGGAATCCGCCAGCCAAAGGCCTATGCCCTTCGGTTTCTTCTCTTGAAGATGCCAAGATAAAGAAGAACCTTGACTTGGTCTTCCCCCACGTTCCCTCTATTTCCTTAGCTTCCCCGCCAAGTCCGAGATAGTGGGGATGAAGCCCTAGCGGTTACCACAAATCAGGGGACGCCCCCCATGATCTCCTAAACATGTGCTAACACTCTCCAAGTTATTTTCATCACCTATAAATAGGTTGGACGAGTCATTTCAATGGTATGTTCATTCAACACAATATTTCACGTACTTCATATTATTTACAACACATATCACATACTTACTCTCACGCCGGAGGTAGTTCGCAGGGCCCAACCCCTGCGCAATCACTTAACGAAGTGTCTACTATTTCTTATTGTAGATTGGCTACAAGTTTGGCGTAAGCATATCACCCCTCATACCCTTCGATCACCATCGAAGGCCTGGTCGTACGAATTATTGTACAATCAACTAGCTTGGTCCCGTAGAGAGAATTGGAAGAGACGCAGACGCGTGGTCTCCCGAGTAGTAGCATCGAGGTTGATGGAATCGACAATTTTAAGGAAATCCTTAAGATGCTGATTAGGATCTTCGAAACGAAGTCCATGGAATGCACATCCGTTTTGCACCAACCGGATGGTGTCGGATCGTAGGGCCGTATTTTGGGCTTGGTCGGGAAGCTTAATGGTGTTCCTATAGCCTAGGTAGCTTGGTCTCAAGTATTCACCAAGAGGACGGCCTCTTGGCGGGTCATTTGGTGGTAGGTTGATGAATGGTGGTTGGTTATCATTTTCCATGATGAAAAGTGATGGGGTTACTAACAAAGGTCACGAAGAAGGGAGATAGACTATGAGGAAGCTAAAAATTGGAAAAAAGTTTACTTGATAGGAATCAAGCAAAGAAACCTAAACGAGGTGGACTCCTAACTAGCTATTCTATTCCCCGGCAGCGGCGCCAAAAACTTGATAACGCTACACGCGTCGTTCGGGGTCAAAGGAACTTCTTTTTCGTCGAGCAAGTTTTTTAACACCCTAGGCAGTGAACCTAATCGTTGTAGTGTAGTATTAGGGTAAGCCTCAGGAATTGATATCGTTCTCTAGGGGAATAGGAATGCTAGTGAGAAGTTACTACGCTAAGGTTGGGGTTGAGGAAGATTATTTTTTATCTTTTTATGTTTTTTAGGAAATGGAAATGTACGAATCTCGGGGTTTGGATTTGGGGGGGTTGGTATTTCTACCGATTACTCTACTTATCTAATTACCTAATTTAGTGGTGTGTGTAGTCTATGTATAATTATTGTGTGCTCGTATGATGATTTAAAGATGTGTTTACTTAGGTTTTATTACTCCTTAATCATCTCCTATTGATGGTTGAATTGTCACGTCCTTATTCTTAATCGCGTTGTGTGTCTAAGGTCGTAGGTTATGCGTTTATCCCTAACTCTTTGAAACTACCAAAGGTTATCGCCTACAAAATCTCTAGGATTTATAAACTTAACACTAAGGTACTCTTCGGATGGTTTAGCCTACAATGACTCTAGGTACTATAAGCTAAGGTTCAACAAAGATTAATCAAGCATTAACTACACAACGGATGACCTATCGCAATACTAGATCATTAACAATTAAGATAAGAGACAACCAATCAATATTCAATAATTAAGTTTCATATCTCCTAAGCAAACACACAAGTAAATTAGCCGGACATGGGAAACATGCAAGCATACACACAATTAATTGAAGACATAATTGAATCAATGAAGTAAAACACTTATCTTGATGTAAGATAGAGTATGGAACCCTAAAATACTGTACAAGACAGCCTTGGTTCGGTTTAGGTTTTTACTCCAAAAGTCTACACACTGAAAACTAAAAAATTCGGATTCTATATATAAAATTGCAAATGCGACGGCGTCACCTTTTTATTTATGACACCGTCGGGTCGCCGTCATTAGGGTTTCATCTTGGCCAAGTTAGTCTTGCGACGGCGTCACCTTATGCTTGTGACGCCGTCCCCTTCAGTCTTTGACGTCGTCTGGATCAAATCTAGGCCGTCTGAGTTGCGACGCCTTACTCTTTTAAAACCTGAAGCCGTCACTTGTAAATGAGCAATTTGGCTACTAAGCCGTCACAAAAGTTGTCCGACGGCGTCACTGTTTTGTGCCTGACGCCGTCCTGTCAGTTCTAGCAGCCTGAGTGTCTCGATTCTTGATTTTGGCCATTTTCTTCGTATATTCGCGCCTTTTCGTCCGAATAAGTGTCATTCCAGCATTTTGCCTTCAAGATACCTAAAAAGTGAAAAGAACGATATTAAGTAATAACAAATACAAAAGTGATCAAATAAGGGCTTAAACGATCCCTCAAAAAGGTACATTTTAAAACATTGTCATTTCTCCTCTATAAATAGTGAGCCATTTCTTCCTTTTGGCTTACCACTTTTCACACATACTTTCTCCAAGTATTGTACCTCTCTAACCACTAATCCTAAGGGATCTTTCTATGTAATTTGTCTTTTATTTTTGTGTGATTCTCTAGGTTCCTCTTAAAGGCGAGATCACCACTTCTTGAAGTCGAGCAAGCTCAAGTCCATGAGTTGCCATGCTTCGTCATCATCAAGACAACTGAGGTTCTCTTGTTGATAGTTCTTTCTTCCTCCATAGATTTTGTGTTGAAGGCATTAGTGAAGGATGCCGAAAGAGTCAAGACGAAAGCATTAGTGAAAGATGCTTAATGTCCGTGTCAAAAGCATTGGTGAAGAATGCTAAAGGTGTCCAGTCAAAGGCATTAGTGAAGGATGCCTAGGAATCAAATCAAGTGGCATTAGGGAAGAATGCCTAGGTCGTATAATCGATGAGGTGCATCGTTATACATATAAGCATTAGTTTATTTCCAAGGATGGTGATATCCTTGATGGTGTTGTAATAAGGAGTGGATCTCCTTAAGATTAGGTGTTGTGTTGTGATGGGTAGTAGTTCCTCCATAGTAATGGAACTAGGTGCTTAGCCTAGTACCTAATAAAGGGTAGGCGACATTGTGATAAGATTAGTTCTCCTTGGAGTGAAAGAACTCGGTGGTTAGCCTAGCACCGTATAAAGGGTAGGCGACGTTGTGTTAGGTGTGGTTCGCCTTAGTGTGAAAGAACTCGGTATTTAGCTTTGTACCGGAAAAAGGTGTAAGCGATGTTGTGAAGGCTTCTCCGCCATAAGGAGATTGGTGTAGTGTTTACGAACTCTCGAGTAGGTGACTCGGGGAGTGGAGTAGGGCAAGGAAGGTGTCCTTGTAGCCGAACCACTATAAATACTTGTGTCGTGGTGATGTGCTTCTTACTCTTTATCTTTCATTACACGTAGATATATTTATCTATCAACATCCAACATAAACAACCAAATAGATTGACCTAAGTCGATCTAAATATTTAAAAGGAAGTTTAAAATTGGTAAAACTATTCAACCCCCCCTTCTAGTTTTCCACAGTATCCTAAGGACTCTCCCTTTGATCTGGTAGCTTACTCTGACAGTGATTATGCTGGGGCAAGTCTTGATAAGAAGTCAACCACAGGAGGATGTCAGTTTCTTGGTGATAGGTTGATTTCATGGCAGTGCAAGAAGCAGAGAATTGTGGCAAACTCTACAACTGAGGCTGAGTATGTAGCTGCTGCAAGTTGCTGTGGTCAAGTTCTCTGGATTCAGAATCAGATGCTTGATTATGGGTATAATTTCATGGGCACTGTCATTTATATTGATAACAACAGTACTATATGCACTATAAAAAATCCAGTTTTTCATTCTAAAACTAAACATATAGAGATAAGACATCATTTTATAAGAGACTGTAATGAAAAGAAACTCATTCATGTTGATAGGATTGATACTGAGTTTAATGTTGCAGATCTTTTAACCAAAGCTTTTGAATTGGGAAGGTTTCAGTACTTGGTCACAAGTATTGGGATGCTTCATCCATAATATGTCTTATCTCTCTCCATTTTGTAAAATTTTGTGAACTAGTACTTAGTACTGATTGTTATCTGGTTAATACTGATTGTGTAATGTTAATACGGATTGGCAAGAAAATGTCTTGGATTGTATTTTCTTGGTCTTGGACTAACTTTTCAGGCATGACACAAGCAGTATGGATATGGTTTGGTGACTAAATGTTACAGCACATGTGGCTCTCTTTCTCATGCTCATTCTGAAGCCACCACGTGATGGAACTTGCTGTAACTATGGATTGTGTGATGCCAAAGCATTATGTGGCATCTTGTGATATTCATGAACATGAATTGATGGTTTCAGTTAGTCAGATCATTCTGCACTAACCCACTCTTTGCCATTCTATCTGTTTACATATAGTGTGACTAGCCCAAGGGCATCTGGCTTAGAGAACAGCGAACAAACGTGAATCCAACACTTTTGTTAGAGACAACACCTGCCACGAGCTAGAAACCCTGTCAGGAAGGCCCTTTTAATGGGATTATCCATCACAGGCAGTGCTATGCACTGAAACCATTGGTTTTCACCAAACCAGAGGCCATGTGAGGCTGACCTTGATTAAGTTTCTGTCACCACACTTAATCCCTTCAAAATTGTGGTTTCAGTATTATAATTTTCAAACTATGAGATTATACTGATGGGTAAAGTTAATACTGATGGTTATAAGTTAGTACTAATAAGCATAGTTAGCACTGATGAACTAGCCGTTAGTACTTATTCCAAAAGTCTGTTATGCAATGATTACTTTTGCAAGTAGAGTTGTTACCGCCTGTTTCCTTATAAAAGGGTTTCCTAATTGGTTTCTCTTCACTTATTACCATAAATATTTACAAGGCGGTTCAACCAAAATTCTCCAAATCTCTATAAATTGCATAACTTTCCAATTGCTTTCACCACAATTCAATAAAGGATTTTGCGACTAAATCCCACTTTACTAACCCTTACTCTAATCATTCATAGCTCCTCTTGATTTTGTCGATAAGCATAACATGGTGGCGTGCTTGGAATTGCCAGAAGGTCATGATGAATTTACTGAGGTAGTAGCCTTTCTAAACCAAAGCAGCATCAGGTTTACTTTACTCTTAAACCCTACTATCTTATGTACCCTTGTCAGAAAGTTTTGGCAAACTGCAATTGCCTCAACAACTGAGGAAGGGGTACAACAGTTAATTGGTACAGTGGATGGCACACAAATTGTTATTACTGAAGCATCTCTAAGAGAACATCTTCATCTTAGGGATGCTGAAGGTATTAACACTTTGCCAGGCACTGAAATTTTTGAACAACTCTCATTGATCGGGTATAGACATGATGACACTTACAATTTTCACAAAAGTCAGTTTTCCCCACAATGGAGATTTCTAATCCATACCCTCCTACACTGCTTGAGTCACAAAAGGACTGGCTGGGATGCTTTTTCCACAAACATAGCCACAGCCTTGATCTGCCTTGCAACAGGCAGGGTGTTCAATTTTTCAAACTATATTTTTGAGGGTATGCTTAAAAATACAGTCAGCAAAACCAAGTTTCTGATGTATCCCAGGTTTATACAAGTATTTTTGGATCTTCAGAAACAAAACCTACAGCCTCACAAAAATATTTATCCTTCAAAACTACTCACAGCCAAAGTGTTTTCAAATATGTTAAGGGCTGTGGTAGGCTATAATGGGGTTGTAGTGCCTTTGTTTGCTAACATGCTCATTGCAGAGGGTAAAGGACCATCAAGCACAGGTGGCTCCCAACACACACCCACAGATCCTGAACACTCTCCTATTCAACCACTTTCATCAACAAGTAGGCACTCCAGACAGGAGAGTGGGAATGCTCAGACCCATTCTCCTCCTATCATTGAAGAAGATGAGCCTATCTCAGGTGATGAAAGAGATAGAATGGTGAGGGCTGCCACTACTCAACCAGGCTTAGAAGCTGGTGAGGAAAGTGGTAACATCAATAAGACCCAATCCATGCCAACACCTAGTGAGCACTCCTCACAGGGTGGACCCAGGCAAAGGCTAAACAGGGGGTGTATCTGCTCAGGCTAGGCCTGGGAGTGCATCTCAAATGCCCAGTGACCCACCTCTCTCAGCAGGCAACACAGGTGGAAGTGGTGAGGGCAGCTTATCACTTCATGAAATGACGGATTTGTACAGGTTTTTTTGTAGAAAAGTTAACACACCGAAGATTGCTTTGGATGAACACAAGAAAGCTGCTGCAAAAGTTCATACCAGGATTCTCCTTAAGATGAAAAAGCTAGAGCATCAAGTCAAGCTTCTTTCCAAGCCCACAGCAGAAGCATCTCCAGTTACCACATCACTAAAAATGAAGGCCAAGTTCAGAGTTTCTAGCACATCCACAGAGGATTTTCCAAACAGGGGAGGACTTCTGACATTCAAGGAAGAACAGAATTTGGTCAGTGGCAAGGTGGTCAAGATTTTTAGAGCCCTTTTCTTGATGAAGAAGAAGAAGTTCAGATCACCAAACATGCAGAAGAAGTACTTAGTACTCCTACATGCACTATCAATACTATCTCAGTTAGTACTGTTAGTGTTGTAGTTAGTACTGATAGAACTATAGTTAGTACTCCTGGTGTTCTACAGTCAGTACTAAGTCCAATCATCCAAGTAGCTGCTGAACTACAACAAGCCACAACAACAGAGGCCACCATCATCACTACCACCCCACATGAAGACAATGATGAAGAAAATAGAGAGAAACATGCAGTCTTGGGACTTCAGAGCTTGAAGAAATCAGTCCCTATCTCTCCAACTTACAAGAAGCCTCTTGTTCTGTATCTGAGAAAGAAAAGCAAGTCAGCAGTAACCAAGCCTAAGAAAAAGGGAGTCACTATCTGTAGGATCGATAAAACATGTAATTTATGTGGTTCGGGAGGTCGAGGTTGATCAAACATGATGATATGAATCATTGTTCTAGAGAGAGAAAGTAGTGAGAGGGTGGAGAAGAAAAGATGAGTTTATTGATAAATGAAACAATACACAAACCTCTTGATTTCCCACACCCCTCATGGAGAGTCATGAGGGGTATTTATAGGCTCTAACCACTACAACTTTGCCACTTAAACAATACTAGTCCCTGCGGGCAAAGTATACTACGAATCTAGTCCATTTCACTAGTGTGACGTTATCTTTATAAAATAGCGAGGCTAACAATCTCCCTCCAATATATCGTCACATGTGAATGGTTACAATGAGACCTATAAATACATGAACAAAGTAAATTACAATAATAATGAACTATGTTGACGTTGTTGAAGCGCAGAGTCTCTGTAGTCTAGATATTGAGGCAAACTTGAAGTTCTTTCTTCCGACGATCTCGGCATTTGATCTTTGGCGCTGACGGCACAAATCCTTGTAGCTCTGAACTTCAACTGTAACGTTCTAGTTAGGTTATTACTCCTTCCTAACTAGTGAGCCTTTTTTTTTCTTTCGCTCCCTCCTGAATCGACAACTCTCTTTCTTAAAATCTCTTTAGTCTTCAAACACGCAGCGGAGAAGATAGACTCTTGATTAGCACAATGGTTGTCATTTTGGGAACATCATAACAACATAACTCACTTAGTATTGCATCCAAGTTGGTAAAAAGCCCCGATGTACACACACTACTTCTCCTTCTTCAGTCTTAAGCACAATTCCCTTCGACAATCCAATTACAGAAGATGAAACACCAACTTCTCCCTCCTGATGGTTGCGAGCTATCAGAATCATCATAATGTTGCGTACATGCCGTATACCTTTTTCTTGATGCAATATTAAAACCTTAACTTGATCAAAATTCCGTGAGTATGTCGCAAAAATACTCTCAATACATCTCTCAAACCAACCTGAAAACAAACCTCCTTTAAATTCACAGGCTAATAGTAATGACCACATATGGAGAAAACCCGATACGACTAACTTGAAAAGGAAGTAAACATCCCAACTTTGTGACTTACTGCTTGTTCTATATTCTTGATCAATCCACAACGCCGTGTGACACTGAGTACTACAACGTAACTCCTTACATCAGTTATAACCAGATTGTCAATTCCTAATCACTTAAAGTGACAGTAATGCCCCAACAAGTTATCTTGAGACATGCATCCAACCAACCAACGTCTCAAAGATAAAGAAGTTCACCTGTGAAATGTCACTTCTATTCCTCGTGAGTAATACCGTACAAAAACTCCGTAGTCATTTTTCAATTATCGTTCAAGCCGTGAATTTGTATCCTTCCGTGAAAATTTTTATCCGACCAAAATACCACTCATAAATTTACTACAAGAATTTTGTATCCAACGTTTTATTTCCCAAAAAAATTCGGATGAAAAATATTTTTCAGTAGCATTTTCACCTAGAAATTCAATAAGCCAATCGAATAACCAGTCCAATGTAAATCATGCAGTCCATACGGCCCATTGGCAAACTAGATAAACCCAGCCCAAGAGACTCATAAACCCGTTCCAAGAAAATTCGAGCTCAAGTCCAATTCCAGAAAAACTTAGAACCGATTATATAAATAACGTGGTACCCTTAGTTTTCTCATATTAACCCTAAAACAAACTAACCCTAAACACTTCTCAAAATAATACGCCTCCTTCATATCTTTTCCTCTCCCAAAGCATCTGAGAAAAAAATATACAAATCCAAATCTCATCTCTTCTCAAACGAATCTCATCTCAAATCTCATTATCATCAAAACCGATTAACACAAAAATCAATCTTACGCGAGCACCAATTATCTTTTACCATATTTGAAGTACTCATGAAGTGCTTAAGGCTTCAAGATCTCTGATGGAGGTCACAGGTAGCCTTTTGCTTTTGTTTTGAGTTTGTTTGTTTCAACGAATCAAATAAATGAAGTGACATACTTGTTACTTTTCATTTCTTTAAATTCGGATAATATCACAGTAAGGGGTCGATGATGATGTGCTCAACTCAAAAAACATCTTTGAAAGATTGGTATAAAGTTGCACAACTGAGATTCGTTTTTACTTTTGGTGATTGAATTCGAGTCAAGGTCTAGGATAGATGTTGGAGATGGGATTGAAGGAGTTGAGGTAGGTTAGATTTGTTTGTGGTGATGATTGGTTTGATTCGGATCTTATGAATTAGATTGTGAAACGAATCTGTTGATGTAGCTTTTTTATTCGTTTTCTTTAGTACATCATTGGACTGATGATGGTTGACATAAACCTGAAGTCGCATATGAGCTTTGGTATTTGTTATTTTTGGTCAACAAATCGCATTGTAGTCAAGGTCAACAAATCGCATCAAGTGCTGTGACACAAACCGCACAAGAGACAAAACGCATTTCACACAAGACGCAGTCAAAACTGGGTCAAATCGCATATGTTTTTGACAAATCGCATGGCATTCAAGAGTTGGTCAAAACGCAACTCTATTCCAACAGCATAGAACTTTAACAAACCGCATCGATTCTTGACAAAACGCATCCAAGAAAGTTTTGACCAAACCCAGAAAACTGCTTCAAGTTGACCACAATAAAAATCACGTGATATGGTACAAAAAAGTCATAAAGACTGTTTGGACAAATTATTGACACAAAACAGTTGTAATCTATATAAAACGAGACTTTTTTGTTTTTGACCATTATGGACACAAAGAAAGACAAAAAACTGTTTACCAGAAATACTAAAGGAAAAAAAATTCTAGCTTCATAAAAAACGTGGTAAAAACAGTTTTGTGACATGATTCGAACCACAAAAATCATTAAAACACAAACAACGAGGCTCTAATACCAACTGTAAGACCGATGAAACATGTAATTTATGTGGTTCGGGAGGTCGAGGTTGATCAAACATGATGATATGAATCATTGTTCTAGAGAGAGAAAGTAGTGAGAGGGTGGAGAAGAAAAGATGAGTTTATTGATAAATGAAACAATACACAAACCTCTTGATTTCCCACACCCTTCATGGAGAGTCATGAGGGGTATTTATAGGCTCTAACCACTACAACTTTGCCACTTAAACAATAATAGTCCCTGCGGGCAAAGTATACTACGAATCTAGTCAATTTCACTAGTGTGACGTTATCTTTATAAAATAGCGAGGCTAACACTATCAAAGAAGGAGGTATTCCACCATCACCAACCTCCTCAGCTCCAAAGATAGATCCCAAAGACAAGGGCAAGGGCATTCTAGTGGAAGTACCAAAGAAGAAGAAGGAGATTGAAAGATTGAATGAAGAAGCAGCAAGGAAGCTTGCAGCTGAATGGGATGAGCAAGAATTGCAGAAAGAGGCTGAAGAGAAAGAAAAGAAAAAGATGGCTAAATTAGATGAATACTGGCAAACATGGGATGTCATGAGAGCCAAAAAGGAAGCAACTCAGAAAGTACAAAAGAAGCTGCAACAAGATAAGAATACAAGTGTTAATGAAGCAGCTCATTTATTCAGTGAGATTTTGGCCAGAAGACAGACTCAATTTAGACAGCAAATGGAAATTGAAAAGGCCTCAAGACCTCCAAACAAGAGTCAGCAAAAGATGTACCTCTGCAAATACATCAAATATCAAGGTGAAGACAGGAAAACCTTGAAGCAGCTAAATCAACTGGCTTGGGAGACTCTTCAAAGGCTTGCTGATACTGTTCAAAGAAGAATGTTAAATTTTAGGCCTATGCAAGCTGATGATACTGTTGAAAAATCACAGCCAATTGGAAGCTACAAAAGGCCATCAGAAGCAGGAGCTTCTTCAACTGCACCCAAAAGATTGAAAGCATATGAAGATAAAGGTGGACTCACTAAAGAGGTGCTCAATCAGATGATGTTAATTGAAGCTCCAGAAGATGCATTGTATTCAGAGCCCATCAATACCAGATACCCCATTATCAACTGGGATATCTACACTAAAGATGGAAAGAGGCATTGGAGGATTCACAGAGCAGGTGGAAGAACAAGTGCTTATTTGTATCTAGTAGATCTGTTTGCATATATTGACAGGGAGGATTTACTCAAGCTATGGGAGTTAGTCAAATAAAGGTTCAAGAACAGAGATCCAGACAATGATAAAGATCTGGAGTTACTTTATGAGCTTCAAAATATATTTGAACCTGATCCAGCAGGAGAACAATGGAAGTATCAACCTGGAGAGGAAGCACTGACTTGGACCTTGATTGATTCTTGTGGACTGCACTTGGTCACAACATGCAATGGAACAGATATCTACATGTTGGTTGAAAGAACCTATCCACTTGCATTAGGAACTCTTCTAGAAATGCTGACAGCAGGGCTAAGGATGGGTAATGTAGTTGACATGGCTAAGGAGTTGCTGATAAAGATCTTTGACCAAGCTGGAAGACCTAGCAGAGGAAAGTGAGTTTGAAAGAATCCTCAAAGACTGAAGAAACTTGTGATTCTGAAACCCAATCACAAGTTTAGGGGAGGATTGTTGGGAAATTCATTTTTGGGAGTTAATACTTATAGTAGTAAAGTTAGTACTGATAGCATTGTTTGATAAGTATTAACTAGTTAGTACTAATAGTGGAAATGTTAGTACTGATAGTGTTAAAGTTTGTACTGATCTATGTTAGGAATGTCGTGTAAGAGTTGTAACAACATATCTTCTATTCTAATAGAAGATATGATACACTTAATGCATAGCTATCTCTGTAAGGGATCTACTTAGTGTATAAAAGGAGATCCTAGCTAGGTTAAACACACATCTCATATTCTAGCCGTCTTAAGAAGAGCTTCAAGGTTGTAAGCCCTAGTACTAGGATAGTACTCGTATTATTGCTTAATAATATTGAAGTTGTTTGTGTTATATTGTGTTTACTTTAATATTGTAAGTGCATTCAAGTAGATTCGGCATACTTGTGTACATCTACCACAAAGTTTCTCATTGTTGTTTTGGAACCATCCAAGGCAACTAACACGTTTGCAAGCTAAGTGTTCTAGATCCAAGGTTTGGGACTCCACATAAGCTTACCAATAAGTCAATACCATAGGAAAATTGAAAAACAGTTGTAAGTCTAGCTTCTGAGATTTACAAAGTAAACAACTAAAATCTCATATAAATATGAAGAGGTGAATCAGTTAGTCATTTTGAAAGTAGCTTCTGAGAATTACAAACTAGTTGGAACTTGTGACTTATGTAAACATGGCACCACAGAAGAACACAACACAACATCTCGACACGTTTTACATTCTTAAGTTAAGTTTTGTAAGCTTTTGAGTTATTATGAGGACAACCACCATATTTCAATATCAGCACAAAGTATCAAACAACATATTGCTTAATGGAAGCAAGTGAACTTAAACAACAAAGTCTACATGTGATCTCAACATAGACTACCAAAACAAGTTTATTATGCAAGTTAATATTCACAAAAAAGTTGATAAGTTGATATTATGTGCCATGATTATAAAACACCTAAAACAACCTGATTATCCACATACAAAATTTATGATTTTCAGTTTTCCCTAAATCGGCTAGGATTTCGATTTGTATCGCAGATTAAATACAAAAGCGAAGACTAAATTTACCTTATTTAGGGACGAACAACAACTTCCGTTAACACCGTGCAGATTAGAACGAATATAGAAGTCAAGATGTTGTTGGCGCATAGAGATGTAGAAGGCAGGGGTTCAGAATTTTTTATGTTGAATATGCGTTGCACGTGCAATGAGGTGTACATACCCTTCTTTTTTTGTGCGGTCTTCTATTCACATCGAGAATGGGAAGGGGAAAGGCTTCTTTGTTAAATCATAATTCTCCGCATTGTTTAGTTTTTTTTAAGGAATGAAAATCATTGGTTGAGAATGGAATCAATAGTGCCTCTTTCCATTCTTAGTGTGTAACAAACGTGGGAAGTCAATCCTTTTCCTTTTCTCATCTTTCCATTCCATCCTACCAAACATGCCCTTATGGGCTATTTTTGCAAAGTCATCTTCAAACATCCTTATTTGATGATATCCTGACCTCAAATCAAGTTTAGAAAACACAATAGCATCATGCAATTCATCAATGAGTTCCTCAATAATGGGTATATGAAATTTGTCCTTAATGGTGTTCTTATTCAATTGCCTGTAATCAACACACATTCTCAAAGAGTTGTCCTTCTTTTTAACCATTACTATACGTGAAGCAAAAGGGGTGTTGCTTTGTTTGATAACTCCATAGTTTAACAATTCTCTAACCATAGCCTATATAGCATCCTTTTGTGTTGGAGAATGTCTATAAGGTCTGATATTGACCGGGACAGAACCTTCAATCAATGGAATTCTATGGTCATGTGATCTTAATGGTGGTAACACATTTGGAACCTAAAACACATCTGCATAGGACTGTATGTCTTGTTGTAATATTGGATCCTACACCACTCTTACATTATCATTGGTCTACAAATTGTTCAATTCTACACCAATGTTTGGATATACACATAACATCAATAATTCAACATTATCTTTTTGTTCCATCATCGCTTTTTACCCTCAACCCACCGAGCCTTAGCTTTAGATATGCCTCTCAGTGTCATTTTCTTCTTATTGTAAATGAATTCCATTTTTAGTTGACTAAAATGACATTTAGTGTCCCCAAAGTTGCTAACCATTGGGTTGACCATGATATTGCCATACAAATTCTTACACTCACTTCTACTAGTGAGTTGTTTTACTCCTACCACAGTCATAGTCAAAGGACAAGTATCTGTAATCTTGCACCCTACTTTTCTAGCAATGGAATTATCCAAAAAATTATGGGTGGAACCGAAATCTATGAGTATGTGAATGTTGTAATTTCCCACAGTACTAGTGACCCTCATTGTTTAGTAGTTATACACTCAATTCAAAGCATTTAATGAGATTTGTGGCAAATCTTCCACTATGTCCATATCATTTTTATCATCCATTCTCTCCACTTCCTCTTCTGCTTCACTGCCCTCTCCATCATTTGCTAATACCACTAAAGAGATTAATCTGCCACTACACTTATGGTTTGGAGTATTTTTTTGTCACAGTAAAAGCATATATTGTTTGATCTTTTGTCTTTCAATTCCTTCTGTGTTAGTTGCTTCCTAGGAGGTCCAGTAGGAGTGTTTAGCTTATTTCTCCGTTAGCATTTCGAGCATGAAAAGTTAACAATGGTTTACTAGAACCATTACTTGCCACATTATTTCCAAACCTTTGAGTATTTTTAGCACTAGTACCCAACTGCATTTTATTTTTCTTCTTAATAGCATTTAGTGTGGCTTCATGCAAATTAGTCAAAAGTATGCATCAGCTAGTGTCTTGGGCCTAAACATTCTTACTACCATTTATGGTTTAGTTGGAAATCCTGATAAAATCTAATTGAATGCTTCTCACTAATGTCCCTCTACTTAACAAATTGTCAAAAGCCTCTTGATACGCTTTTGCATTTGTTTCATACTTGTCATTTTGAAATTCAGCCACATGGTCATCAAACACAATACCAAACTTTGTATTATACCCTCTTTATACCCAATCAAATTAACATTTTCACCATGCAATTTAATAAACAGTCTATGCTACAATAAATCCGTATCAAACAAGTGGACACATATGAGTTTTACCTTTTGATCATCTGGAATACTGTAAATAGAACCTGAAAATCCAACCCGTGACATCATCACCAAAAAACTTTAGGAAATAAGTCTTTGTCATTCTACTAAACTATTTTTTAGGCCTACTCACTCCTGAATTAACCACTTGGTTTTGGAAACTTAAACCAGTGATTTTACTCAACATTTCTTTGATAATTTGCCAAATTCCAACCAAAGCTTCATTCGCATACCTCTTAGTACTGCCATCTACACTATCCCCATCGCTAACACTTGTAATGTTTCTTGTTGAAAGAGCCACTAATCACAACAAAATGATTGGTTATGTACAAATTAGCCAACCGAATATGATAATCTGCTCAAGAGAGCTTTAATTTGGTCAATGAACCACTAATAATAAGAGCAAAACGTGTTTTGTGACACCGGGAACCTAATTGATCAAAGATTGCTAACGTATTTGAGATTGGGAATGAATTACACACTTAACAGATTGTAATGGATACGTTTTATAGATTGGAAACATATTTTTAAACTTTTGGAATTGAACGAAACTCAGACGGCCAAAAAAGGTAACTGAATTGATCAGAAACGTAACATAAATGATAGGTAAATGTAGATCGTTGAACAACTAACTTAACCGTTTTAATGGTTAAGAAAGTAGTTTTATTGATAGTTGAAAGTTTGTTACAAACAAGATTTGAGAGAAGAACTGATTACATGATCAATAGTTATCTAAATAACTAGAACAATCAACTATCTATACTACATTAAAAGGAAAAATGGTCAACATGGTCAATGTTGGAAAAGTGAAAAGTGGAAAAAATGAAATAGTGGAAATGGTCAATTAGTCAACTCCACAAATATGAATTAACGCCAGCATATATCAAATCAAATATTTGCATATACCAACTCCGAATTGCATGGAAAGTGGAATATCAATTAGTCAACTCCCATTCAAGAAAGTTCAAAATTGCGTTTGAAATTAAGGTTGGCATTTGGAAAGTATTCAAAGTATCAAACTTTGCAGGAAAGTATGAAGGAAACATTGGTGGACAAGAAACTTATTTCAAACAAATGTTGAAACTTCTCTGCTACACATTATGTGAACTATTAGAATTGGAACACGGTTGGACATTTATCTTAGGCAATGATAATCAACAGCTGGACATTTATCTTAGGAAATGATAATCAACCATAATGTAACACATATCTCTTCTCTTATATGTCTCTATGTAAACAAAAAAGAAAGAAAGACAGCCACCCTATTATTTTCGCCGCCACAACCACCCTATATATTTACCGCCTCTAACCCCATCAAATAAATCCTTCGTCACCGCCACTCTCTCTCTGATCACCCCTCTTCCGCCACCATAGCAATCAACGACACCACAGCCACCATCACCAATGGTTTTTATTGGTTTTTCGGTTGGTAGTGTAGGTCGTTTTGATTGTTTGGTTGGTGGTTTAGGTGGTGTTTTCAGTTGTTGCTTGTTTGTGTGTTAATTGTTGTTATACTGGTTAAGTCGATGGTTATTTGCCAGTTTCGGTGGGTTTACTGTTGGGTTTCAATATTTTTGGTGGTTTGTGTTTCTCTGTTATTAAACTGAGATCCAACCGCCGGACAAGAAACCGAAGCAATCGTCTTTTGTTAGATCTGTAAAACGTTCATGGTGTTTAGGTTTTCAGTTATGTGATAGGTGGTGATAAAATCGTTCAATGGCGATGAATTTTGTTAGATCTGTAAACCGTTCAATGATGTTTTTAGATATGAAACAAAGGCCAATAACAGTTTATCTGGTGGTGATAAAATCATATTTATTTTTTCTACAAGTTTTGGATGTGGTTACAAATCTAAATTTGGATGAGTCTGGTATGGTGGTAGAAAGTTTGTATTATGTTTGCTTGTGTTCTGATATTACTTGGTTTTTATTGTTTTAGATCTATCTTTCAATGAGGTTGGTTCGGTTGTAATTTCAGTGGTAACTTTGGCTACTTATCATTTTTGGTTGTAACAAGTTGCTGGATATGTTTTGTTTGGTGGGGATGATGTTTCAAGTCTGTGGTTTGGCTTGCAAAATGAAAGGATGGTTGAGTGCTAGATTGACTAGGCTTAGCAACCTCAACAGATGAGTAATTTTATTGTTCATAAAGAAATCTGAACCAAATTTGTTAGATCTAGAATTTTAGTTTTTAGAATTGTATCTTACTATCTTTGCAGTTTGTTTTCCTTACGAAAACTAATTTTTGAACCCATTGTAATTTCCTTATGGGTTAATTTTCATAGGTCTTTTCATTTTTAATTTAATTTTTGTTTAGTCTTTTGAAACAAACTAATTCCGTAATTTCGTATCTTTTGGTTTTGTGTTTTACATTGGATCATCATGTATGTGAATTCTCGGTTTGAATCACTTCAATATTGAAAGTTTAAACAGCAAAAGTTGGTTTAACGTTTATTTGTAAACTTTGTTCTAAACTTTAGTGAAGTTTGTTATAGACTAGACGAGTACCCGTGCATAGCAACGGGATTTTATAGTGACATATAGTTATGATGATATTTTGTTCAAGTGTTTTGTGTAACCAAAATATCACTACAAATAACTTCGGTACCTTTTCATTAAATATTTTTATATATCGTTTGATACATGTTAAGAATTTTTGCTAGAGTTGAATTATCACATGTTACATCCGCTTGTAATTGCATTTTGATCTTTTCACGTTCTATTTTGAACGTTTTACGAAACACTTACCACAATATCGCATATCGTTAATTGTCTGCCGCTAGAAACCGATGCCGCTAGGCACGGGTACTCGCCTAGTTTAAATAAAGGGTAAATGGGCGAGAAAAGTGGTTAAGCCGGTGTGGAGAATTTACGTGCACCTCACATGCTGGTTCATGTGCACCTCACGTGCCAACACTCACTTAAGCATCTATCAATGAAGTCCGCTCTTTTATATACTACTTGTGCATAAATTGAGGGTCAAGATCTATTTAAATCATCGGTTGATATAACATGAAACATTATAGAACCTTAACTACAAATCTACAAGTAAGGGAAGAATTCTAAGTTCTCCACTTAAGTTGAAACCATCAAGTGTTCTAAAACAAATGCTACGAAAAATTACGCATGTTAATGTAATGAAACTGTGATTAAAGGTCCAAACTAGTTATCTCGATTTCGAGTTTTTTGGTGCTTTATTCATTAGCCATCTTTCCAACCAAAAAATAAAATACATAAATAACCCACAGTTATATCGTCTTTCCTAACCAAATACGTACCTCTTTAATTATATTTCCTAGCGGGGAGATTAAAAGTTCAAATCTCACCTCTCATATATTTAATTATAACAGTACATAATTTACTTTTTACACGCGGATATGAAAACGAACGATATGAGACTGATACTTAATCAACTTTCTTTAGGTCCTTAAGGTTTTTGAGATTTTGTCCAACTAATCTATGATGTTTAAGGTCAGCGTCACGCAAACTCAACCCGGGTAAATATTCCTTTTCGAAGAAGCTGTGTGAACACTTCATGGGCACCAAACATAATTTGACTAATATCTCTCATCACCATTAATAATAACAGTTACAAACTTTTTGCCGATTGTTCGATCCCAAACTCATTATAAATTATAAAATAAGATTATGCATCGTTGAATGTTTTAAATTTAAGTATTTAACTAAAACCTTATATTAAACAAGTTAATTTAAGCAAGATTCCAAATAAAACAAAAAATATCACAATAAATTCTTATTTGTGGGTTCACCCAAACACTCCCTCAACAAAGTTACCAAACACCCCCCAAAATCCCAGAAGCAATCCCCATTCCCCACCTATATAACAACCACTTTCATCAACACAATAAGGTCAGGGTCAGGGTTTAAAAAAAAAAAGAAAACACTCAGACAAAAACCACAGAAATGTGGCAGTACGAGGAACATCACAATGGTTTTTATTAAGGTAGTTGCCGCCTCTTACTGCCAATGATTTTCCTTAACCCCCAACATATCTCAACAACCTTAATTCGTGTTTGTGTTTTTATAAAGAACGCCTCCTTCATCTCCCTCTTCATCACCACTTTCTATTCATTCTTTTGTTACGGAGTACAGTATTATTTATGGAGCTTTGATACATGGGCCTAACTTACAATTCATTTATGCATTAGGTCTCTTTAGTTAGGTCCATTTATCATTTTCCTTATTTATGAGGCAGTGATGATAATAGTGAATGGATTTTTGTCTGAGTGAATTGAACAAAGTTTGAGATTAACCGTATCTTGGCGGGGTAATTTACTTTGCAGCCATGACGGTTTTATCCTCTTTGTTTCATGCTTTTTTTTTCTTATAGATCTGAGCCTCCTGAAAATATTTTCAAAATCTATAATTTTCATCTTGTTAAGATTAAGTTTTACTACTGTTCTATTAGTTATAAAGATTTGGAATGGACCTGATTAGTGTTTTATGTGGTTTGAAAACTTGATTCAGATAAGTTAAAGAAGGTTTTTGTAAGGTAAATAGTTAAAGTTCTGTTAGGCTATGTACAACGGGTCGGTCGACCTTTGGTCGTCGTCGGTCGGCCCACTGTCGCTCATGCGGTCGGGAACAAGGAATCAAACGACTCGTTTGTTTTTACGACTGAGTTTAAATCTCACAAACAAACCAAAATTTGTACCATTTGTAAAAGAAACTTTAAAAAAGTCGTTGCTGTGGCAACTTGATCGTTTGAAGGTCGTTTGAGAGAGAAAGCTAATGTAGCAGATCGAACTTGGTCATGATCGTGGACAGCCTTAGCCCTTAAGGGTGTTTGAATGGAACTATTCCAGCCAAGCATTTTTAAGCTAAATGGGATCGGATGTGCTGATTTGCTTTATTAAAAGAGAATTAAGCATAATTTTTTACACAAAATTTCACGCAATGAGTTATCATGTACTAATATGTTAAAATAAACTCAAATGAGTTAAGCCAAATGAATGGCTTATTTAAGGGTTGTCTTTTAATTTTACAAAACTTAAAAATAAGCTAACTCAAACGATATATCGTATTGATAACGTCTAGCCAACCTAAAAAGTTCGTCTATAACATATTTTTATGAGATGTAGTATATCTATACTACCTTATAATGTATTTAGGACTTTCTAAAGAAGGAAGTTTTAATTTTTTAAGCCTACACATCTTGCTATAAGTAGTAATTTATATAATTAAATTCTACACTATAATAATTGCATTATAATGTACAATAATGACACATTAAATTTTAGTATTAAAATGGATGTTACAAACTTACAATAATACAAATAATAGTTGTAATTTTTATCATAAACATTCAAGTTAGACAAAGTTCAAATGAGTATAAATATAGATATCTATATTTGTATTGATATACTTTACGGAAATTCAAATACGCATCTAGTCTTTTCGAACTATCAAACGCGTAAACATGTCAAATACTAACTCTCATTGAATACCGCTTAAAGATCAAGATACGAGAAAAACTGACATATTAGGTACCGCCGCTGCTTTGCGCGGGGTACTATGCTAGTTCTATCTTAATACTAAATTTGGTGGCCTATTATATCAAACTAAAATCGTGGTCGGTGGAATATAATACATCGTTCCCTCCACCTCATCCTTGACGGTGTGTCACCATTGCGAGTCTTGCATGAGCGCTACCTGTTCCCTCTGATTTTTATACTCGTCAGATTATTATTCTTTCTTTCTTTGTAAACGACTTTCCAGGTTGCTTTGAGTTAGGGTTTCGGCTTGGTTCTTTTTTGGCTGGCTGATTTTGGGCTTTATGGTTGATTCATGTTCAGTTACACTTAACAGGGGGAAACCACTTTGCAGGTAGTTTTTTTTAGTGGTTACACTTAATCGAAGTAGTAGAGTTAGGGTTTCAGTTTGAGGTTTTCTTTAGCGGTTGCTTTTGGGCTTTATGGTTGATTGATGTTCAATTACACCTAACCGGGAGGATCAATAGGGTATGTAAATTTAATGTTGGGTTTCTTGTATTATAGGACGAAGGTCTTGCACAGTTTGAGTTTTCCAGGCTTGATTGGCCTGTTAGTTTAGTAGGCTGAATAAGTTATTAAGCACTTTGTGGCTGTTAGCTTTTTTTAAAGCTTCATAATAAAACTGAAAGGCTGTGATGATATAATTTTAACGTGTTCAATTGCATTCGACCAAAGTTAAGATTGTCCGTCTGTTGGCGGGGCAATTTTTAAAGTTTGCAGCCATCTTCCCTTAGCAGGGCAGCTTATAAAGTTTGCAGCCACATCGGACTAATCCTCTTTATTCGGTTGTTTACAAATCTGAGCCTCATGAAATGCGGGGTTTGCGAAATTATATATGACCACCTTTTTACCACATGTCATGGGTTTTAGTTTGAGAGTATAATGTCAGTCATATAGTCACAATAAAGAGATGATACATTTGATCAGTATTTGGCAGCTGGATGTTACGACCGGTATTCGGCCAAGAAAAACTAATCCTATTACTGGTGTACTGGGATTGATTTTTCTTAGTCGAATACTGATCACCGCTTATGATCATGGCTGATTTTCTTATGGTCAGTTTTAAAAGTGGGATTCGGTGTATTTACTTAGTTGTCGTTTTACAAGTTGAGAGGTGCATGTGTGTACCTGTGTTTACAGTTGTTTCAGCTTTTAGAATGCTTGCAAGCCCTTTTTCGAAGGGTGACATTTGTTGTTTTTTCTTTCTTCATTGGCCTTATTGTTCTGAACCACTGTGTAAAGCTAAAAGTAAAGCCTGCAAGGGGCTAGATGTTGCAAAATGTAGAAGCGAATACGGTACGTGTGTTCAGCCTACATGGGTTCAGTCGCGAGGGACATTTTCAGGGTCAGGAAAGTGTGTCTGATTGTGGGTTGTTACGTGTTCAAAAGCATTCTGGACGTGTGTCTGGTATTAAGGGGAAGATTGGTTAAGGTTATCACTGATTTAGCGGGGCAGTCTTACTTTTCGAAGAAAGCTGTTTCAGATGCTGGTGAGGGATATGGTACCTCAAAGGCTAAAGTAGACACGGTTGTTTCTTTTGGTGGGCATGCTATCTCTTTTGCTCAGTGTACGGCTGATCGACGCTATGGTATGTACATTGTTAGAAGTTTTGCACTTTGCGGGGTTAGCGCCTGTGTCATTCAGCTTCTGTCCTGAGATACTATCTTTCATTTTGTCGCATGCTATAATCAGTGAAGAGTTTATTGCAGGTTACGCCCGTTTTCTGGTAAACCTAGATTTTTAGTCAGGAACTGCTTCCTATGTGACTGTTGCCGATAATGTTTTAGGCACAAGTTCTTGCGTTGGCTTTTCCGTTGGTAGTATGACTGTTGGAAGGAGTACTAGGTAACGTCGCGGAAATTATGTGGGCCCTTTGACTGAGGTTCTCAAGAAACAGCAGTTAACATTGGATGAGCCGGGTACGACGCTTGGGAACATTGTTTGCCATCCTTTATTTCTAAACTTTTTCATCCCGTTTACTCATTGATTTGTTCTTTCCCTAAATGTAGCCTGAATGTAGACTGCATGGTTCTACCTGTGCTTTTTCTATTTTGCAGACCATTTGTTTCTGCGTTACATTAACCGAGAGGCTGTGATGACAGAATTTGAACATGTCCAACTGGATTCGACCAAAGTTGAGATTCTTCGTATGTTGGCGGGGCAACTTTTAAGGTTTGCAGCCATCTTCGCCTGGCAGGGCAACTTATAATGTTTGCAGCCACATCAGACGTATCCTCTTTATTCGGTTCTTCAAAAATCCGAGCCTTATGAAATGCGGCCTTTACGAAATTATATAATGAGATCTTTAGTTATACATTTTATCGGTATTCGGCAAACGGACGTTGCGAACAGTATTCGGCCAGGTAAAACTAATCCTATTACTGGTGTACTGGGATTGCTTTTTCTTGGTCGAATATTGATCTCCGCTTATGACTGGTTGTCTCTGAAACTATTATATCAATTTAATGTGAAGGTTGGTGGAATAATATAGGCCTTCGAAATTGTGTGGTCGGTAATCGAATATTAGCCACGTTCAATGCGCAAAAAAAAGAAAGCAATGAAAACGGGTCGGGTCACCTCCTAGACAATTTAACTGTCGGTTTTTTTTTGGACTAGCCTTCTTTTTTGTGGATGTGGGCTTATATCTACTCGGATTTCTTATTGTAACGTATACACGGTGGTTTGTCGCTTCACTTTCCATACCGTTCCAGAATTTTATATGCCTTAATTCATCCGGGAGGGAATTTGTGAGGTCGCTGAGATCTGGCATGCATTAAGGGTGTTGTTACTATGATTTCTTTGGACCTGGTATTGGATGTTTTTGTTGCGCGTTTGTTTTTGCGCAGCTTAACTTATTGTTTATACACCATTTCAGTCCTTGTGGTTACAAGTATTTATTTTCAACTTGAGTTTCGTTGTTCTTTTTAAGATTATCAGTAGCTTTGGCCGGATGCTTTTGGGCAGCATCGTGCTAGGCCAGTTATGTTACACGATGGCTGCAGTTATGTAGGTCGCTTGCCATAGCTACTTTATACATGTATCTGAGGTTTTGAAATAGACTTCTGTCCACTATGCTGGATGGAAATGGTACCGTGCATACGAATTTTAGTCTTCTCCCTTTCGATTGGCGATGATGATAATATGCTCACCATAGCACATTCATTTTCTTTGCGGGCATCGTGGCACGGCAATCATATTGAGTGTATGGCTGCAGCCATGTTGCTAGCCTGTTGTAGCTATCGTATACGCATATCTGAGCCTCATTTGGTGTCAACATCCATGTGTTTCTATGGCTTACGAAGGCTCTACCCGCAGGTTCTAACTCTAATACTGCAGCAACACTATTTGGAATGCCAATATTTTTATGTTTTATATACGCTTATATGACCTTTCAGGATCATAGGTTACTGCATTGCCGTAAGCAGGGAGTGATTGGAATTGCCGGTACGCTTGCAGTCGGCAGCAATATACTCTTATCCACCTGATTTGTCGTGTCACTGATTGGGATCTTTCCACCCTGTAGAATGTTTCATGCATCATTTGATAATATTGATATGAGATGTTTAGGATATTGGTATGTTCTAAATCACCCCTCGAAATCCTTTTGTTGTTACAAAGGTTTAGCAACAGGTCTAGTCCAGGCCTTTGCACAACAAATGTTGAAATGGCAAAAGGAATTCAAGCGGGCGAGTAGACGGGTCTTGCTATCCTGCACACCGCGTCTCAACATTGGCGATTGACGCTTGAAATGTACCCCCGAGTGGAAAGACTCCAGTCGATGACGCAACTATATTCAGTTGTAATGCTGTATGCACAGAAGTTATGATTGATGCACAAAAGTTATGACTGATGTATAGAAGGTTTGTCCTCTTAGCGCACTGACTGACAATTTGAACCTTTAAAGAGGTGTAATGTTGCCTGCACGTTCGCTTTAACGTGAGCATGAGTCTTGGCAACGATAGCTGCATATTTGTAACTGACGGTTGTCTGGAATTGCCCATATGTATGCAGTCAGAATGCGTTGCATCTAACGCAACTAAATAGTCGTGTCATCGATTGGAATCTTTCCACTAGGTAGAATAGTGCAATCTTCATTTGCTAATATTGAGACGTGATGTTTAAGATATTACCCGATTCTCATCTTCCCCTCGAATTCCTTTTGTCGTGACAATCGTCTAGCAATACGTCTGGTGCAGACCTTTGCACACAGCCTGTTGACACAGCAAAAGGAATTTGAGGGGGCGATTAGACGGGTATCACTATCTTGAACATCACGTGTCAACATCATCGAGTGATGATTGGAGTATGCTTCCGAGTGGAAAGATTCGACTCAATGACACAGCGATATCCTGATACGAAACAAAAGTATCATTCACATAGTACAATTTGCCATACAGGGATTGCCATGATGTCGAATATTTTGAATGGGAGGCGGCAACTGAGGGAAAAAAAAGCCAGCGATGTAATAACATTCATTTCCCGGTATGAAAAGCAAGAGGTTAATGACCAAACAATTTATGTTTAACTTTGTATTTGCTTATAATGTGTTGATAATATGCGTTTCGTTATAATGAGAAACCTTTCAAATGTTCACACCCAAAACTTTCTTTTGTGTTGTGATTTTGGAGCTCAGGTTCCGTGTTTGAAAGCACGTTGAAATCAGATATCCTACTATGTGTCTCATGAAAGTTTTAAAAGAATTGGATTTCCGGTAAGTTTTTGGTTTCTTTTTTTTATCTTCCATCTCTTTAGCCATTTGTTTGAACTTACAATGCATGAACAAACCATAAGATTTCAGATTGTTTTAGTTTTTTTTAACAATTTAATACAGACAAGAGTTATCACGTTTATGATAAAAATGCTTGTCAGCTTGTGGGGGCTAAAATGGTGCTGAGGCAGTGTTTTTTTAAGCTTGAAAGGAGGCTAATAGAGGTAGGTTTGGACGATTAAATATGGGCTGACATGGGTATATTCGGGTGGCGAAACAGGGAATGAAATATGTATCTTTTGTTGCTGAAATGAGGTACGCAACGGGTGGGTTTGATTGCTGAAATGGGACCTGATGTGGGCGGGTTTGGGTGCTTAAATGACACCGAAATAAAATGAGTTACGCGATTAATGTTGGTCGTAAGGCATGATTTTTATTTTACAGGATCGCAAGAAATGCAATAAACTTTCTGACTTTACACACTGACTGTCTTCGAACACTCATAATTATGATCTGATATGTGTTTCGACATGGTGTTTGACTGCAGCTGTGGGACTGGCATAACAGAAGCGTGGGTTATCTTGCATCGTCTGTCTCTGTTAGGATTTAGTAAATCCGGTTATTAAAGAGTCGGTCACCTCAAGTATATGTAATCGTTAGAAAGCTCGTAGTGATAGATTATTATAAGTTAAGTAGTATTTAGTTTAAGTATCACCGTGGAGGACGGACGGGTCTTTACCCACTGTATGCCTGATCCACAGCCCGTTAGGTGGCGTTTTGTATTAAGACTATAAATACTCTCTACCTCCCAAGGTAGAGAGTTGGAGCTCATAATAAGATTTTTCTTTCTCTCACTAAAGTTCCCAACCTCTAACTTTCTCTCTCTAAAACTCATCCTATTCGCCTCTTTTGGTTATGATTTAGTGTGTTTGTGAAATCCAATATGTTACAAATGGTATCAAGAGCCATGGTTAGATCATCCCTTACATATCCTTGGATTTCTAGTGGTTTTTAGATGGTTTTTGAGTTTGAAAAAGTTTAGTGGTTTTTGCATCATTTGGTTCATTTCTTGTGTAAAGTTTGAATTTTGGGTGTACTTTTGTGTTTAGAATCATTGTATGTGCTTGGGTTTTGATTTGGTAAGCTTGAATCACTGTGGTTGAGCTTGTTTTGGATTGAAAAGTGTGTTTTTAAAGTTTTTCTTGGTAGCGACTTGGCTCTCGGAGTGAATTTCATCCTAGCGACTTGCTTCAGTAAAAGGTAGCGAGTTGTAGTGAGTTTTGGTAGCGACTTGGTCCTAGCGACTTGTCTTTTGAGACAAGCCGACAAACAGTACACTTAGTGGATTCTCCACTACGGGTAGCGACTTGGTAAGGTAGCGACTTGCTTTCAATCTTGATAGTGACTTGTTCTTAAGTTTCTTAGTGACTTGGTGTTAGCGATTTGGACCTTAGCGAGTTGCTATTTAGCGACTTGACGTCTTAGCGATTTGGTGCATAGCGACTTGCTGTCAAAATTCGTAGCGATTTAGAACTTAACGACTTGTCTTCTAATTACTTAGCAACTTGGTTCAAGGATTTTTAGCGACTTGGTTGACTCTTGTGTGTAATACGGTTTTCTCTTAATTTAGTAAAATCCCATGAAAGAATCTATTTTCCGGTTTAATCATTGAGTTATAAAATCCCGTGTAATCTTTAAACATGTCTACCAACGTACCTACAATCATCTCCACTGTTGCTGAGGATGTTCAAGCAGCTGGTTCAGATACTCGTCCACCTATGCTTGACAAAACTGACTACGACTCTTGGGCACAACGAATCAGATTGTACTGTCTTGGAAAGGAAAACGGAGTCAACATTCTCAAGTCTATTGATGAAGGACCTTATCAGATTGAGACTACAAGAGACTTAATTGATACGGCTGCAGATGGAACAATGATCTATGGAATAGATAGGCCAAAGACATATGATGAGCTCAATGATAAGGAGAAAAAGAGGTTCGATGCTGATATCAGGGCCTTAAACATCATACTACAGGGTCTTCCAAAATACATCTACAAGCTGATCAATCACAACACTGAAGCCAAGGCAGTTTGGGATAATGTCAAGATGCTTCTCTCAGGTTCTGAATTAACTATTAAAGACAGAGAATCACAACTGTATGATGAATTTGAACACTTCAAGATGAAACCTGATGAGAGTGTCTATGAGTACTACGTGAGATTCCATAAGCTTGTGAATGATATGAGGAACATCAAAATGACCATGCCAAACATTCAGCTGAACTCAAAATTTGTGAACAACATGAATCCTGAATGGCACAAGTTTGTCACCTCTATGAAGCTAACAAAAGGATTGAAGAATACAAACTATGAGCAACTCTATGCATTCCTTCTTTAGAATGAGAGGCATGCTATGTTTGAAAAAAGGATTCTTGATCAGTTCAAACCCAACCAGGGAGAAATAAGTTCATCAAATGATTCAACAGCCTTCTACACCAATGATGGAACTACTACCAAAGCATCTCAAGTCATTCCAGATCCAAGTTTCAAACAACCTGATGCCAATGCCGTCATGGAACACTTTATCAATAAACTGGCTCTTATGGTTAAACAAAACTTAACCTTCACTCCACATACTAACAGACTTCACACTAACAATGAAATCGGGACTGCATCCAATCTACACAATCATGCTTTGGTCAGAGATGGAAAGGTTACAGTGCAACCAGCTCAAGGAAGACAATATGAACAAAGAAGAGGTGGAGTAGGAGGAGGGTATGTGGAAAATCAGTATAGGGGAAGGAATGGAAATCAAGGACAAGCAAAGTCAATTAAGTGCTACAACTGTGGTGGTGATGGACATATTGCAAGGAACTGCACATCGCCAAAACGCTCTCAGAATGCAGAGTACTTCAGGGATAAGATGTTGCTTGTGCAAGCTCAGGATAATGGTGCAGCTTTGGATGAAGAGGAGTTGTTGTTTCTTGCTGAGGGAAATGCCAAGACATATGATGCAGATGTGGATGAGCAGCCAATTCAGGAGATAGGCCACAATCATCAGAATGCCATTCAAGTCGCTGATTGTGATGCATACGACTCTGACGTTGATGATGAACCTACTGCACAAACAATTTTCATGGCTAGCATTTCTCCAATGGTCCCCTCTAAAGTCTGTTCATCACCACAAGCTGGTCCATCCAAAGACAAAATCATTTATGAGGTATTAAAACTATACGATGATGCTGATGTGCAAAAGATGCATGACAAAGTACAATCAACTGAAACTATTGAGTCAGATATTGAAAATATGGGTAATATCAATGTTGTCCCATATGATCAATACGTGAAACAAAGTGAAAGTGAGATTGTACCAAGTGATGCATCTTCTGCATTCAATGATGACTATGTTTTTGATGAATGCACTGCATGTGCCCCTGATGATTCTGTTATCTCTGAACTTAATGCCTATAAAGAACGAGTTGCCATTTATGAACAACGTGCTAAGTTTGAGTTAACCACCCGTGAGCAGGAAATGGATGATCAAATGCGTACAACTATTAGAAAAAGTAAGTTTAGAGAAGAGGTATTAAAACAAGAGTTAAACTCCTTACAAGAAAAGCTTTCTAAAACTGCTAAGCAAAAACAAGAACTTCAAGAAAATGTTAAAATGCTTAAGCAAGAATTCAGTGCTAAGGAATCAAAACTTTTGAATGATTTTTCTAATCTAAAAACCTTGAAAAACAAGCTCGAAAATAAGTTGTACGTACAAGGGAATACAATTCATACTGCTCACATGATCACGAAGCATAGAGTTCTCAGCGATAAGGATAGTATCCCCATTATAAAGGAATCCAACCCTAAGTATGGTAAGATAGCAAAAGCTGCTCAAAATGTTATCTATGATGGCAATGAGATTCTTAAACCTAGATAGACACCTAGTTGCATTGAGTGCACTGAGGAAGACAGAAAATTAGATGATGCATCAAGGGAGAAAATGGATAAGAAGCTTAACGATCCCAAGTGCAAAGAGAATAAGATTATTGTCAAACCCCATGATTACAAAAAGGAAAATTAGATTTCCTTAAACAAGTTTAAGCCTCAAACTTTGTTAACACCTGAACAAGTGTTCTGGAAAAAGGACTTAGATAAGCAAAAAGCTGAAAATCTTGTTGAAACAAACCCTCCCCTTAGGAAAATGCCTGCAGCGACTGTGTATCCTCCAAATACACCAATGCATTTAGTTCCTAGAACTATTGCCACTAAGAGCAAGACATTAATCAGTCAATATGTTATATTTCAATTATTTGTTGACTTTGAGAAAACTTGTAAGAAAAGGATCACACCCACTGGGATAACTGAAAGGGAAAGGGGTTTTGAGCAAACAAAAGAATGTTATTTAACTGAGGTCATGCCTTTCTTTAAACAACTAAAAGATCAATTTGAGAGTCTTAAAAAGGGGATAGATACAGATATTAAAGGATTGGAAAAGGAATTTGATGCAATGATAGTTGAGGTTAGTGACTATGAGCGAGCGTTAAAATATAATGAAATTGAGAGGAAGAACTTGCATACCTTAAATGAGAATCTGATTTCTGAATGTATCTCTCAAGATGTGTTCTATACTGCCACTAATTGTTCTATTACTGCTTCTCAATTTCATGAATTATCTGTTGCTTTGAAAGTCTCCCATGATCGTGTCATTGAGCTTGAAATCAAAAACTCTAAACTAAGTGAGAAAATTGAACAGGATGATCACGATAATTTGGTAAAACATTTTTCTAAACTAGAAGTTGAACATTTTGATTTACAACTAAAATATCAACATCTCAAAGAAAATGTTAAAACCTCAAACATCAAGATATCCTCAGATGTTCCAGAGTTTGATGCAGTTTTTGAAATAAACAAACGTGATGAACAGATTCAAGCTCACTGTAACACGATCAGAAAGTTGAAAGCCTAAATTTCTCAATTAAAGGGTGAAATGAACAATGTGACTGGCTCCCAAATGCCTCCTCCTTTAGATTCTCGGAATTCTCAAAACTTTCATCTTCAAAACTTGGTTAATGCTTTACAAAAGGAAAATGAGAGTTTTCTAGAAGAAAATGAAAAAATTAAACATTATTTCAATGAGTTATTTGAGTCAATAAAAGTCACTCGTAACAAAAATAATGAACAAATAACTTCTTTGCAAAAGGAAATTGAGAATCTAAAGAGTCAGGTAAAGGGAAAATGCCAATGACCAATGGGGAGAATGGTGCATCAAAGGTGCATGGTTGTAATAAATATGCTTTGTCTGTAAAATATGTTCCTCCTCATCTTAGGAATAACAAACTTGCTATTCAAACATATCTCTCATACCTTAAGGACAGCCTAGAATGTCTCCGTGAGATTGTAGAAGAGGATAAGTTAGAGAAACCACTTGATAATGCAATTGGCCATGCATGCTTATATGCCAAACGATCTCAAGAACTTCTAGAATGCTTAACTACAATATGCCCTAAATCCCTAGGTGAGCAAGTCAATCCCTTGATACCCTGTTCTATGCCTAGTGCCAAGTATGCAAGTCATTCGATGCCCAATGTTATGAAAGTGAACCTCAGTGTGCCTTCAAAAAGTTCACATCCCAGCACATCAAAACAGGAATGGCAAAAAGTAGCAAAACCAACTAATGTTCCCATTCCCTCTACAGGAGTAACCAGTGACATTAAAGCGAGCAGGTCAAAGTCTCAAGGCAATACAAGGAATGATAGGACCTCGCAAGCTAAGAATGTGCATTGGAAGAAAGTAGAAGATCATCGTAGGGAGAATTTGAATAAAACGAATCGTGTCGATTCTAGTGTTAGCTCTAAGCGTACTGTAATTATTGCGAATTCTACTACTTTTGGCAAAACATGTAATGATGATTGCGTGGTTTCTGTTACTAATCTTGAATGTGGTATGAATGATGTGTCTAATGCTGTCAAATGCCCAACTAAAACTGTTAATGTTAAAAATCAAGCTAAGAAGGCTAAAAGGCAAAAGCGAAAGAAAGTTAGAAAACAGTGGAAACCCACAGGAAGAACATTTAGTAAGATAGGTTATCAATGGATACCTTTTGGCCATAAGGTCAATCATTTCTGCCCTCAATCTACTAAGACAATGCCCACTAGAAAATGGATGCCTACTTGTAGAACTATTCCCTTAAGAAGTGAACATACTTTGAATAGGTCAAATACGGATACTAGCACTGCATCTATTTCTGATGACTCCATTGCTTCTATTTCTGATGTGGGTGTTCCAATCACTGTTACTAACCAAATGGAACCCATTCTTGCATGGGGATCCCAATTATCCAGTTATCCATTCTTGTCTGTGTTCAACTGCAGATCGTTCAAATCGTTCTGTGGTACCTAGACTCAGGCTGTCCCAAGCATACGACTGGAGACCGGTCGCGGCTCATGAACTTCGTGAGTAAATTCATCGGGACTGTTAGATTCGGGAACGACCATTTCAGTGCTATTATGGGTTATGGAGACTATGTTGTGGGTAAAAGTGTAATCTCCAGGGTATATTACGTAGAAGGTCTTGGTCATAATATGTTTTCTGTTGGTCAATTCTGTGATTCCGATTTAGAAGTGGCTTTCAGAAAGCATACTTGTTTCGTTAGAGAGCTTGATGGTGTGGAACTTCTCAGAGGAACCCGTGGTTCAAACCTATACACCATATCTATCGAAGACATGATGAAGTCCTCACCAATCTGCTTGTTGTCAAAAGCTTCAAAAACAAAGTCATGGTTATGGCATCGTCGTCTCAATCACTTGAACTTCGGCACCATTAATAACCTTTCCAGAAAGGATCTTGTCAGAGGCTTACCTAGATTGAAATATGAAAAAGATCATCTCTGTTCAGCTTGCCAATTGGGAAAAAGCACGAAATATGCCCACAAACCAAAACCCACAAACTCAATAATGGAAGTTCTTCATACCCTTCATATGGATTTATGCGGACCAATGAGAGTGCAAACGATAAATGGGAAGAAATACATTCTAGTAGTGGTTGATGACTACTCCCGATTCACTTGGGTTAAGTTTTTTAAGACAAAGGATGAAACTCCAGATGTCATCATTAAACTCATTAAACAACTTCAGATCCGACTCAACAAAACGGTTCGAATCGTCCGAACTGACAATGGAACTGATTTTGTTAATAAAGAACTCAATGAATTTTATGAAAGTGTTGGAATTAGTCCTCAAAGAAGTGTTCCACGAACTCCTCAACAGAACGGTGTAGTTGAAAGACGAAATCGAACTCTTGTGGAAGCCGCAAGAACAATGCTGATTTACTCAAAGGTTCCAATGTTTCTATGGACTGAAGCTATTGCCACTGCATGTTACACTCAAAATCGATCCCTAATCAACACATCTCATGGAAAGACTCCGTATGAACTTGTCCACAATCGAAAACCTGATCTATCATACCTTCGAGTGTTTGGTGCATTATGTTGCCCAACTAATGATGGTCAAGACTTAGGTAAACTGAAAGCTAAAGCGGACATTGGGGTATTTGTAGGATATGCACCAAACAGAAAAGGTTACCGAATCTACAACAAGAGAACCCGGAATATTATGGAAACAATTCACGTTACGTTTGATGAGCTGACCGGTAAAATGGCTCCAGGACAATCCAGTTCTGGACCCGCATCACAACTTTCATCTAGTAGTCTTATCAGTTCTACTTTTGAGTCTAATCATTCACCAGCAACTCCTTATGTACCTCCCTCTGAAGATGATTTGAAGAAATTTTTTAATCCTATGTTTGATGAACACTTTGAGCCAAGTGCTATTGATATGTCAATTCCATCAACAGAGGCTGCTTCTATCCCTGTCAATGAAGTCAATCCTTCAGTTTCTATGTCATTAAGTCAGGAAGCGCCTGCTGCTGATCAATCTGTCTCATCAACAAACCTTCAATCACCGAGTGTACATCATGGAATTGCTTCTGATTCACAAGATGAAGTTAATCCCTTTGCTACTCCCGAAGATGCTCTATTTGAAAATATATTTGCTCCTGAATCATCATCTGAACCATCTTCATCAGGAGACATCGACTCTGCTACTTCAGTTCCACAACAACAACCACATGAACACCTTAGAAAATGGACACATGATCACCCATTGGACAACATCATTGGAAACCCTTCTCGTCCAGTATCCACTCAGAAACAACTTGCTACTGATGCCTTATGGTGCTTCTTCAACTCTGTACTCTCTAAGATCGAACCTAAAGACGTTAAAACTGCTATGAATGAAGACAACTGGTTCAATGCCATGCAAGAAGAAATTCATGAGTTTGATCGATTAGATGTATGGGAATTAGTACCTGCTCCAGACTATGCTATGATCATTGCTCTAAAGTGGATCTTCAAAGTGAAGCTTGATGAGCATGGTGATGTTCTGAAAAATAAGGCTAGGTTAGTGGCTAAAGGATATCATCAAGAAGAAGGTATGGACTTTGAGGAATCTTTTGCTCCTGTTGCTCGTATCGAAGCTATCAGAATCTTCTTGGCTAATGCGGCTAGTAAGAACATGGTTGTATATCAGATGGATGTGAAAACCGCCTTTCTTAATGGTGATTTGAAAGAGGAGGTTTACGTCAGCCAGCCAAAGGGTTTTGTGAATTCAGAGCATCCTACTCATGTCTATCGCTTGAAAAAGGCCCTTTTACGGTTTGAAGCAAGCTCCTAGAGCATGGTATGATACGCTATCAAAGTTTCTTCTATCTACTGGATTCAGCAAAGGAGCAGTTGATCCAACATTGTTCACCAGGAAGTCAGGCAAACATTTAATTCACGTTCAAATATATGTAGATGATATTATCTTTGCCTCGACTGACCCCAATGAATGTGACCATTTTTCTAATGAAATGGGTTCTAAATTTCAAATGTCAATGATGGGACAAATGTCATTTTTCTTGGGATTACAAATTTCACAAAGTCCCGGAGGCATTTTCATAAATCAATCTAAATATGCAAATGAGATCTTAAAGAAATTTGGATTTGATTCTAGTGACCCTGTTGACACTCCCATGATAAAGCGTACTAAACTAGATGAGGACCACTCAGGGATCATGGTAGACCAAACGAAATATCGTAGTATGATTGGATCCCTGATGTACCTCACAGCTAGTAGACCAGACATCTTGTTCGCTGTTTACATGTGTGCTAGATACCAGGCTGAGCCTACCAAAAAGCACCTTGAAGCGGTTAAACGGGTCTTTCGGTATCTCCAAGAAACCATCAATATGGGACTTTGGTACCCGAAGGACACCGGTATGTCACTAACAGCCTATGCAGATGCTGATCATGCAGGATGTCAAGATACTCGTCGAAATACGTCTGGAGGTGCTCAGTTTTTGGGTGATAAGCTTGTGAACTGGTCTTCAAAGAAGCAAATGAGTACTTCTATTTCCTCTACAGAGGCTGAATACATAGCCATTTCATCCTGTTGTGCTCAAATCCTATGGATGAGATCCCAATTATCTGACTATGGCTTTGAATTCAACAAAATCTCTCTGTACTGTGATAATGAAAGTGTTATTGCTCTCTCATGCAACAACGTACAACACTCAAGAGCAAAGCACATCGACATTCGACATCATTTCATCAGGGATCAAGTAGAAAATGGTGTGGTGGAACTATACTTTGTGAGGACTGAATACTAGTTAGCAGACATCTTCACCAAAGCTCTTCCTAGAGAATGTTTTGAGTTTATTCTTCCACGACTTGGTCTTAAAAGTCTACAACCGGAAACACTCAAACGTCTTCAAGAGGAAAACGAGGAGTAAAGGTCTTTCTTCATCCATCTCTTGTAAATATTTATTCAAAAAGCAAATAGAAAAATATAAAACTTTCAAAAAATCCATAAAAAATTTGAAAAATCTTGAAAAATTTTCAAAAAAAAAAAATGTCTTTTTGTCATGATTTTCTCGATTCGAAGATATCTACGGTCTTTGTGCTGTCACTCAAAGAATGACACGGGACTTTAGATGTTGTTCGAATGTGTCAAAAAAAATCAAAAAATATTTTTGGGAGAAAGTGAAATATATGGTTTATTGTCATTTCAGGCAGTAACCCGCTTTTCAAAGAAAGAACAGAGCCATGCTTTATCTTGCTTTTTCAAATCTCATGCTCTGATTCTATAAACAAATGCTTTCAATCTAATGAAAACTAATTTCTTTGAAAAATAACTCATACTCTATTTTTGTAAATCATCTGGACTTAACTTTTGTCAAAATATCTATCTCTCAATCAACAACTTATGTCATTGATTGAGGGGGAGAATGATTTCAATTAAATCAAAAGGTTATTTGTTATACAATTGTTTTCAAAAGATAATCATGCATGTTTAATCTATGGAGTTTAAAGTCTCAAAATCTGATCCTTATCAGTTAAATTTTTTTTCATAATCAAGTCACAATTCTCCTTAAAAGCTTTCAAAATCAATTTAAATCTACAGAGATCACAAATCTCAAATGATTTGATAATTGTGATCGGGGGAGAATTTGTGATTTAAATTGGATTTAAACTGATAATTCGATAAATGGGTTCATAAGTGTTTAGCATGTTTTCCTCCCCGCATGTGACAAACGATTTCAAATTTTCCATGCACATGTTGAGGGGGAGCATCTACTTTAAACCTTAAATAATTGAAACGTGATTGAATTGTCTCTAAGTGCAGGTTCCCTCTAATATGTGCAAAACTCTTTCAAACTTCGAGGCACATATTGAGGGGGAGCAAACTTTTGAAAACCTCATCCTTCCTCAAAATGTTTTATCTACTCAAATTGATTGGGAAGTGATGATGATCATTTTAGAAAATGTTAATAAAAAGATTGGACCTTTCATTCTTAATCTAACAATTTCAAAGATCTCTTGCCTCCATGTGCTAAACAATTTCTGAATTTTATGCATATGTTGAGGGGGAGCATTTCTAAAATATCAAAAAAAATTAAGATACAAAATACTTTGATTTTATATCACAAGTATCTTGATTGATTTTCAAATGGTTTTCAATTGGTTTCAAGGCGGAAGAACTATATCAAAAGACCGACCAACTTTACTTTATGCATGGTGATATAAGGATGATAAGGTTATGTTGGAATCACTCCTAAACCTTAATTCAAGTGTTAGTGATTCATATGTAATAGTTAGCTTAATATGGCCTTTATGTTTGTTATTAAGCTTAGGCTTATGTAGAAGGCCCATAAGCCTTGGCCCAAGTCCAATAAGGAAAGGAAGGGACTAGGAGTGTTGCCCTAGCTCCCTCTCCTATAAATACCTTGTAATAACCCTCACTTGAGGGTTGGTTGTTCAATTCATTCACTTTCACTCTCTACGCCTAACCATTCTATATTCATACGTGTATGTGTGTGTGTCTTTGTTCAACCGATCTATTCTTCTTCTCTACTTCTTATATTGATGCTTGTGTTACTAATATGGTGACCTAATAGTGGTATCATTCGCCAAATAGTTGGGTGAATCGTTTTTGTTGTTTATGTGAGTTTCTGTCTTACGCGTAACAACGATTGAGACTTTGGTTCGCTTAAAAACTTATTTTTTACACTTTTCAATCTAAGATTCTTGTACTTTCAACGTTTTAAGGTGTTAAAATAACTGTTTTTTGGCAAAAAGCTTCAAACTTTACGTGTGGATCATTGTTTTTAAGCTTGGTTTTTTACGTGGGTTAAGTTCTACGCATAACTGTTTTATAAGCTTTGGATCATCAAGTTTCACACTTTTGTGTTATTTTGGTGATATTGAAGCTATTTCATCACAAAAATCTGGTTTAGAAACATCTTTGGGAAAAAATCATTTTTGGTGGAGTTCTACGCATAACGAAACCCTAAAACTACGCATAAGAGTTCTTTAGTTTGATCTTCAGTTTCGCGGATTACTCAGTGTTTTTCTTGCTTGGATAAGCCTGAAAACACTTCGACTTTGGATATCTTTTGCACTGTGATAGTGTAAAAGATCGTTTGGGTAAAACCCTAATCTTACGCATAAGCTTAAGCTTACGCGTAGAATTCATTACGCATAAGATTTACCTTACGCCTAAGCTCTGCCTTACGCATAAGTTACTCCTACGCATAAGTTTTCTACACCTAACTTTCTGTTTACGCATAACTTTAGTGTTTTTCTCATTACTTACGCGTAAGCTAATCCTATGCGTAACTCTTGTTGTTACGCGTAACTTTGGTGTTTTTACGCATAAGTGTTACTTTGCCGTTACGTGGTTTCTACGCCTAAGGATACTTCATCAACAATGTTTCATTCGACTACAAAGATCCATTTAACAACACAAGTTTTCAACATGTCTCAACCTCCATACTCTAACTACTTTCCTTATATGTATAATCAAATAAAACAACAACAACAACAACTAAGTCCACAACAGCAACAATTCAATCAACAACAACAAATTTATCAACAACAATTTAATCAACAACATACTCCACAAATGATTCAACCAGCACCTAGTCTTCAAGTACAACCTTACACAAACTTCTACAATCAACATCCATCAAGGAATACTATGAAGGAACCATCATGGTTTGGCAAGATGTGTGAAGCCTTAAGCAGCCAACAATCAATTCATGAAGCTGGCTCACTTGATAGACCTCCAATGCTCACTCCCGGGAATTATGATCAATGGGTGATAAGGTTCTTTAGGTTTTGCGATCTAAAGAAGCCACATGGAAAGTTCTTAAAGAAGGTCATTATGGAAGGTCCATTTCAGATGCCTACTGTTGTCACACCCGCTGATCCAGATGCCAATCCACCAAGAGATGCTGTTAACAACATTGCAACTATCTCAGACCTCACTGCTGATAAACTTCTACATTTTCAAGCCGATGAACTTGCAATGCAATACATCCTTTTAGGATTACCCAATCCAATCTTTCGAAGTGTTGATGCTCAAAAAACTGCTAAAGCAATGTGGGAACATATTCATCTTCTTATGGAAGGCACAACAGTCAATCAAGAAGACATGGAATCCAAAATCTACTTGGCTTATGAACACTTCATGATTGAACCTGGAGAGACATTAGAGTCATATCATCATCGCTTTTTAGACATCATCAATGATTTGGACAAACACAATATCATCATGCCTCGAATTGCTGTCAACACTAAGTTCCTAAGTAGTCTTGGTCCGGAATGGGATAAGTATGTCATTTTTCTCCGTCAAGCTAAGAATCTTCATCATGCTTCATACGGATTGTTGTACGACTATTTGAAGCCTCACCAAAAAGAAGTTGACAAAGAAAGGGCTATCCGTGGACTCCCAGCTCCACCGTTACTTCCGGACAATCAACAACTTGCTTTGTGGGCTCAAACTAATGTTCCTCCTCAACCCGCTCCTCAACCAAATGCAACAATCACACCATATAATCCGTCACAGCAATAATCTCAAGAAACTCAATTGGTTCCATACACCAACAACACTGATCAAGCACTTTACAGTGAATCAAATGAGGATGCTGAAGCTTTTGATGCCTTACAGCAAGGATTTGTCATGATTGCTAGAGCCTTTGGCCGATATTCCAACAAATCCAACAATCGCATTCGTACCTCATCAAACACAAGGAATCAGGCTGTGGTTAACAATGGACGAGTTGAAGTTCAGAATCGTGGTAATGTTCGTCAGATGGGAGGTGGTCCAGGGTTTAATGCTTTGGGTAGGAATAACATGGGAGCTTCGCAACAACAAAGGGCTCAAGTGGTTGAACAGGGGAATGCTCAGAATGGGGTTAATGGTCTTCGTTGTTATAACTGTAATGAGAAGGGTCATCTGGCTAATGCATGTCCTAAGCCGAGGACAAGAGGCAGTGCTTATTACAAAGAAGCTTTGCTCTTGGCTCTCAAGGATGAAGCTGGTGGAACTCTTACCAACAAGGAACATAGCTTTATGGCAGATGCAGACTCAGATGATGATATGGAAGACTTGCAGGCTAATGCAGCAGTGATGTTGATGGCACAAATGCAAGCTCTACATATGAGTGACACAGGCCCAGTGTATGACACTGATGGCTTGTCTCAGGTACCGGAACATAATATCCTCATTACTGATCTGATATCTCCGCCAATTTCTCCATCCGACAAGGATCAGAGTGTTCAACATGAGCCATCTACATCTCATTCCGATGACTTTCAAATAGATCCCGTAGTTATATTTGATGATCAAGATAATCTTATGGTTAATATTGATAATCAAGTAGACTCTGTGGTTATATTTGAGGATCTAAATAATGATCATGTTGAGACTCACGTTGAACCAAATGAACTTGTGTCTAATAGAGAAATTGAGCTCCTTACCATAATTAAAGACCTAGAATCTCGGTTGGAAATTTGCAAGAAATTCATGGATAAAAATGCACTGTTAACCAGGGATAATGAATGCTTAATTAGACAAATCAACGTTTTTAAAACTCAAGAAAAACGTGAAAAAGGTTTTGAAGCCGCTTTTGCTAAATCTCATCAAAACGAACAATCTTTAGAACGACAGATGCGTGATCTAGCCACTTCGAAGAATGCTTTGTTGTCTCAAATAGAACAACTGAAATATGAGCATAAATAGCAAATTAACGCTCTTACCTTGGAAACTCAAAAAGCTAAGGCTGAGTTGTTAAATTGTCAAAAACAGTTCTCTGCATACAAAAAGTATTCAACAAAACGAATAGATGACCATCTTGAAGAAATTGTCGGCTTACAAAACAAACTTAAAGAGTTTCGAAATGTTGTTTACAAACATGGTGAGTCAATCACAACTATTCAAAAGTTTACTTTAAAACCCAATCCAGATGGATATGGACCAAATCTTGCTGATTACAAACCTAAACTTTCAACCAAAGCATTCAAATCAGATCCTAAAGTTTCCAGTGCAGAATATAAAGTTGATGATTCTGTTATGAGTGTTGTTAAATATCATCGTCAAGAGGAATTCGATGCAGATGACGAGAGTCGGTCAAAAATGGAAAATGTTGTTTATAACAAACCTTTTAACTATTCAAAAGCTGTCACTTTCGTCACACCAACAGATTCTTCTAACACACCAAGGATTATCACAAAAACTTCTGAGTCTTCTAATGTTACTCCCAAACCAAATTATGCACAAATTTACGGTCCTTTACCTTCCATCAGTGAAGTAAATTCCAAACCTGAAAATCGTCATATTCTTAGATATTTTGACCTTTTCACGTCTGACCTTAAAATTTTAGAACATGAGATTGAATTTCATTCTGAAATAAAAGTTGAACATTTTCAATCGCCTCTGGCGCGAGAACAAAGAGATATTTTTCAGAAAAGACTTTTACCCCATGTTAAAATTTTGAAAAATTGTGCATTATATTGGGAAAGGGAATTTCATAAGGAACTTGGATTGATGAAAGTCGTTTTCGAGAAAACAGAAACATCTATTTCTAATACTAAACGTAAAAATAAAATGTTACGAAAAGATGTTGATCGACTCTTGAAAGATATTATCTGTGCTGATATCCATAATGCTGTGTTATTGCATTCTTTGCCATATGCATCTGATTCTATCTATGCTGATACTATTGATTATGTTGTAATTGTTGAGAATACTGATAATGTGCTTCAGATCGAGTCTTTAAAAGTTGAAAATGAACGATTGTCAAACGAGCTTTCAAATGCAAAACGTCGTCTTAATTGGTGTCAAAAAGATATTCACGATCAACAACTTGTTTTTCAAAACAAAATCGCCCAGTTGCGTGCAAACACTCTTAATCCAAAACTTGAGCAACTGGATGATCAAAACGTGTCTTTTAAGTGTCAAATCTCAAAATATAAACAAGAACTTGCAAAAGTTAAAAAGAAATATGGTGTCATATTTGATTTACTTAAACAGACTCGTGATGAAGCATCAACCGAACTTGATCATTTTCTTGCACACACTAAAGAAGTCATGAATTGTTTTGGAAATCTTCGTTCTGAAAATCAAGAATTGTTGCACATTATCATTACGTTAAGAGAGAATTTAGGAAAGTATGAACAAGTTCAGCCTAGCATCATTAACAAAATTACACCTGTAACACTTAGCAAACGTGAACCCAGATTGCCTACTGACAAAACACAAGTTACTAATGTACTTCCCTTTACTGAAACAGGAATAATTGCCTCTTTTTCAAACGTCCACACTTCACAGCCTAGGAGCAATACAAAGAAGAATAGGAAGTTGCGACCTAAGAAAAGAACAATAAAGAATGCTGAAGTAGAAGAACACCGTAGGACTTTGAATAAGACTCACGTTGCACCTACTTTAGATATTGCGTCTGACAAATGTAATGGAAAAAGTGTTGTAACGAATGCTAAACCTTTAAGTACTTTTGATATTCAGTCTGATGCTTCTTGTGTTATTTGTCGTAAAAGTATGCTTTCTGATTGTCATGACAAATGTATTGCTAGAGCTATCTTGTCTCGTTTACGGAATCCTAAGACTCGGAATACCTCTAGGCCCACTAATGCTTCTAAGTCTGTACTTGGTAAACCGCCCTATTTAGATTCTAAGAAACGAATTGATGTACCTATAGCTCCAGTCTCACCTCCAAGGAATGTAGTACCATCTAGTGCATTCACTAAGACTAAAGCTAAGACTAGTTGGAGATGGCAGAAATGGATACATAATACACTAGGATTTAAATGGATGCCTAAAATCATTGATATGTGTATTTCGACTATAATTGCTACGGAACGCTCTAACTCATCGGGTTCCACATCTACTTCTATTCCATCTGTGTCGTCTGTGTGTAATGCAGGTGATACAGATCAACCTTTGGATTGTTGATAGCGGGTGTTCCCGACACATGACAGGCAACCTTAAACTGTTATCAAACTTTGTTGCAAAGTTCATTGGCACTGTCAGATTCGGAAATGATCACTTCGCAGCTATCATGGGCTACGGAGATTACATCAATGGCAACATCGAAATTAGCAGGGTTTATTATGTGGAAGGCCTCGGCCACAATCTCTTTTCTGTTGGTCAATTCTGTGATGGAGATTTGGAAGTTGCATTTAGGGAGAAAACTTATTTCATTCGTGATCTACAAGGAAACGATCTTATGTCTGGCACCCGCAATTCTAGTCTCTATACAATCTCAATGCAATACATGATTGCTTCATCTCCCATCTGTCTACTCTCAAAGGCTACATCTACAAAATCTTGGCTATGTCACCGTCGTCTTTCCCATCTAAACTTTCAAACCATAACAACCTTGCTCGACACAAACTTGTTGAAGGTCTCCTGAGATTCCGGTATTCTAAAGATCACCTATGCTCAGCTTGTGAACAAGGGAAAAGCACTCGTGCTCACTTTCCTTCAAAGGTGGAACACAGCACTCAGCATGTACTGCATCTTCTTCACATGGATTTGTGTGGCCCGATGCGCGTGCAGACGATTAATGGCAAACGCTACATCTTGGTAATTGTTGATGACTACTCAAGATGGACTTGGGTATACTTTCTTCGAAGTAAAGATCAAGCTCCACAGATGATCATCACCTTTCTCATGAAAATTCAAGTTCAGCTCCGGAACACAGTCCGCCAAATCAGAACAGACAAAGGAACTGAATTTGTAAATCAGACTCTTCGGGAATTTTATGAGAAAGTGGGAATTGAGCATCAAACATCCATTGCACGCACACCAGAACAAAACAGAGTTGTTGAAAGACGAAACCGTACATTAGTGGAAGCTGCCAGAACGATGTTAATCAATGCTAAACTTCCAGATTACTTGTGGGCTGAAGCTGTCTAACTGCATGCTATACTCAGAACCGCTCAATGATTACAAAACGTCACAACAAAACACCTTTTGAGCTTATCCACAACAGAAAACCGAATCTCAAACACTTTCATGTATTTGGATCCCTTTGCTATCCGAATAATGATCGTGATGACTTTGGTAAGCTCAAAGCCAAAGCTGACATTGGAGTCTTTATTGGATATTGTGAGAATTCAAAAGGTTACCGGATCTGGAATCGTCGTACAAAGCAAGTTATGGAAACGATATATGCTCATTTCGATGAGCTTACGGAAATGGCTTCTGAGCATAACAGCTTGAAACCCGGTCACAACCGTTTAAACTTCCCTCAAACCTCATCATCAGCTGAACCAAGCCCCCAGCTTACACGTCAACAAATGGAAAGACTATTTGCTCCTCTGTTCAGTGACGATATTGATGAACGTGCTTCAGGTGTATCCGATGTTTTCGCTGCTCAACCTGATACTACTCTTATACCTGATACACCTGCTACAACAACTACTGTTGCAGAAGCACCACCAGTTGAATCTACAACAACAGTTGAACAAACTGCTTCCAACGACGCTGAACCAGCTGCTGATGTTCTTAATGAAGTACCCACACCTGCAGATTTTAATCCAAATGCGTTCTTTAACCCGTTTGCCAATGAAACTGTTGCACCTGATGTCGCGGAATCATCTACAAACCATTTGAATCCTCAGAATCTGCACAACGTATACCAACATCAACCCTCTACACATCGTTGGACAAAAGACCATCCTCTAGAGAATATTATTGGCAACCCGAATCAACCAGTCGTTACGAGACAACGTCTTTACACAGATGGTGAACATTGCATTTATGCACTCACTGTCTGCCAATCTGAACCTAAAAACATTAAAGATGCAATGACAAAAGACAACTGGATTGAATCCATGCAAGAAGAACTCAACCAATTCAAACGTCTTGAAGTATGGGAACTGGTTGAAAGACCAACAAGGGTCTACGTCATTTGTCTCAAATAGATTTGGAAGAACAAATTGGATGCTGAAGGGAACGTAATCAGAAACAAGTCACGTCTGGTGGCTAAGGGTTATAGACAGGAAGAGGGTATTGACTTTGAAGAATCATTCACTCCGGTTGCTCGTCTTGAAGCTGTTCGGATCTTTCTCGCATTCGCGGCTCATATGAATATAACGGTCTTTCAGATGGATGTCAAAACTGCTTTTCTGAACGGTCAACTAAAAGAAACGCTTTATGTCAGCCAGCCAGAAGGATTCATTGATCCCGCGTTCCCAAACCATGTCTACAAACTGAACAAAGCTCTGTATGGTCTCAAACAAGGTCCTCGGGCGTGGTACGATAAGTTATCATCCTTCCTCATTGCCAATAATTTTACCAAAGGTTCGGTCGACCCAAATCTTTTCATACAATATCACGGGGCACATATCTTAATTGTTCAAATTTACGTGGATGACATAATTTTTGGGTCAACACATAAAAAGTACTCAATCGCTTTTGCAAAACTAATGAAGAAACATTTTGAAATGTCCATGATGGGTGAACTTACGTTCTTTCTAGGACTGCAAGTTCATCAATCACCCCGTGGTATTTTCTTGAGTCAGTCCAAATATGCCCTTGAAATTCTTAGCAAGTTTAGAATGCAAACCTGTGACACCTATGCCACACCAATGGCTCATACCAAGAAGCTAGACGCTGATTTACATGGGAAATTGGTGGACCCTACCAAATACCGAAGTATTATTGGGTCTCTCATGTATCTAACAGCTAGCAGACCTGATATTGTTTTTGCTGTATATCTTTGCTCCCGTTATCAGTTGAGACCAACTGAAACCCACCTCTCTGAGGCTAAAAGAATCCTCCGATACATCAAGGGAACCATTAATTTGGGAATCTGGTATCCGAAGGATTCTGGTTTTGAACTAATCGCTTTTTCAGACGCTGATCACGCATGATGCTTAGATTCACGTAAAAGTACTTCAGGAGCATTACAATTTCTTGGTGATAAACTGGTGTCATGGCAATCGAAGAAGCAGGATTGTACATCTCTGTCCTCAACCGAAGCAGAATATGTAGCCATGTCGGCGTGTTGTGCTCAAGTCATTTGGATGAGAACACAACTCAAGGACTATGGTTACGTATTTGACAGAATCCCGATGTACTACGACAATCGGAGTGCTATTGCGATCTCGTGCAACTCTGTTCAACATTCGAAATCAAAGCACATCGATCTTTGATATTATTTCGTCAAGGACCACGTGGAACAGGGTACTGTTGAATTATACTTTGTAGGAACAGAATACCAATTGGCAGATCTCCTCACCAAAGCCTTAGCTCCTACTAGGTTTAATGAGTTGGTCCACCGGATTGGTATGCGGTGTTTGACTCAAGAGGAACTGGATGAACTCTTAAAACATTCTTAAAAACAAGTCAAACACCAAAACCTCTTTTGTAAATATTTTTCAAAAACAAAATACAAAATTATAAAATCAGTCAAAACAAAAATATTCTTCTATCTATATTTCTTTAACATGCCAAGTACAATTCCTCCGTCAACACTCAAATCTTTCAAAATTCAGTATTTTTTCCGATCAAGTGTTGAGGGGGAGAAAATTAATATTTTTCAGTTTCATAAAACCTTGTACTTGCATGTTATCTTATCCCGGTTGTTTCTTTAATTAATGGTGGTCACATTTCTGGTTTTCTGACACTCCTCGGACTATATTTTATAAACTTTCATTATTTCTTAAGTCGAGGGGGAGTGTCGTCAAATTTCTTCGTTTGGTAACCAAAATGGAAGTTAAAGGCTTGTTGGAATCGCTCCTAACTCGTAAATGGAACGACATTGACGGGATTACTATTTCTATCTTTGTTACCTTAAACACATGGGTTTGTTATGTCAATTACCCATAGTTGTATGTGTTTGGGTATATAAACCCCTCCATACTTCCATAGTTGTATGTGTATGTGTTTAGATGTAAATGGTAAAGGTGGAGGGACTAAAAGTGTCAAAAGGTTAAAGTATTTTTTAACAAAAACACTCACCTAACAACATTAACTCTTCACATTTACTTTTACACCTAACAAATCCTACGCCTAAAAATCGTTCTACAAATCCGTGTTTCAGATCTTCATTTTGTACGTGTTTTTGTGTTTGTAACAAGATTATAAACAATGGTTTTGAATCATTTTGAAAAAAAACGGTTAGATATTAACCTAAGGACGATTTTGTGTTCTACGCGTATGCGTATGAACACATAATCTTGTTTATGTGTTTCTGGTTAAAATAATTGTGTCAAAACGTTTCTATAACATCAATGATACCATTTTTATCCTCAAAACTTACCCAGAAACACGAATTGATTGATTCTGGAAAACTAGGGTTTATGCGTGAATTGGGTGTCTTATTGTGTGAGTGTTTCTGGTCAATTAGTTGCTTATAAGATGTTTTTTAGATGATGAATTAACTATATCCGTGCTTAGATCTTGCCCAGAAACATCAAATGTGAAAGAATTGAAATTTAGGGTTCTAGTTCATACGAATTGGGTATTTTTGATTCATGTTGAGTTTGATGTTAAAACTTGGATAAAACATCTTTATAGGCATACTATACTTCCCAGAATCATTTTAGTGCAATTCCTATGGCTAATTCTCTTACGCGTAATTCTTGAAACTTAGGGTTTAGGCTTACGCATAAGGTTTTTTTGCATAACTGTTTAAATGATTATTCATGGTATGATCTGATAAATATTGAATGTATGTGTTAATATTGGTGCTATGATTAACTTATTTCAGGTTTATTACGCGTGAAATTCAGAATCAAGGTTATTAGTAAATTACGCATAAGGATCACCTTACGCGTAGAAAGTTATGCGTAAGAGTAATCTTACGCGTAACTATTACGCGTAAGGTTCTACAAAAGGGACTACGCGTATCCTGTGAAGGATATGCGTAAACAGTGACCTCTACGCATAAGGTTGACTCTTACGAGTAAGCCTTACGCGTAAGGTTTATATACGCTTACGCGTAAGCTCTACGCATAAGGTCCCCTTTTCCTACGCGTAATATTTCTTACGCGTAAGTCAAGAACCTACGCATAAGCTTTCGTTTACGCGTATGTCATTCCTGTTTACGCATAAGCTTGCCATTTCTACGCCTCAGCCTTGTTTAACCTTAATTATGAATTGTTACGCGTGCAAACTTGTAAATAAATAAATCATAACGCCACGAAACCAATAATGTCACTATAAGCTTAAATGTTCAACAAGCTGTGAATAATAAGTGAAAACATGACTTTAAAACTTAAAGTTAATCAACTCACGAAAATTATCACGACGTCATTGGACTATTGGACAAAACAAGTGACATTGGACTCGTAACAATCATCGACATATCACATTCAATAATTAGACAATAAAACCATCTGTTGACTAACATAATGTCTTTCGATATGTTGGTTCTTTTGGCTAAATATCTTTCAGATCACGACATGGACGCTCAAATGCAGAATGTGGATGCACCAAATGTTCTCACCGTTGCTGATATCTTCCCTCATGGCTATCCGATGAAGATTGGAAAGAACAATCTTTGTGTTGACTTTGAAACTCTCACCTGCTCAGAGTCCTCTTGCTTAATTGTTGTGGATATTCTGAAGAATCATCCCTATCAGAACATGCTCTCCAATTCTGCTACAGTGCCTGAGATCTATATTCACCAGTTCTGGACTACAATGCAAAAGATCAAAGGACAAAACGCTGTGACGGTGACTCTCAATGACAAACAAATCACCATCACACCTGCAGACTTAAGGGCTGTTCTCCTCATTCCGGTCATCGAGCCAACCGAACTTAATGCCACACCAACTGAAGAGACTGTTCTACAATTCATGATCGATATTGGTTATGACGAAGCTTCAGGAGTAATCACTAAGCATTCACATGTGGATCTTAAGAATATTCCTCAACCTTGGAGAACTCTCTACATCATCATCACCAAATTTGTTTCTGGTCGTGACAGTGGCTATGAGCATCCCAAGCTCATGGAACTACAAATCTTTTGGGCTTTGGTCAACATGAAGCACATCGAAGTTTTAGCTCTGATATGGGACGACATGATGACATTCCTCAAAAAGCTTGGCTCAAAGATCTCTTATATCAGATATACAAAACTGTTGATCCAAAGAGCACTTGGGTATAACCCTGATATCCCCAAGAGAATCAATGACCCCAACAATCACGACATGTTGTCCGAACCTACTCTAACAGTCAGATTCAAGGAATCAACAACAAAGAAACAAGGTGTTGTATTGCCGGATCACCTTCTCTCTGATGAAATCAAACAGCTTTATTCATACAAAAGGTATCTGGTAGCAGTTGATGAAGGCAAAGTTGGTTTTCTCGATGACAAGTCTTCTGGCACACCTACCAGAAAAACCAGGAGAAGCAGTGCAGGAAGTGTTGCAAGCACTGAGAGTCAAAGAAAGTTCCCAAAGAGGAAACCTCCCCTCAAAAGGAAAGTTCCCTCTAAGGAAGCTGTTCCTATTCCCATTCCCAAGTCTGAACCACAAAGAAAGCTAGTGGATGAAAGCTCTGATGAAAGTGAATCAGACGAGGAGGTCACATACTCTGAAACTGCAACTGATGTCACTCCAACAGTAGCTAAACCTCACAGTCCAAAAGTTGATCAAGGCAAAGGGAAGACTCCAGTAATTGAGCATGAAGAAGAAAGCTCAGATGAAGAGCCACTGGACACTGACTACAGGAAGAAGTTCAAAATCATTAGACTCCAACACAAAGAAAAAGAGTTTGAACAGGAACAAATGCGTGGCCCAGGAGGGTCAAGTGGTGGTGTCCAATCTACACAAATTCCTGATGCGGTTAATCAACCCGATAAGGGAATTGGTTCCACCACTCTTGAGCAACAACAGAAGCGCGTGGAGGATTCTATTGATTATGACATTGAGGAACCAAAAACGGAAAAGTCTAAGAAAGAAAAAGCTGATGAAGAAGCTAGGATTCAGGCTGAAGAAAAGGCTAAAACTGGTCAAGATGACGAAGTGAACTATGATGCTTTTCTTCTCAACAGTCCAACTCGTTCCAAGGAGAAAACTTCTGAACCTCCTAAGGACCCTGAACCTCCTCATGACTCTTCATCATCAGATTCATCCTCTCACTCATCACCACCACCATCCAGAAGATCAACCAAATCCACATCCAAATCTGTAAAGAAGCCAACGGACTCTTGGACTTCTCGGGCAAAGACAAGGATCATTAAAGCTGTCAAGCAGGTCAGGAAGAAAGACGTGCTTTACAGAAAGCTGAATTTTCTCGCTGACCAGGTTCAGTATCTTCATGACGAGAATGACAAGATGTCAGCTGAAAGGGAGTACATCCAGAAGTTCATACAACGTGATCCTCAAGGGGAAATGAACGAGATGATCAAAGGTTACACTCACAAGTTCCTTCTTGACATCGTTCCTGGAGTTACAAGGGAGATGTTTACCAAACAACTCAATCCGAATCTATTGCACTTGGCCAAGCAAACTATGAGATCAACACCAATGCATGTAAACATCAATCCAACTGATCCCATAATATTCTCAGATGCTGAATTGGTTAACAGGCTAGTAGCTCAAATGTCCAAACGATCTGCAGCATTTGCTTCTTACGAAGGTAAATTGTTTGAAGCATTGCTGGAATACCAACTTAAATCAGCATGCAGAGAAGAAGCTCAAAGGCCTAAACGTCCAAGAGACGATGAAGACAAGGATAAGGATAAGGATAAGAATGAAGAAAACTGGTGAATCATCTTCCATGCAACCTCCACCCCAAAGGACTCCAGCTCAACCATGATCTCCTCCTTGCTCTTCTACTGAAAAACCTCAGGATTTTGAGTTACCACCCCAGACTCAGAAAACTGGTGATCACTTCGAGTATACGGGTGGTGACGATGAGGAAATCCATGAGCCCCAACAACAACCCATCTCTCCAGACACAGCTAAGAAACAAGAATCCTCATCTAAAGCTAACGTCGTGTCATGGCTAGACGAGGATGACACTGAATACGACTGGTTCTCTAATCTTGTTGATTCTACTCCCTACCCACCGGAAGGTCAAGATGCGATAGAAGGTCGAACTTTGAAGCATGCTAAAATAATTCAAGACAAGTTTCGGGTAAAGAAGATGACGAAATCAGAGTTGAGATGAATCAAGAATGAAGCCTTTCAACTACTCAAAGACAGCTCGGAAAGTGCTATTGAAGTTGAGTATCACCTTGAAAATATAGCACGAGCCATGTCTAACAACATTGATTGGCTCAACCCTGAAGCAAACATCGACTTCTCCAGAAGAGACAAAGCTCCATACTACACCGACTGGTCTAAACCTCTACCAACGATTGGCCAACCGGATCAACCTCAGATTCCATTTCGATACTTCTTCAACAATGGTTTGGAATTCCTTCTACACGGTAGCGATGGTTCAAGGAAATACGCTACATCACTTACACTTCCGTTCTCGGCAACCATACACTCCAATTGCATAGCCATCGAAGAAAAGGCTACCCATATGTTTTCTAACAGTGTGGAACGATATGACATTGATGCAATGTACGGGATTCACCATTGGCCGGAATGCCGACGAATCTACTACAAAAGCTGCCAGGTTCGAAAATCTCAACATGAAGTGTACAGTACTACAGGGATCGTTGCTGTCAAGCATGTCTCTCTTTCGTCTAAATGGGATTACACCTTTCTCAAGACTATCGTGGTCAAAAGACAAGACGAAAGGGACTATGAATTCTGTGAAGCGGACTTTCAGAACTTGTCTCTCAACGACATTGAAGATCTGTATCTTGCCAAAGTACAGGGACGCATGAGACAATTCTCGACTGAAGTTCAACGTGAATACATCAAGTCCTTGCTTATCTTCATCAGAAGCATAGTGATCCAGGAACGTGTAGAAGATTTACAACTTGCAGTTGAGTCCTATCAGACCCATGTCAACTTCACCAGACCTCAGCTAGAACTTCCCGATATCAACCAGCTTCCACAATACACCCTCGTCAGCAAACCATTTGGCGTAATTTACCGTAGTGAACTACAATGAAACTGCTTGATGGCGTGTCGAGATCTTCACAAGTTTGGGGATCACACATTGAAGAAGGTTAGGGATGGCCTGGCTTATAGGTTGAAGGCGATATATGAAGGCATTGGGTCTCAAAAGCGATGGAACTCTCAGGAAAGACGGGATGTGCAGAGGATCATCACCAGGATTGATGAAAGGTTGTACAGAAGGGACCAGTTCAGAACACTGGAGAGCTTTGTAGGTGGTCGTCCCAGGATTACTCTCACCGGCTATCAACGCCCTGATCGCATTCCTGGAATGATTGATGGACTTCCTGGTACCCCTTAAACTGCTTCTATTTCATATTATTTTGGATGTGTGATTTTATATAAATTGACAATGGCTTGTGCACACATAACAGTGTACAACCCGTTCTTGTAATGAAAGGACCATGTGGTACGCTTCAGTGCCACAATCCTTATAAAATGAGCGAAAGCTTCTTACTTTTGAGTAAAACTTATCAAACCTTTCATCTTTCAAAGGTTTTGCTCAAAAGAACAAGTACTTCCCCTTATGATTTTCCAAACCTCAACCATTTATATCACTTGTTGAGGGGGAGTATTTGACTTAAAAACTTTGTTCACAAATTGTTCTTTGTGTAATCTTTCCACAAAACTCAAAATGGTCATATTTATTCTCAACATTTCTTCAAAAATAACATTTATATGCCATTTTTGAGGGGGAGAAAATTATGTGATAAGAAATATGTTGTGAAACTGCTAGTGAATCCTCATGTGAAAAGACTTCAACCCATGAATTGACGGGAACTGAACAGTCTTACATTGAAAAGATTTGTCTTCCAAGACTTATCCAAGTAAATTGTACCTATTCGAGAAACTCTTGATAGACATGAACTGTGACGGGTTTGACAACCTTTCGGGGTTGTCCACATCTTCAAGGTAGTTATCAGAGCTAGTTGTCACCTAAAAGCTGACAATGTATCTCTTTAACTATGCAACGTAATTGTGTCTCGCAAGGGACTGTTTATCTTGAGTCGATCAATTTAAAAAGTGCGCGCTCTTTCCTCACTGTGCAGATTTATGTCAAAACTCTTAAGCACATGTGGAGGGGGGAGTATTTCTGAAAATCTAAAACTCTTGAAGTGTTCAAGCATGTTTTTCATTCACAAACACTTCGAGAGATTTTCATGAAAAATGGTTTTATGGCAATGGAGTTATAAGGTGATTAAGGTTAGGAATAACCGTCCTATGATCCGCTAGAGCCGGAGGGATCTACCCAAGGACACTACCAATAGTTAGAATTATAAGTCCTTAGGTATGATTATAAAAAGGAGAAAATGAGAATCGAAGAAAGAAGGAGTTGAAGAATTAAAAAGAAATGCAAAGAAAAGGGTGAAAAGAAATAGCCCTCCAGATTATTCAACTTAGGGCAGACACCGAGTTCAATTCATATGCTACTGGTTGTCACTTAGTGACACCGGTATTGAAGATTAAAAGTCGTCATGGACCCAGTGACGCATGCACTAAACCTTCTTAGCCACTCAAGTTTCTCTCAACAGAAGCTTGTTTCATTCTCACAGGAAACCCTACGAAAACTATCGGCTCTCTCTTAGAGATTGCTGGTATTGAAGAAGGAGACCCTCTCCCTAGTCTCCGCTCAGGAAAACCAAAATGCACTATTGAGTCTAGAGCCACGAGATTCATCAAAAGATCTCATAGGTACACTTGACATTTCATCACTTGTTGTTCAAAAATAAGAAAAACAATGGTACGTTACCGAGTCCTACACAGATCCTAGCAATCTGTCGAGAACATTTATGAGAGGTTCACAATTGTGATCCTCAGTGATTGAATGGAAACTCCTGCCAGGGTCAACATCAAACAGCCCTGACAGCAGGTCGCTTCGGTAACTCCCCCTGGATTACGCTTAGTGGTCTCAAACGGTCTACAGTTATGAGGTGATGCTTAGGTATACCTCAGCGACTCATCTGAACCGTAGGTGTACTTCGGTACATCGCGTTATCTCACTTGTAGGACTCCGGTTCAGGAACGGCCTTTGTGAGAATTAGAGTTGTGTTTTCACACTATGCTGTTAACACTCTCGAAGTTCAAACTTGTAAGTGCCGGAATCCGCTTATTACTAACCTTTCCTATGTTTACTTCTTATGGAAGCTCTGGAGCGGACTGGTCGTGCAGATTCTCCACATGCTCATACCAACAACATCACTTATGAAAGTTCTCTCATAATCAAAGGCAACACAAAGTCAGAATGATTCTCCGTCAATAAAGAATCTACAAAGTTTAAAAACTTAAAGAACTTGATCAACTGTAATCCAACGTTAAAGAGCGTGTGAGCATGTTGGAGAAAGACGTGGAGACACTGGAGCAACGAAGCAGACCTGATGCAGATTACCACAACATACTACCACTTTCAAAGAACAAAGAACTAAAGAACAAAGAAAATGAAGAAGTCAAAGCAGAATACTTCAAAAGAAACAATTTCTCTACACTGGGGAGATTGTTCGAATCAAGACACTTCTTCTCACAAGAAAGAAGAATGTCAGAAGACGTCAAAGCTACTATTACATCAGCACCTACAACGTTTATCACTCATTCATTCATCACTAACACTTAGGGGGAGATTGTTGGAATCACTCCTAAACCTTAATTCAAGTGTTAGTGATTCATATGTAATAGTTAGCTTAATATGGCCTTTATGTTTGTTATTAAGCTTAGGCTTATGTAGAAGGCCCATAAGCCTTGGCCCAAGTCCAATAAGGAAAGGAAGGGACTAGGAGTGTTGCCCTAGCTCCCTCTCCTATAAATACCTTGTAATAACCCTCACTTGAGGGTTGGTTGTTCAATTCATTCACTTTCACTCTCTACGCCTAACCATTCTATATTCATACGTGCGTGTGTGTGTGTGTCTTTATTCAACCGATCTATTCTTCTTCTCTACTTCTTATATTGATGCTTGTGTTACTAATATGGTGACCTAACAGGTTAGGTTGAGGTCCAATGATCCGCCAGAACCGGAGGGATCTACCCAGGGACAAAACCACTTGATAGTGTAGAGTCCTTAGGTATATTGAAAAAAAGGAGAAAATGAGATATGGAAAGAGTGCGGACTAAAACTGAGCTAGTACTGGAATAAACCCAACAAGGTTCTAGTTATGAAGTTTCGGTAAGCACTGAAGGGGTTGAAGAATGAAAAAGAATTGAATGTGAAAAAGGGTGAAAAGAAATAGCCCTCCATTTATTCAACCTTAGGGCAGAAACCGGGTTCAATTCATATGCTACTGGTGGTTACCTAGGTAACATCGGTATTGAAGACAAGACGTCATGGACCCAGTGACGCACTGCACTACAACTTCCCAAACCACTCAAGTTCCTCTTAAAAGGACTTGTTTCATTCTCACGGGGAACCGACATTATCTATCGACTTTCTCTTAGAGTTTGTTGATATTGAAGAAGGAGACCCTCTCCCTAGTCTCCGGCTTAGGAACCAAATATGCACAATTGAGTCTAGAGCCACGAGATCATCTACAAATCTCATTAGGACACTTTCAATGAAGACTCTCTGTTTCACACAATGTGGAAAGGGAGATTATATCTTATGAGTCCTACGCATTATCCTTGTGGTATTGCCAGAACATCTGAGTGATATGCAAACATATTCACAATGAAGATGGAAAGCCTTCTGGAGCCAACATCAAACAAGCTCCTGGTGGGTGGCATGTGAGATCTATTCAATAGATCAACCATGTGATAACTGAACAGAAACAATGGGGAGATTCAATCTTTTGAATCAATCCTGGTTTAGGTTATGGATTGACGGAAACCTTTGAAAAACCAGTCGTTGTGCCTAAAAACTCTTGTCTTTAGCACATCGACTGTGTACAAATATTTCAAAATAAAAGGTGTTTATGATTGATAATTGATTTTCATTAAAACCTTCGTTGTATTGCAAAAACAATTTCTATTGAGCGATACACGATTGTTTTTTCAAATATCTTCTTATCAATCGGTGAATCTCAATTCACTGGTTCACTCACTCCGTGTTGTCTTCTTTGAGACGTTCCGGTTTGAGAACAGCTAGAACAGCTGCGAAACCCTGTCAAGGAAATTCTTCGGAACTTTACCTGATCACAAGCAGTACTTGTACTGATCAACGGGGAACCGTGGGCCGTGTACCTCAATTCAACGAAAGTGATCAAAGACACTTTCGTGCACTTTATTGCTAACTGTTGTATGCAGGTACGCCCGACGTTTGCAGCTGATCAGAATGAAGCGGTCAATCCATAGCCGCATGCTCACACAACACATTCATTTCCAAAGAAATAATGATTAGTGCATCAATGACTCTGATATTATCACTCCATGCTTCTGCTACGCTGCTGCCAATATCATGAATCAACGAAAGCTTCCGCAACTCTGATGAGAATATATCATGATCCAAATTGTGAGCATGTCGGTCCAAAAATTACAACATCACATAATACCAACACCACAAAGGATGAATCAGAGATTTTGTGGCTGATGATCTCATAGCTGGCTCAAAACTCATTATCACGTGGATCAGTTAAAGACCTCCACATTGATTATCCAAACATGCAATAATGATGAATCAATGACTACGAGCTCCTGAGCAAAGAACTACATCAAGAATGCAAGAACAATTTTTTAATGTAATATCTGTTTGTATTCAATGTAATTTTAATGTGTGTTTGAGGTGACCTCCCTTAGGGGGAGATTGTTAGGATTTAGTAAATCCGGTTATTAAAGAGTCGGTCACCTCAAGTATATGTAATCGTTAGAAAGCTCGTAGTGATAGATTATTATAAGTTAAGTAGTATTTAGTTTAAGTATCACCGTGGAGGACGGACGGGTCTTTACCCACTGTATGCCTGATCCACAGCCCGTTAGGTGGCGTTTTGTATTAAGACTATAAATACTCTCTACCTCCCAAGGTAGAGAGTTGGAGCTCATAATAAGATTTTTTTTTCTCTCACTAAAGTTCCCAACCTCTAACTTTCTCTCTCTAAAACTCATCCTATTCGCCTCTTGTGGTTATGATTTAGTGTGTTTGTGAAATCCAATATGTTACAGTCTCAGAAACTGCTTACATCAATTGCTCATTTGTAAAGTGAATTTGGCGCTGCGATAAAATAAAGTTAGTCTTTTACACGTCGTCGCAACTGAATCTCTTTACTCGTGTAAATTCATTGTTTTCATGAAACACTGGCTTTGGTGTGCAGGAGTTCCTCATGTTTGATGTGAATTCGGACGTAGCGATTCAGTAGAAGCTGTAAATGGTACGTCGCCATAATTCCAGTTTCGTCATAGAATTTCCGAAGAATTATGGATTCAAACCGGGCGAAAAAAACGCACAGGCAGTCAGCTGCTCCTAAAGTTGGTAGGTTTGTTCAAATTGCTTTTAGCTACATTAATAGGTAGCATGCGGCTGCGGATAAACTTCCTCCGCTTTACCTTTTTTTGTCTACCGGTTGTACTTAGTATTCTATTTATTTTAGGGATGCTTTTAGCTTTTGGAGCTTCCAATAATACATCCACAACGCACATATACTTATCCTAGCATTATATCTTATGCAGGCCCTCTTTCACTTCTGTTATTGCACGTCTGACAGCTACAGCTCCTAAAAACATGCACGTTGTTTTATGAAGGGCGGCCAAGTAACCCGATCAATGATCTTAATATAAGTGTAACTAATTCATGTTAAATTGCACACTCGAATTATTCAATGTATATATACTAAATGCATAACATATGATTTAGATTTTTTTTTTTGGTCATCACCTTGCTCCTTGCTTAATTACTATACTGTAAAAAGCAAGCTAAAGTTATTGGCGGGCTATCAGGCACAATGTCTTTGCTGTCTCAAAAAAATTCTATCTTTAAACTAAAACTGATGGCCGGTGGAACTTTTAATATATATATATAAACCACATGGTCAGTGGAAATATAATAATCCTTCGGTGGAAATAGAATCCTAGGGTAGTCAATTTTATATTATGTCATTTGTTTTATATGTATATACTTATCTTTCACGTCCTGGATAATTACGGTTCAGAAATTTCCAGATTCAGAAATTTCCACCGCCTAAGGGTTTACTAAAGTCGCTTCTGGATACTAAGAGCAACCTTTTTTTCTCAAAAATACATAAAACCCTTCCTTTAAAAATTACGCATTTAAAAAAGAAAAAAAAAAAAAAAAAAAAAAAAAAAAAAAAACAGTGAGAAACCACCCCCGCAACGCGGGGGGGCGTTTTTACCTCGTTAAGATGCATTTTGGGATGAAACTAGTTCTTTCTGACTCGAGACAAAGGCAACATGTATCACATCACAGCACCACATTTTTGCAACCTTTTTTTTTCTTCTTCTTCTTTTTTTTATTTTTATTTTTTTAATTGTGAACTATGTAACACTATTACTTTGAAACATTAAACTTAACTAAAACAATAAAAAGCTTGGGCTACAAATGTGGGCCGCAGACTATATATGTTTATATTGGACAGTGGATTATTTTTTTAAGGCTTTAAAAGATGTTGGGCCTTCTAGTGTTGCTCACCCTGCATAAGCCACACCCAAAAGATTCAATAATTTTTTTTACCGGACATAACTTTTTGAAAGCTTCGAGATCGACGTGATCATAGTCACCTATAAGTTGAATGTTACTTTTGGATAGGAATAGACATTCCAAGTTGGTTCAACTCCAACTTAGCTTTGTGGCACGGGCATAAAGATTCAAGATTCATTTTTACTCGGTACACTTTCTCTGCAAAATTTTTCCTCTTTCTCCATATATATATATACGATCATTAACTTAGAAAATATATGATATATCTTAAGTTTGTGCTATAGCAATGTGACCCTCGTTCGAGAAGTAAATGAATACACAAGAGTACATGCGTCTCATTTGAGACTTGAATGTACAACCTTAGTGTATGTGTCACGTTGTAGCTCGATGTCACTAAGCCAAACACCTAATTCATGAGTTATCGTATGAAAAGTAATGTAAACACACAGATCTCTTTATTCTCTTAGCTAATGCACCACCTTGACGTACGTCTCAAAATATATACCACCACGCCATCGCCACCACGATCACCAAGAAACTATACATGTACATCTCAGATGTATGTAGTATACTGTAATATAATTAAGGTAACGGAAATCATGAAACTAAACTAATGCAAAATCTTCATGACATTACATTATTTACATGTATATCTTACATATAAGAGTACAGTGCGTATCACTATGATGCCAAGAACATCATTTATCAAGAAATACATTACACAACTTATCATAGGGTATTTTGCATAGCAGAATTTATATACAAGGAATTTCTATTAATAGTCTTGCCACTAGTTGGTTACCATGTGCGACGCTATCTCATTACTTTGGACAGTTATGAATTTGGATGCATCTTTCTTCCGGAGTATCACTTTGTAGTCAAGAAATTAGTTACATGCAAAAATTACTATGAAAAGTACAAGTATGAGTAAATAGCCAATCCAGTTAAGCTCATGCGGGAACAGTAACATCAACACAAGCGAGAAGGGTGCAAGAATTCCAGAGAAGCAAAAAACACTCTTTAAGGTTTTGTAAATGTAGTAGATAATAGGGTAGAAGCGTTCCCTTGTTGAGCTTTGTAGGTGAGTTTTCATGAAAAACAGAATCACATAAGTCGGTATGGCAATAGTATAAACAACCACCGCCATGTTGGCAAAGAAACTGTGAGTTTCAAAAGGAGATTGTTTGTTATTTTGAAACTTGAGTTGAGCGAGTTGTGTCAATGATGGATACATGACGACAAGAGCCCCCGCATATAAAAGATACAATATTCCTCCGTATTTATGAAATCTGAAAGAAAAAAACTTAACATAAGAAACAAAATAGACAAAGAAGTGAATAAGTCATGAAAACCTTCTAAGATACAAATAAGTTTCTGAAAAGGGAATTGAACTTACTGCTCAGGAGTCGGATTGGCTGCTTGAAATGGAACTTGTGGTGTGTCTTGGCGTCCATCTTCAATGGTAATGGCAAGCTGTCCACCTCTTCTGGAAGCAATACTTAAATCAGTGTCTGAACTCTCCATGCATATGATTGTGGATTCGGGCGGTCCATGAATGTTGGAAGCTACACACCTTCAAAATTCAAAACAGAAAAAACAACTGTAAATTACACATTCCGAAAGAAAATACCAAGATAGAAGAATACATGATGGAACTTACTGCACAGTAGGCGGATTTACAGCAGGAGAGCACGTTGTTCATTGAGATATGGGAAGCTCTTCGGTGTAATTTAGATTTTCCATGGTTATGGTGTTGGATACAGGTTCGTTTGGAGTGTAAATTAGTATGTATATAGTAGTAGCTAGGTGACTGCTTATATAGTTGTGGTTAGGCAGACGACAAAAGTCACAAAACTTTGACAAAACTTATGACAACCAGCAATTTGACAAGAACTTTGAAAAAAAACTTATAGTTTAAGACGATAATGTGTCTTTATCGATCAACCAATTTCTTAACGCTGAGTGGATCATAAAGAAATACCACTTCACATTTACACATCAATAACGTAAATTGAACCCATGACCTCACAATTTATTAAATTTTGACACGTCACATGCATTTTTTCAATTAATTGTGTATGTACCTATTTATAAATAAATTTTACTTCTTATTCTATCATCATATTATCAATTTGAGTAAATTACACCGTTCGTCCTTGTGGTTTGCGTTGACCGCAGTGTTTCGTCCTTTGACCAAAAAAGTTGCACCGTTCGTCCTTAAGTGTGAAACGTTATGCGCCGTTCGTCCTTTGACCAAACGACGTTAAGTTTGACCGTTAAAAACCCCATCATGTGACTTGCACACGAGGGTAAATTCGTCATTTTAACACCATAAAGACGAATGGTGCAAGGACGAACGGCGTAGTTTATGTGTTATTTCCGTCATCACCACTTACCACACACACACAAACATAAAACACACATGATCATCATCACCATTTCTCTCTCTCTTTAACCTAGCCACCGACCACCTTAAACCACCACCACCGCCACACCGCCGCCTACCACACTACACCACCCACCTCAAAACACTCCCCACTCTCCCCTCTTTCCGATCCACTAGGTCACGCGCCTAAAAACCCTCCCCCACCTCTTGGTATACACTCACGTGCCACCACCACCTCACCACAACGCCACCACCCGTTCTCTTTTTGTGTTGTAAGCAAAGGTAGGTTAAAACCCACAAGTTTTGACTCGTGTTTCTTGGTAACTCGTTGATAAGTCACGAGATGACTCGGTCACATGTCGCATCACGATCTTTATTGAAGGTCGCGGGTAAGATTAGATATTTGTATTCGATTTTGTGTTTTCAGTTTGTAAGTGACCGAACACAAAATGAGAATGAAACCTAATGGTTTTGTTCTTTCTTTTAAGTGGTTCGGATAATGATAAGAAGTTTTGCTTCTAACACGGATCGGTGAAGATGAATCTCTTGTGATTTTATTTTTTGAACGAATCTAAGATTACACAACGAGATAAACTGAGATCCTCTTTTGTTTTTTTTTTCTTCTGTTTCATTTATTTTCGTTTATCAGTTCTTTGAAAGATAGGAAGTGATAGTGAGATTGTTGATGTTGGTTATATGACTTGATGTGGTTGGCATTTAGGATTAGATGTAGGTGGTGGTATATGTTGTTTGAGATGGGTAATTTGTTCTTCTGATCTTCATCACCTTCTCGTTTCTTCTTTTTATTTTTCATTTGAACTGTTTTCGACCAGTGAGGATTAGATTTGAGGTCAAACGGTTTAATCCGAACTGTTGATGATTTGATCTGAGGTAATAATGAGTCAAACTGTTTGGTGAATAGATTTGAGGTTGTGAGTCTAACTCGCAAACTTTACATACTTGCAAGTATTCAAATAAAAGTGAACAAACTCGCAAGTTTTCAGTTAAAAGATGAGCAAACTCGCTAATCTTCAACTGCAGAAAATTAGAAACTCGCACGTTTTCAGTTAAAGAGAGAAAAGTGGTGAGGATGATGAATGGTTGTGTTTGTATGTGTAAATGATGGTGGTAATGGTTAAGAGAAGAAGATAGTGAGGGTATTTTAGTATTTTTACCCAAGTTTAACGGTCAAACTTAACGTCGTTTTGTCAAAGGACGAACGGCGCATAACGTTTCACACTTAAGGACGAACGGTGCAACTTTTTTGGTCAAAGGACGAAACCCTGCGGTCAACGCAAACCACAAGGACGAACGGTGTAATTTACTCTATCAATTTTATTAATAAGAGTAAACTACACCGTTCGTCCTTGTGGTAACGTTGACCATCAAGTATCGTCCTTTGACCAAAAAAATTGCACCGTTGGTCCTTAACTGCGAAACGTTATTTACCGTTGGTCCCTCGCACTAACGACGGTAAATAACGCTCGTTAAGTCAGTTTGCGTAAGGGTATTTTAGTCTTTTTCCCTTCATTTTTTAACTTCATCTTCTTCCTTTATCTATCTTCATCTCCAACTATCACCACCCACCACTATCTCCTCTATTCATTTTTATCACCGCCTACTGTCTTCACACTGTAAAAAGTAATCATAACTGCAGCAAAAACTAACATTTTGAAATAAGCACCTCCCAAATTCTTGTCACAATCTACTTATTTTACCGATAAGTGCAATAGCAGTTTAGATAACATAAAACTTAAAACTGCTTCTGCTTTAAAACACGCAATCCCGAACACCTCCTATAATCAAATTCTAACAAACAACACTGCTACACAACCTAAATCAAACTATCACCAAAATATCAAATCACATAAACCAATATGAATTCCATCCATTTATATAAAACAGCTTCCCATCCACCACAAAATGAATTCCATCCATTTATATAAAACAACTTCCCATCCACCACAAAATTAGTCCCATTTCTCTCACCAAAACTCAAATTTATATAATTTTTGTAATACTTTACAGACAATATGTCACCAAAAGATAAATAAACAAAAGCAATAATTGATGCAAATCCAAGTATTGGAAGCAAATAACCATTCCCTCCAACCATTTTATATTTAACCATCAATTTCTTAGTACTAAAAGAGGGATTTGATTGGATCTTTATAAATATTGGGTTTTATCCAAAGATTTTGGAAACCCAGATGGGAAATAAGGTATACAAGAAAACCCAGATCCCCCTTTTCAAGATTTTATTGAAAAAAATATCTCAAGAAATTACAGAACAAATAGTAGAGTGTGTATGAGAGAGCTTGATGGAGTAATGTTTAAAAAAGGAAACAGTGTGAAGACAATATAAAAGGTGTGAGAGAGGTTGATGGAGTAATGTTTAAAAAAGGATCCGAATGGCTGTGGTGGCCGGATTTGTTGGGCTTTTAATTGTTGTGGTGATGACTTATTTTTTTATTTAGGTATGAATTAGTTAAAATGTATGAAGGTGATAATGGGGTTGGCGGGACTGGTGGTGGACGGTGGTAGTGGTGGCCTGGTGGGTGAAGATTAAGGTAAAGAAGTAGAGGTAGATGGGAAGGTGTAGGAGGAGTGATTGAAGAAGAGGGAAGAAAATAATTTCTGGTGGTGGTTTTTATTGGGTAAAGATGGTGATGAATTGATGATTTAGGGATGTAGATGATGAAGATGTATAAACAAAGAAGATGAAATGTGAAAGGACAAAAATACCCTCACGTGTATATCACGTGAGCATGCTTAACGAGAGTTAAATGGGTCCGTTAGTGCGAGGGACCAACGCTGAGTAACGTTTCGCAATTAAGGACCAACGGTGCAATTTTTTTGGTCAAAGGACGATACTTGACGGTCAACGTATACCACAAGAACGAACGGTGTAGTTTACTCTATTAATAATAAACAATTTTCTTTCTCTCTTCTAGGTTTTTACATTTGTGTCTAAAAAAAGATATTTAAGAATAAATAAATACAGTAATAAGTATGTCAACAAGTTAAATAAAGTGAACAAAGTGTTAGAATTATAATTTTTTTCATACACCAATAATAACTTGTTTTCGCCCTTCGTTCAAAATACTTGTTTTCACACGAACAAAGTTTTGTATTGACAAAATATAACAATTTATAGTTATCACTTTTATAGCAAAAGAATTGACGATCCATCAGTTTTAATGGTTCGAGGTCACTACTCACTAGCTAAATGATTTGTGTACATAAACACGGTCGAACTATAATGTCTTAGCTCAACCTAAGTAGTTCATCTAAAACAGATTTACTACATCAGATGTTAGTATATTAAGATGCATTTTGGGATGAAACTAGTTCTTTCTGACTCGATACAAAGGCAGCATGGATCACAGCACCACATTTGCGACCTTTTTTTTTTTTTTTTTTTTTTTATAACTGTGATATGTGTAATATTACATTGAATAATCAAACTTAACTAAAACAGTAAACAGCCTGGGCTTTAAATGTGGGCCGCAGGCTATGTTTATATTGGACAGTTGATTTTGTTTGAGGCTTTAAAAGATGTTAGGCCTTGTAGTGTTGCCAACCCTGCATAAGCCCAAATCCGACTTAGCTTGTGCCTTGTGGCTAGGGGTGTTATCAGGTTGGGTTGTCGGGTTTATCAGGTTAGGTTGATTCGTGTTTTTTATTATAAATGTGTGACCCGCAACCCAACCCAATAAGAAGTCGGGTTGTTGGGTTCGGATTGTTATCGGTTCGAGTTTATCGGGTTGCTTACTTTTTTAACTCAAACATAAAAAGAAAAGTATATATTTAGCTAACGTACTATCTTTTAGAAGCAACTAGAAGAAGCTTCAAAATTAATTTTTTAATCACTTTTTATAATATAAGTTGGTGTCAGTTTAATACGAGTGTGGAAACCCGCGCGATGCAGCGGGATTGTTTTTGTAGACGTGAATTTGGAACAGATGAATGACCGGAAAATTTGTTTGTCTATTTATTTGGCTAGTCCTTGAAGGACCTACGTTGCAAAGACAATTCAAACCTTAGGGACTATTTTTCGTGGCTACAAAAGACTTACTTTGCAAGGACACTTAAACCTTAGGGACTATTTTTGCCAAATTGCTATACATAGCAATTAATGCTACAGGACTTACTTTGCAACGACACCTAAACCTTAGGGGCTATTTTTGCCAACTTGCGAAAGTTAGCAATTAATGTTGCAAGAAAGTGTCTTGCTCTATAGTATATATAGATAATATAGGCAAAATCAACTAAATAAAAAATAGTTAAAGAATTTTTTGGTCTTATCGGGTTGACCCGATAACCCGATAAGATAGATAATCCACCCCGAACCCGACCTTATAACAATATCGGGTTATCGGGTTCGGGTCAAATTAACCCGATAAGCATTTCCAATCCGATTAAACCCGACCCTATAAGCTTTATCGGGTTCGGGTCGGGTCAACTCGACACTATTGACACCCCTACTTGTGGCACGAGCATATAGGGCATAAAGATTCAAGATTCACTTTTACTCGATACAATCTCTCTAGAGAATTTTGCCTCTTTCTACATTTACGATCTTACTCTTAGAAATTTTAATGTGACCCACGTTTGAGAATTCAATACACTGGAGTACAACCTTAGTTTATGTGTCAAGCTGTCGCTCGATGTCACTAGGCTAAAATTAAAGCCTAATTCATGAGTTATCGTATGAAAAAGTAATGCAAATACACAGATCTCTTTATTCTCTTAGCTACTGCACCATCTTGACGTACGTCTCAAAATATATACCACCACAACATAGCCACCACGATCATCAAGAAACTAAACATGTACATCACAAATGTATACATGTAATTTACTATAATTAAGTTAACCCGAAATCATGACACTAAACTAATGCAAAATCTTCATGACATTGCATGCATCTTACATATTACAGTGCGTATCACTATGATGCAAAAACATCATTTATCAAGAAATACATTACAAGGAATGTCCATTACGTACTAGTCTTGCCGCTGATTGGCTACCATGTGCGACGCTATCTCATTACTTTGGACAGTTCCGAATTTGGATGCATCTTTCTTTCAAAAGCTGGTATCACTTTGTAGTCAAGAAAGTTACATGCAGAAATTACTATGAAAAGTACGAGTAAATAGCCAATCCAGTTAAGCTCATGCGATCAGTAACATCCACACAAGCGAGAAGGGTGCAAGAATTCCAGAGAAGCAAAAAACATTCTTTAAGGTCTTGTAAATGTAGAAGTGGTCCTTTGTTGAGCTTTCTAAGTGAGTTTTCATGGCAAACAGAATCACAGAAGTCGGTATGGCAATAGTATAAGCAACCACCGCCATGTTGGCAAAGAAACTGTGAGTTTCAAAAGGAGATTGTTTGTTATTTTGAAACTTGAGTTGAGCGAGTTGTGTCAATGATGGATACATGACGACAAGAGCCCCCGCATATAAAAGATACAATATTCCTCCATATTTATGAATTCTGAAAAAAAAAAAAAAAAAAAAAAAAAAAAGAAACAAATACACAAAGAAGTGAATAAGTGAAAACCTCCTAAGATACAAATAAGTTGCCGGAAAGGGATTTGAACTTACGGAATGGGATCCTCTAAAGTTGAGAAGATCAACTTGACTCAAGTTGAATGATTGTGAGCCATTGGATTTGATCCAATGGCTCAAATCAAAAGAACTTCTTTTGATTTGAGCCTTTGGATCAAATCCAATGGCTCATATATTCCCAACTTGAGTCAAGTTATCCTCTCAACTTGAGAGGATCCCTGTGGTGCGTCTTGGGGTGCATCGTTAATGGTAATGGCAACCTGTCCACTTCTTCTCTTAGCATTACTTAAATCAGTGTCTGAACTCTCCATGCATATGATTGTTGATTCGGGCGGTCCGTGAATGTTGGAAGCTACACACCTTCAAAATTCAAAACAGGAAAAACAACTGTGACATAAATTACACATTCCGAAAGAAAACACAAAGATAGAAGAATACATGCTGGAACTTACTGCACAGTAGGCGGATTTACAGCGGGAGAGCACGTTGTTGATTGAGATATGGGAAGCTCTTCGGTGTAATTTAGATTTTTCATGGTTTGGTGTTGGATACAGGTTCGTTTTGAGTGTAAATTGTTTATATAGTAGCTAGGTGACTGCTTCTAGTATTGTTAATCTTCAATTCATGCGCTTAAATAGTTACGGAGTATTTATCAAGTTGTAAATGGGGCAGAAAAATCACATGATGTGTCATGCAAGACGTCATCTACTCTGAGTTATTGCCAAACCCGAAGTAGTTGAAAAAAGTAATTACCAACGTGTTGTTTTCAAGCATTTGCTGATACATGGTAAATACTTCAATCATTCAATCTTATTAGATTTTAATTTTATAATAAAGTAAAAAATAACAAAAGAACATACATAGTATCAACAAAGTTCATCATTTTCTATTCAAACAATGATTTTTCACTTTTGTCGCTCAACGTAATTCGACGACCAATCAAGACTCGTGTTTCTGTTTAGTTTGTAAACATACATAAACAAACAATTTGCGGTGCCATATTAATTAGGTAATAATATGCAACAAACACAAAAATACGAAATCAATTTGTGCTTGATAATAGAGATTTAGTATAGTTTACATTCATCTTTCAATTACTGTATTAGTTTATTTAAAATATTTAGTAGTGTATGCCGTTATTGGTGCGAGTTTATCATCAATCGGTTTGGTAAGGAAGTAGATTTCGTATTTTTTTTTTTCTTTGTTACTTGATTTTGTTGGATATTAGCTAACGATTATAGCTGTTCTATTTTGCGATTTGAACTCCAGGTTATTGTGGGTTTTCCACAATTTTGTAGTAGAAAAAAAATAGCTAAATATTTTATTAAATAAATTTAGAGGTACACACTTTCTTAAATATTTTTTAACATGATGCTGTAAGATTTAGAAATGTTTCTTAGATCAATTCGACTCAATTCAATTCAAGTTACTTTAAAGTTTAAACTTGTTATTTTGTAGAAATGTTTCTTGGGCCCACACATACCTTGTGGGATTTAGAAGTCGATTTATAGAATTGTTTCTTGGGCCCACACATACCTTGTGGTGTTGAGTGGTCCTTTAAGTCTAGCTATTGAATGAATCCTTTAAGTCTAGCTATTGAATGAATCTAAATTTTTTACAGTAATAATGAGTTTTTGTATGATTTTAACCGAGATAAAACATTTTTTACATATTAACGGATCAATCTGCATCTTCCATCTTTCCTCCATTATATTTGATCTAATAGATGAGATTAATCACAACAATTTAAAAAACTCACTTTTATCTTTTTTTCAAATATTAATATCTTTTACCGTTAATCGTTAAACGAAAAAAAATATATCATTACGACGAGCATTTAATTACCTTTCTATAGATAGACACTTTAATATAATTTCGACAATTTTTTTTTTTCGTGTTTTTCACGTTTTTTTACATTTTTTTCTTTTTTTTCGATACTGAAATTTTCATGAAAAAAATCACATGTGATTAAAAACTAATTTGAATATTAGTCTTAGTGTTTAATTTGAATATCACATAAACTAATTTGAATATCGCATGTGAATATCATATTGATTTAACACTAATATCACATGTGATATTACATATCATATGTGATTTAACACTAATATCACATATGATATTCAAATTAGTGTTTAATCAAATGTGATTTTTTCATGCAAATCTCAGATTCGAAAAAAAAAAACCAAAAAAATGACGAAAAACGTGAAAAAATGATGTTTTTCCTTTTTTCGAAAGAATATGAAAATGCCCGTCTATAGAAAGATAATTAAATGTTCATCGCGATGGTGTAATTATTTTCGCTTAACGATTAAAGGTTTAAGAGATATTTAAATTATAAAAAGTATGTGAAATAATAAAATGTTTTTAATCTCAACCATTGGTTTTTTTTAGATATAGGGTGAAGATTTGTCCTCTGATATGTGAGAAAAGTTAAAGGGGAAATCTTGTCTGCTGCAACATGCAAGCTTCTTGACTGCTTTCCCTTTGAAAAAATTTCAAAAAATTTACACTTTTTCCGTTGAGCTCAGTCCCTGATACATGTTTCCCCCTAAAACCCCCTTTTTTTACAAAGGAAAGTAGGCAATTGCCTACTTTGAAAAGGAGGCATCATTTTCCCAAAGTTTAATATTTAACATAACTCTCCTCTTTAACTTTTAAGTTCTTCAAGGCCGCCATATAAAACTGAAGAAAACATCGATTTAATTGAGAAAGAAGAAATGGATTTTGGCATAACTTTTATATTAAATTAAAATAGACGTGTGCATTAGACCGGCAAATAGTTTTAGATTCATCGTAGATTAATAATTACTTTTTTCAAGTACTACTATCTAAGCAAATACTCTATGCGCGTGTGTGTTTATATAATGTCATATCTTTATAATATATCTTTATGATGTCATATCTTTTCACGATGTCCTAACTAGAAATTGAACCACGACCGTTTGATTAAGGGATATTCTCACACATACGATATCATTGAGACATAAGCCTTTTGATTGTCTTTATCTTTATCTTTAATTAAACGAGAATGGTGCCGGCCGGCCGCGTTGCAGCCTGGCGGAGTTTTTTCTCGTTAATAACAACCACAATATTGACGGCAAAAACAGCAACCCAAAACCCCATTTTGACAGCAAAAACGACAATGATGCTTAGGAAAGCACAATTACTTGAGAAATCCATAAATGGATTAACAATATAACAAACACGTAATTTGTACACATAAAAATTGGTATATCAATCTTGTTGAGAAAAGTGACACTGGACTGAAGCAAACCCACAACTAAAATAAGAAAATACTAATAAAAGATGACACACGGATATAACGTGGAAAAACCCAATAGGGTAAAAACCATGGGCAGGTAAATATACGTTTCACTATTTAAATTAGGAATTACACCTTCTTCCTAATTACAAAGATAAACACCAATAGTTATATCTCTTGTATTAGGAGATATTACAAAATCTCTAATTCTACTCACAAATACTAATAGGAGAAAGATCACTATGTGAAAAGAAAGAAATGAGAATGGGATGAAGAATGAAGTTGCCTTCATTGCCTTTTATAAGCATGTTTGCTTGCCCATTGACATCATGCATGATCAAACCACAAACCAAGTTGATATGTAAGTTGTAGTCCAAGTTGCAATGTGTAAGATTCTTATCATAGATTCAATGTATCTACATTTAACAATCTCCCACTTGAAGATTAGATTGAGGCTCAATCAATCTTCACACCATTATCCTTCCTTGCACTTTCATGTTGCTTACATTTCTGCTAGGCCCCACCATATAAACTTGTCACAGTTGATTACTTTTGTCAAATAATTTGCCATGTTATCATCAGTATGAATTTTTTGCATATACACGGTTCCTTCTTCCAGTTTCTCACGAACGAAGTGATACTTAACTCGTATATGCTTTGTCTTTGAATGAAATGTTGGATTCCTTGCAAGATACAAGGCACTCTGGTTGTCACAAAATAGATTAATTTTATCTTGTTCGTGCCCGAGCTCTTCCAACAACATCTTCAACCATACTGCTTCTTTGTTGGCTTGAGCAGCTGCAACATATTCTGCTTCTGTAGTTGACATAGCGACAACTGACTGCAGTTTTGAAGCCCAGGTTACTGTTCCGCCAGAAAGTGTAAACACATACCCGGTGGTTGATTTACTTCCGTCAAGATCACCTGCATAATCAGAATCAACATATCCCTTGACAGTTAAACCCGATTCCCCATAACATAATGCAACATTTGAGGTTCCTTTAATATATCTAAGGATTCTCTACACAACTTCCCAATGCTCTCTACCAGGTTCCGCCATGTACCGACTCACTACTGCCACTGCATGTGCAATGTCTGGTCTTGTACAAATCATCGCGAACATTAAAATTCCCACTGCTGATGCATACGGTACTCGAGACATCTCCATCCTCTCTTCTTCCTGCTAGGACTCATCTTGGTAGATAACTTGATATTAGTTGGAAACAGGGTTGATATTGGCTTACAATCTTGCATATTGAACCTTTGCAAGATTTTCTTCACATAACTTTTCTGTGAAAACCAAATTTTCCTACTAACTCTATCTCTGTGAATTTGCATCCCTAGAATCTTGTTTGCCGGTCCAAGGTCTTTCATATCAAATTCCCTGGCGAGTTGTGCCTTTAGTTTACTGATACGATCTTTGTTGGGGCCTGCAAATAACATGTCGTCAACATATAACAGCAAGATGACAAAATCATTGTCTCCAAACCTCTTGTAATATGCATAAAGGTCTGCGTGTAGTCTGTTATATCCAAGGCCAATGATGAAAGAATCAAATCTCTTGTACCAACACCGTGGCGCCTGCTTTAAACCGTATAGAGATTTGTTTAACCTGCAAACCAAGTTCTTTTTTCCTTTTTGTTTAAAACCTTCTGGTTGGATCATGTAAATTTCTTCTTCAAGATTTCCATGAAGAAATGCAGTTTTCACATCTAGCTGCTCTAGATGTAAATCATATGTAGCACATATTGTCAGAACCACTCGAACAGTTGTCATTCGAACCACGGGGGAAAAAATTTCGTTGAAGTCGATTCCCTCTTTTTGAGCATATCCTTTGACTACCAATCTTGCACGATACCTCAACATAGTCATTACCATTCCTCTTAATCTTATATACCCATCTGTTTCCAATAGGTTTTCTTCCCGTTGGTAGTGGCATCAGTTCCCAAGTTTTATTCTTATGAAGAGCTTCAATTTCTTCTTGCATTGCTGCCATCCAGAATGATGCATCTGAATTATTCAGTGCTTCTTGAAGAGTTGATGGCTCTCCTTCCTCTGTAAGAAGACAACCCACTAGGCAGTGTACCTAATCGTTGCAGTGTAGTATGGGTAAGCCCAGAGGGTTGATCGTTCTCTAGGGGAATAGAGATGCTAGTAGAGATGTTTGACGAAAAGGTAAGGGTGAGGGTGATTCTTTTTAGTCTTTTATATATTTTTTTAGAAAGCAAGTAAAATCTCGGGGTTTGAAGAGGGGGGGTTTTGGTAATCTATCAATTAAACTACTAAACAAATTAAATTAAAACTAATTAAACTAAATAAAAGTAAAAGTTGTGGATTGTAGGAGTGTGTTCTTATGATAATTAAAAGTGTGTTTACTTGGATTTTCTTACTCTCTAGTTATCTTTTATTGGTCGGTTGAATTGACACATCCCTGCCTAATTGATGCATTGTATTCCATGTTCTAGTAATAGGGCGGTGCCTAATTCCCCAATTCTATGAATTGTAAGTCTCCTCTAGAATATCCGGGATCACCAAGTACCGAGGTATCTCCCTCGAATATCCTATTATCCTTAAGCTACATTTCACGCAATAACCACATGGGATCATATAGTGCACTCCAAGGCTTTATGCTATTTAAGACGTTCAAGCTCGCAACAATGAAAGAAGAAGTCAGATTTTCTTAATGTAGCGTCAACCAATTAGAACAAGAGACAACCTAACAATAATCAATAACTAGGTTTCATTGGATCTAAGCAAACACTAATTAATTTAGTTACGCATGATAGATATGCAAGAACACAAATCTAAAATAATACACACATAAGCAAGAACACTAATTAATTTAGTTACACAGTATATGAAACAAATAATAATGTTGAACTTGGAATAAATAACCTTGCGAAGCGGCTTTGTCCAGAAGTTTATGAGTAGAATTTTTGAAAGAGGGTGATGTGTCCACTAGCTTTTCCTTTATTCCATTAGTAACCGAGGGTGCCGCATTAGAAGCAAAGGGTTTATCACCCAACATTGATGAAACTGAAGGGCGCTCAATATCGTCTGAAATTTTCGAAGATACTAATGTAACATGAGCTTCTAAATTTCCGAAACCTTTGCGAACACTATTGTCTGTCTCATTTATGAATCCCACGCCTTTTTTCAAATGCTTATCAGCAAACCCCGACAATATATCGTCAGGCGGAACAACTTTTCTCTTCAAGGTATCATTAACAGAGGTATGCTCTGGCTGGTCAACAATATTTGTATTTTGTTGCCTAGGTGCACACCATATGTGTTTGTTGTTCTCCCGCGAGCTCATGCTACCCTTTTTAGGTAACACCTGTAACAACACCATGATCTAAAATCCAATATCCAATTCAACCAGTGGGGTGCTTGGCATTTACTTTTTAGAGTGATTAGCTGACTATCGCATTTTTCATTCGTCACTGATTATTATTGGCTTTTGTTTTGGTATCGTGAGACCGCCGCTGTTTCTGATTAGTTATGGTTCAAAAAATAATTGTGGTAATTAACTCAGTCTTCGAGTAGGCGCAACACATCTAATTACAATAAGGTAATTATTTAGGGTCATTTAACATGTAAATATTTGTTCACAACTTGAGAGTTGAGACAACATAATCACATCCTAACAATATCAAAATCTAGTTATTTCGTATTAGATAATGACTTTGAAAACGCACATCCAAACACACCTTTAAATGACACGAATCTTACCAGTGCAATCAGTTCTTGGAGAGCTCAAGTGTCCAACAACTTGCTCAAAATTTCCAGCCCAAGCATCCCTAAGAGTTAAAAAGTTTGATGGAAAGTTGAAAATCTTCTTTATGGTAGCAGGAATAGACGAATGCTCATATTTGGAAGTGGGTGTTGGTCCTTGTGGGCTAATGATCACTGCGTAAAAAACACATAAAAAACAACTATGTAAATCCAAAATATTCAAATCTTTATATGAATAAAAAATATCGAATCTTACCAGTCCCTTTCTTGATCCAAGGAAAAACCATAATAGCCGGCACCCGAACACCTAACCTATCAAACTTAAAAAACGAAGGCGCATGACCCGTGTTCCCATCCGGGCTAGGAACATTAACATAAGGAGTCTTAACATGATCAAAGAAACCACCATGTTCATCATAAGTAATAACCAAAAGACTCTCATTCCATTGAAACTTAAAGTAAATACTTAAATTAAATATATAAAATTACCTTTTGTTTTTTTCCTTCAGTTGAAGATTTGGATCTTAATTTTTTATTTATTTTCCTGTACCGTTGATGCAATATCTTGTATGCATAATTGAGAGTTAATTAACCAATATTAGGAAAGAATTATTTCAATGAAAAAGTCAAGAAAAAGTAAAAGTTATGAGATTACATATGCTTATCTATTCCCGCCAAGCACAACCCCCACCACTACTCTCGAAATTGAAACCGTCATTGCGTTTTGCTTAAATTCCGGCACCCAAAAAAAACCCGAAAATTGAAACCCTAGTTCTTGTGTTTTGATTAACTAACCTTGGTTGTGCCGAGAATGTTCCACCGCAATCAAGCGCTATCATTTGTACTCATGAACTGGATTGGGCTAAAACAGAATCGGATTAATGGATGATACCAATCGAGTAAGATACCAAAAAATTTACCGTGTACCATGATCCAACCACAAATCATATCAATAATCAAACACAAAAAGAGTTGTAAAAATCCAAGATTAAACGAAAACACTAACCCATATTCTTTCGAAGTCATCATCTACTCTTCTTCTTCGCCAAACAACTCTTCTTGATCTTCACTGAAACATAATCAAACCGATAATGGACCGAAGTATTTTTGTGTCTTGAGATTGTTCCAGAATCCGGTGTTGTTCTAGGTTCTTCTTTCAACTTCATCATTATAATAACGGTGGATCAATGGATCGGGCGGCAGGCCAAAAGATTTTTGCGTGTAGCCCAACATGATACACGAAATCGTTGTTGATGATATTATATATATATATATATATATATATATATATATATATATATATATATATATATATATATATATATATATATATATATATATATATATATATATATATATATACATTATATATAAGAGGAGGCATGCCACGTCATAATGCCACTTGGCATCCCATAATGCCATGTCATATTTCCATGTCATCATTCTATTTACGTGGCATTTTTAAATTTTTTTTAAATGACATGTTGAATTTATGTGGCAATTTTTTTAATACATGTGGCATTTTTTTTAAATTTGTTTTGAATTTTGTGTTTTATTAATTTTTATATTATAAAATTCCGTAGTGTATTTTTAATTTTAACTATGTAAAATTCGGTTTAATTAAAAAGAAGACGTGTATTGGATTCGAACTTGGGTTGTTAAGGTGTTTGATAGATAACTTAACCACTACACCAACACATTACTTGGAATTTATTTTGCAACTTATAATCTATAAAGGTATGTAATTAAAGAATCCTCTACAATAATATTTCCATACAAAATATATTATCTATTAAAAAAAAGAAATAAACAAACGTATGTTATTTTTTCACAAAAGAAAAACCCTAACAGAACTCTCTCCATGAAAAAAACTCCATCACAATTTTAGGGTTTTAATGATTTTTGATTTGTTTTTGTGTAGATCTTGCTGTTCTTGGAGTTCTATTAACATATAAATATTAGGTTTTTTTCTTGCTGTTCTTGCATGTTTAACATTCAAGGATTTGGTTATTTAAAGGTACGTTTTGTATATTTGTTGTTTTTAAAATTGGTGGTTGAAATCATATGTTACTTAGTATCAACTTATTGATTTAGGGTTTTTTTTTGCATGTTAATGTTCCATGATTTGGTTATTCAAAGGTATGTTTTCTAGATCCTTTTCATATCGCAAGTTATAGATGTGGTGGGAGTTCAGGTGTGTATGTATCGAATGGAGGGGTGTCCAAGCAGTTGGCAGCAAGTTACTGATTGGAAAACCTGGTACTGATCCATTCTCTAAACACTTGTATAATGGGTTCGTAAGGTTGTATGCACTTATTAATGGTATTAAAGCTTTATGCTTAAGTAGGGATTTGAAGTCGACAGAGGAAACGTATATGTTATTAACAAATAAACATAACAGTTTGAATAATGAGATGGAGGAAGCAAAATCTGTGATCGAGGCTCTTGAAACTCAACAACTTTTGTCTATCAATGAGCTGGAAGATCTTAGAATTTGGGCCCATTTTTTACATCATTCTATCTCCATGGGTCAACAAGGGATGGTGTAAGATTTCGTATCTCAATGGCTAATGCAAGATACTAAATAGATCTGTATGTCATTGGTTTTTGGGAATTATTTTTTACTATAAGGGAATAATAACATAAAATTGATGAGCCTATCTAAATTTATAGTCGAATATAGATTATCCAACTTAAGAACACGCTCTGGTCACAGACCTCATTAACTTATACAGTTCTTTCTTATAACAGGGATTTTATGGACCTTTTACTGTCACCAGCATCAAAGGTTTTAAATAACTGGTTTGAGGTTGTTACTTGATCCTCATTCCTCAATAGTATAATAATTTCAATCCAGCATTTTAATCTTTTATATGCGAATAAAATGCAGAGTGAAGTATTGAAGGCAACACTTGCTACATATAACTCGTATCTTCTGCTTTACAGCCATTTTGATGTTTTATTTAATTAATCTGTCATTTTTTATTTGGCTTGTAGGATTTCAAGATTCAAAATATCGTTGGCTCATGTGATGTAAAATTTCCCATTAGGCTTGAGTATCTTGCTGGGTCCTCTCACAGTGCCTTTACAAGTGTGAGTTCGATGGAGAATGTTTTGTTACCTAATATTGTTTGTTACAGGCGAAAATTTTGACCTGTTCATTTGTAAACGGGGTTGATTTGGGTTAAATGTTATCTCTTAATTGTGAAAGTAAAAAAAAGTAACTAAAATTAAACTTTATCAGAACCTTTTATTCAACCTGCCCAATTTGTCAATCGGTGTTGCAAACGTTAAAAAGCAGACCAAAATCAGTCGATTATTTGTGAATTATTATGTTTTACACTCACTTTTTTTTCTTTCTTCTATAGTATGAACCAGAACTGTTTCCGGGACTGATATATCGAATGAAACAACCGAAAATCGTTCTGCTTATTTTTATATCTGGAAAGATTGTTCTCACGGGAGCCAAGGTGTGTAATGACATGTGAACCCCCTTTAGAACGTCTGATTCCATATGTCGTTTTCAATGTTGAATTTAATCCTCATCTATTGACCATTCAGGTAAAAGGCGAGACTTATACTGCATTCGAGAACATATATCCCGTCCTTACTGAATTCAGAAAGAATAAAAATGGTTAGTTCTCTTCATACACCCATGGAAACAAAAGTATAGGCAGCTATTGGACGGGTCATAAGGCTGCGTAATGGGTCACTATGGAACAGTTTCTGAGTTTGTCAGCCACATTTATCTTACGGTTTGATACTAGATAAATACAATTATAAGCAGAATTGACCCATTTTCATAAATGGGGTTGAAATTATATAAGCAAAGTAGCACGAGGGCTTGAATTTCAAGTCTTATGACTTCTGTTTTGACCATGGTAGTCAACAGTCATTAGTTTACAGAAGCAATGATGCAGATGGAAACATGACAACAACTATACTCACGGTTGTCGAAACTTCTCACTAAATGTGTTTGCTTGTGTGCAGATTCTTGATATTGATGAAATGGTTTTGTATCGGGCGAAAGTTGACTTTAGGATTGGACTTGGTTGTGAAGGGCGAAAGTGTAAATATTTTCATGGAAATAGAATAGAGGAAGTGAAGGCTAATGCCACTACTTTCCGTTTTTTGTAATCCAGTTGTAATCAGATGAACAGAACTGCCGGTCACATGCTGATTTTTATAGTTCAAGTGATCCAAAACAAGAGACACTCGGTTCTGATTTTGTTTTTTTTAATGCTGTCGGATCTGTGAATTATGTTGTAGTTTGTTCATATAGTTAGAAACTTTCAGGTCACAACTGCCAAACTTTGTGAATTATTAGCATCACTCAAAAAACATAACCACAAAAAATTATTTGTTTCGAACATGGTTTTTAACACATGATCTTGCTGAATGATGCATCCAAGGCTAAGGTTCAAAATATACACGTAAAAGTTGGGTGCTTTAAATCTTCATGAACAAAAACGTTTTTTTTTCAGAAATATATAAAAAGGTGGATAATGTGTATTACTCTTGAACATAGCATTTACTTATGGTTTAAAACGTTTGTCAGTTGATATCTTTCAGGTACAAGGGCCTTGAAACACCACAATGCGTATTTACAAAGAATGTTGGGAAGATGGCGGTATGCAGATTTTTGAAGGGATTACAAAGACTTGTCGCATCAAATCTAAGTTGCAGGATATAGATGTACTGCTAATGTCGGAGTTGCCAGCATCAAAGAGGGATAAGTTTCAAGCATGTTCTTATAGTCTACGTACAGAGGCTGACCCTATCGTAAAGAAAATAGTAGACCATATGATTATGCAGGAACATCATTTAAGCGGCTGCTTTCATGAGCTTGCTACAACATCCCATAAGGTATGATTATACCCATAGAATCATATTTTCTTTATACGTTATTCAATGTTCACCCAGTGATCATAATATTTCGCTTTTAAAATCAATACGATAACATATTTGGTTGCCAAATCAGTTTTATGCTGCACACATGCATTTTTATATGTTTGTGCACATAATTCTCTTATAGACCAGGGACTCTACCTGACAATCTTGATTTTATAGGCAGCAGTTAGCCAGATATTGTTTTTAATATGAAATCAAACTTTAGGAAGATATAAGTTGCACCCATTGATATGTTTGTGCGCAATTATGAAGGATAGTGTTGACTCGACCCACTATGATACTCAAGTCTTTCCGAGTCACCATTTGATCCTGAAACTGCGTCATTTGTTAGGAGGCTTCTGGAAGAGAAAAAGGATTATCGTGGTGGTATATTTGCACTTGATCATGCAGATGTTAAGAAAAGGTTTAAATGGTTCAAGAAATTTGATACTGTTGTCGACCATTCGGATCATACTTTTTCAACAAGTGACTCAAAAATGAATCTGGTAAGTGTGTGTGTGTGTGTGTGTGTTTATTGGAATAATAATACTAATAATAAGATGCTATTGCTACCTTTCATCACTTTGATATGCATAATTGTTTCAGCCACCAAAAGATTGGATTGAAACCACAAAGAGAGAGCGGAAGATTCTCCAGAAAGGCTTGCCCGGTACGTCCAATTTATTCGAGACAGAATTGAATGTCGCATGCAAATGTTAGCACTTTTGTAATTCTAATCTAAATTTGGTTACAGATTCAATATTTGTGAGGATTAAGCCTTTTTGCGACTGAAAGTTTCATACCAACATTTGATACCTTATTATCTGATTTATGATTTCAACTTTCCACACATATTGACCTTTTTATCTGATGTGTGTTTTTAATTTTTATTGTTGAAGCTAAAAAGGTGGGAGCAGTTTTAGGAAATAATCACCTTCTAATGGAGTTCCCCACAAGATTGAGAATTGCACTTGAAAGGAATTGCTTATCTCCAATAGGATTGTACGTTCGCTTTTAATTTTCAAATGCAAAAAAGAAACTTTAATACTATTACGATTAATATTTAGTACAAAACTTCTTTTGTATGTGCAGGTCATCCTAAATCATTCATTGCGACATCAAATCTGCTAATATTCTTCTTAATAGCAATTTTGAAGCCAAGCTAGCTTATTATTGTCTTTATGTTGCTTTGGTATGTTCATTTACTTTAAAAATTAAAGTTATCATGTTCACTTAATATCACACGTTGCAGATTTTAGGCTTGCCAAGTTCACTTCCGATGTTGCTACTCATTTTTGAACCCGAGTTATGGGAACATTTTTACTAGGCTTATTAAAGAAGTGGAATTTGAAGAAAAAACAGCAGCACAAGCAAATTGCAAAGTTGAACGAACTTCAACAAGCATAACTACATGTAGTGATAACAAATGAGATGGCATTTTTCAACCTACAAATTTGCAGTCTTTAAGGATTTGTTTCGTATCCATTGAATTTTTTTTGGCCTTTGTAGTTTGCAACTGAAATTCATAAACAGGAGCAACATTTAGATACTCAAATGACAGCGCTTCAGCTTCGCGTGACAAGTTTATTGGACAACGGAAATACGTCTCTTGAACTTCTTAATGAGGTAATACTTATGTTATTAATGTTTATCAAACTCGCGTTACGAAATCTTGATTTGTGCTAATACTTATGTTAATTCTTATTTTATCAGATGGTCAGGGGACTTTAGCATCGATGAGGAGGACCTACTATCATCGCTGATAACAAGTAAATGTGTTCTCTTTCCAATTTTTTTTCTCATCGCTGAGAACCTATTATCATCACACAACTTTTTCTTAACCGTTTTCTTGTTCGCCGAAAACCAAATTTTTTTCTTAACTTGCTGATTTAAGGCTCGAAAACTGCTGAAATAGCAGTGATCAGTTACGTGTTCTTAATTAAGAAAATGTTACACTAATTTATACGGGTCAGTTGGAAGGATCAACATGCTGGGGGGGGGGGGGGGCTGAATTGGTCTGAAACACTCTTTCGTCAATTTCATAAAAACTTACAGAAACTAATGTGTTGAATATGCCTATGAAAACTAATCTATAACACGTAAATCTGCTATATCCTAAATCTACTATATTGAAACACTGCAGGAAACCATTAAAATTAGCTATGCTCTTGATCGTTTCCTTTATTATCGGTTCCACTTTTCTTATTGCAATTTCCTAAAACAGAGAGAACATATTTTGATATACAAGTATTTAAGAAGGTTTTAGGCTTAAGAATCCACTTTGGCGAAACTTTTGACCCGTTTCCTTTTAGACTTTTTGTTTATCCTAGATCTATGCATTCATGAGTAATTATGTGACACAACTACTGACACTGACTGTAAATGGCATATAACAGGATGAACTACAACGAATGAAGGAAAACGGTAATCAAACTGATCCATGCGCAGGCTATTCAACGGGTTGGAATGCTCGCAGAAGCTTAAATACTTTAAAATTTAGCCTGAACCATCCAGTGATGCAACCTCGCATGGATGAGGATAACAATGAAGAGATGGAGATCGTTGATGAAGCCGAGCATGTGATCTTAGCAGCCACTGAAGCATGCAAAAGTTTGGACTCAGGTAGATCTGAAACCTTAACCAATAACTTTTAAGCTAACTATATTTAGTAACAGAAGCATTAACAACTAAACTGTATCAAATAAGTTTTTTATTGAGGGTTACTTTTGATGCCATCAATGTGTTAGTTTTCTGTTATCTTAACTTGGCTACATCGACCATATTTTCACTACAATCAGTAACCTCTGTTATCTTAACTTGGCTGATCATCAACCATATTTTCACTATATTCACCGATTAGTGTGTTTTTATTTTCTTCCTTTTTCTTGATATTTTGAAATATGGCTGATGAGTTATTTTAATATTTATTACTTGTGGAAAAGATTACATCCCATAAATGTTTGCGAAAAGGTTTACCTACATATCAGAGGTTGAACTTTAATTTTTTTTTGAAGCGACGCTACCCAACTGTAATTTTTTTTTGTTTCTCCCAACATACTCTTCAATGCATTGAGATGATATTTTCAGTATTTCATCTTCTGCCTATTACTGAGTACATTTATATATGCAGATAAAGAACGTGTTGATGAAGGGCTTCTCAATGATATAGTAAGAGTAGTATCCTTTTTGTGGCCTAATAATATTTTGATTTTAGAAATTAATATTAGACAATGCTTGAATCACTTTATGAATTATTTTGACAAATGAATTTGGATTTAAGTTATAGCTTCGAATTATTAAGGCCCGCCAGGAGCTAGATGCGTTATTATTCTAAACTTTCTATAAATTTGTTTATCATGTCTCTAAGTATATGCTCTACAAAGTAAAAGTATGGTTTTTATCAAAGAGTTTGTAACTAAAGTTAATATTTAAGTTTTTATAACTTATAAGCGAAAATGTGTATGGTTTTTGTTTACATAAATGAAATCATATTTCAAATAAAAGCTTCTTAGCCATAGCATGCCAATGTATGAGTTTGGTTAATAACATTGCTCTTAGCTATAATGAGAATGGTTCTTTACATGCAGGTTCCACAACTTCTATTCATTAGTCAAACCTAGAGAAGTGGTTACAAAATCACTTGAATCCCTTATTGATAAAGAAGGTGGTGAAAAGTAACAAACTAATAGCCACGGGTTATTTGAAATCGACTTACTCAATCACTTATATGTCTGGAGTCTGGCTAATGAAAGACCAATAGGCCGTCTTGATACAGAATCTGAATGGCGTTGTGAGCCATCATATGTCAACCTTTGTGGTATACCTTCAACAACTTGCGACCCTGAAATGTCTATCATAAATATTCCCATAATTGTACACAAGGAATATCCGTAGCCGCACTAAGGTATGTTTTTAGTTATTAAAATCTTGATTTGCTGTGATGTGAACTATTTAATACTTCATAAAAAGGATTGAGTGATTAAAATTTTTAGATTACAAGCTCGAAAAATCATTTAAAAAAGCTATCAGTAGTGAATCTATATCAAGAGTTGCATTGTATTTTATAATAATTTAGGTAAGTTGATTCATTCTGAACTTCATGAAAAATAACATTATTAGGCAGGTTGGACCAAAGCTCTTCATATATTGGCGTAACTGTTATTGGCTTCTGACAGAAAAGGCTCCAGAAAAATTGGTTGGGTTTCACTCGGATATTGTACGAAAGGTCGATACCAAGTACCCCTTTGATCTTGGTTATCTTGGTGGGAAAAACCATTGGTTCAAGGTAATAGTTAGATGTTAATTTCATTAGGTAGAGTGGTCTCCTTTATAACTGTCACGAGTGATAAATAGTTGCAACTAATTATGGTGGCGTTGAAATGATGAAATAGACCTGATCCGGTGTGCTTGACACTCAAACATTATTGTGTTTTAAATTCTTTGTAACTTCTTTTTGTCAAACATGCTTACAGAAACTATATGATCTTGAAAACAATGTACTAATTTGTATAAAATCGTTAAGGAGTTTTTGTTCATTGATATTAGACATGTTTGACGTATTTTGTTGACATGTTAACTTTGTTTAGCAAAGACAAAAAGAAAATTATAAGCTTTGGATACTTGAAAAGCATATAGAAACTTTCTTTTATATGCGAAATAGATCATTAGGAACCTATAGTCGAATTAATTTTGAAATATGATCAGGGGAATTTGGCATTCTTGAAGTTAAACTTTTTATTCTTTTAAACTAGATTGTTTTATTTACTATACTTTTTAAACTAGATTGTTTTATTTACTATACTAGCGGTTAGTAATTTGATTATTGTGAAATTTTGGGTTGTTTATATATGTATTTTTAAGAGAACTTAGAAAACATTTCTTTTGAGAATGAACTCATATTCTCAATACACTTGCCATGAATTTACTAATTGTTTTTATATTCTTGGATACTTCACATCTTTAATTTTTAAACCATAATATTTGCATGGTTTAGTTATCTATAGATGAAATTTATTGGGCTTAACTTTCTTTTTTCTCTTTTGACTCAGGTATGAAGACATTTGGTATTGGTCATGCGTGAAAAAAAAAGAAGTTGAAAGAGAAGATAAAACATGTCAGAGAGTTATTTTTATTGAGATGAAAACTGCTTTGTGGCTACCTGTAACTCTTTTTTTTTGCTCTTTTCATGATATATTCAAATAAATTGTGGACACAAAACTGGTGACATGTTATGGTATTACACATAGCTGTCTTCTTTATATTTGAAAGGAGTGATTTTTATGATTTTTAATTCCATTAAAGTTGGTACGTCTTGGAATTTGTAATTTCATTGTAACTTGATCTTGAAGTAGCCATGTATCATTGTAATTTGAAAGTACTTTCGTATACAAGTTGGTACGGGTTAAAATAGGCATGCCCATATTGAGATGACATCTCCCCCCCTATTTTGAAAGGTTTTTGTTTGCGTTTGAGCATTACGGCTTTTGTTTTTGTATGTTTCCATGATTTTGTTGTCCATGTTGTATATCTTCGAGCTCCACAATGTGTGCGTTGATTTAAGGCACACATCTCTTGGATGATATATGCCTCATGAATCATTGAACTAATTAAGGAAGTATATATGTTGGATAGTTCTAATCATTGAAAAAAGCTTTGAAACGCTATAGTAAAATATGTCAACAATAATTATATATATAATGCTAACATCAATTATAGTTGTAAATTGTTTAATTTAACTTTTAATTACTTTTTAGTATATATATTTGTTCTACTAAATCTTAAAAATTAAAACCACAAGTCATACCCGTCCATCGGATGGGTTTTGACACTAGTATATATATATATATATATATATATATATATATATATATATATATATATATATATATATATATATATATATATATATATATATATATATATATATATATATATATATATATATATAGGTTTGGGTTATTATGAAAAGTTTCTTATAATGAAAAGAATGAGAAGACATGTGGAGGTGACATGTGTCACCTTTGCCACATCATCATGCCACATCACCATACCCCCCCCCTCAGCCCCCACCCCCCACCCCTCGCCCCCCGAAAAAAAAATTACTCCAAAAAAAAAAATTTTTTTTGGGCAAAATTTTTTTTTCCCGCCAAAAATTTCCCGCCAAATTTTTTTACTACATCACAATTATGAATTTAGTGCATCAAGGTTATAAATTACTGCATCACAGTTATAAAGTTACTGCATCACAATCATGATTTTAGTGCATTAATGTTATATCCTTGATTTTAGTGCATCATAGTTGATGCACTTAACTATTAACTATGATGCAGTAACTTATAATAAAGATGCACCAAAACTTATTAGTGCATTAAGGTTATAAGTTAATGCGTCACAATTATGATTTTAGTGCATTAAGGTTATAAATTACTGCATTACAGTTATAAAGTTACTGCATCACAATCATGATTTTAGTGCATTTAAGGTTATAACCTTGATTTTAGTGCATCATAGTTGATGCACTGAACTATTAACTATGATGCAGTAACTTACCAATGGAGCATTAGTCCAATGGTTGGAGCACTTGTGCTTGAGTCAATTGACACAAGTTCAAGTCCCATCCTTGGCATTTGCTTCATATAGGTACCCACCTCCGCAAAACCTGTGGGCACACTGGAGAGACTTTGTGGAATAAGAGCTTAGGGGTCCGAGTCTTGGCTCGTGCTCACTCCAGTTGGTGCCCCACTAGGCCAGGAGAGTGGCCGGAGCTATTCCTTGTGGGGTGGACAATGGCTGGTGCCAAAAGGCACCCGGGGTCAGGGTGTTCCCGCCAATCTACACATTTTGTGGAATGATGCAGTAACTTATAATAAAGATGCACCAAAACTTATTAGTGCATTAAGGTTATAAGTTACTGCATCACGGTTATAAATTTACTGCATCATAATCATGATTTTAGTGCATTAAGGTTATAAATTACTGCATCACAATTATGATTGTGATGCAGTATTTTTATAACTGTGATGCAGTAATAAATTTTGGCGGGAATTTTTTTTTTGCCCAAAAAAAATTTTTTTTTTGCGGGAATTTTTTTTTGCGGGGGGGGGGGGGGGGGGGGGGGGTGGGTGGGTGGGGTGGGGGTGACACATGGCATGATGATGTTGCAAAGGTGACACATGTCACCTCCACATGTCTTCTCATTCTTTTCATTATAAGAAACTTTTCATTTTAACCCTACCTTATATATATATATATATATATATATATATATATATATATATATATATATATATATATATATATATATATATATATATGAGGTTTCAGTTATTATGAAAAGTTTCTTATATTAGTGCGAATTTTTAATAGCAAATGATGGAAAGTGCTAACTGTTAAGTTTATGATATAAATAAGTATAATATTAATATATTTCTCTTTGTCATCTCCACATGATTTTATTTGAACATTAGAGTTTTTCTTGCAGTTATAAATACTCTTTTACTTATACTTTACACATATGTGAGACAAATATAATACAAAAAATTATTGATAATTGTAACAAGATACATAAAAGTTGTGGAAAACTAGAAGGGAGGTTGAATAGTTTTACCGATTAAAATTTGGTTTTAAACTATTTAGATCGACTTATGTTAATCTATATGAACATATGTGTTGGATATTGATAGACAAGCATATAGATAAATAAAAGCTAAGATAAAGAGTAAGAAGCACAAAACCACAACGCGAGTATTTATAGTGGTTCGGCTACAAGGACACCTTCCTTGCACTACTCCACTCCCCGAGTCACCTACTCGAGAGTTGGTAATCACTACACAACACCAACTCCTTGTGGCGGAGAAGCCCTCACAACGTCGCCTACTCTTTATTCGGTACAAGGCTAGATACCGGGTTCTTCCACGAGGTAGAACCAAACCTATCACAACGTTTCCTACCTTTTATCTGGTACAAGGCTAGATACCGAGTTCCATTATAAAGGAGGAACTACTACCCAACACTACACCATACCTATCCCAAAAGGAGACCCACAAACACAAAACTACATACAAAGATCACTTGGATCTGAGGTTAAAGAGTTTACAACTCAAAGAGAAAATATATGTGAAAGGGGTAAGTTACAATGAAGAAATGGCTCAATATTTATAGAGGAAAATGGGATACTGTCCCACGGATCCCACGGATCCTTTACTTGAGGGATCCATCCAGTGTAAATTGGGGGAACCGTGGGACGCTCCTCTTTACCCATGGGTTTTGGGTCATGGGTCATGGGTTATGGGTCATGGGTCCTAGACTTTGGACCATGGGTATCCAAGTAGATACAATGTATCTACTAGATGCAATGCATCTAGTACATGGTGTTAATACAAATAAGCCGTAAAAACGTTTATTTATATTTTACGATCTTCTAATGTTTTGTCGATAACAAACGTAAAATCATTTTAACGAAACAAATAGAATATGTTTAGTTTGAGCCAATAGTTTTCTAACACACTTACGTTTTCACATAAAACACTAAAACAAGTATAAGTGATTTTATGATTTAGTAATATATATGTACAACAACTAGTGTTTACATATTGGTCAAAATATACACACAACTAGTATATATTATATAAATGGGTAAAAACTACAACCCATGGAAAATATCCATAACCCATGGTATTGACACATACCCATTTGACTAGATACATTGAACTCATGAGATACATTGTATCTAAAAAGAAACCCATGGATCAACCCATAACCCATGAACCATGACCCATAACCAAAAAACCCATGGGCAAAGAGGAGCGTCCCACGGATCCCTAGGTTTACACTAGACGGATCCCTTGTGGGAGGGATCCGTGGGATCCGGGGAACAGTAAGCATTTCTCCTCTATAAATAGTGAGCCATTTCTTCCTTTTGCTTTGCCACTCTCACACATACTTTCCCCCAGTATTGTAACTCTCTAACCACTGATCCTAAGGGATCTTTCTATGTAGTTTGTCTTTTGTTTTTGTGTGATTCTCTAGGTTCCTCTTAAAGGCGAGATCACCACCTTTTGAAGTCGAGCAAGCTCAAGTCCATGAGTTTCCATGCTTCGTCATCATCAAGACAACTGAGGTTCTCTTGTTGATAGTTCTTTCTTCCTCCGTAGATGTGTTATGTTGAAGGCATTAGTGAAGGATGTTGAAAGAGTCAAGACGAAAGCATTAGTGAAAGGTGCTTAACGTCCGTGTCAAAAGCATTAGTGAAGAATGTTAAAGGTGTCAAGACGAAGGCACTAGTGAAAGGTGCCAAGCGTTGTGTCAAAGGCATTAGTGAAGGATGCCTAGGAATCAAATCAAGTGGCATTAGGGAAGAATGCCTAGGTCGTATAATCGATGAGGTGCATCGTTATACATATAGTATTAGTTTATTTCCAAGGATGGTGATATCCTTGATGGTGTTGTAATAAGGAGTGGATCTCCTTGGGACTAGGTGTTGTGTTGTGTTGGGTAGTAGTTCCTCCATAGTAATGAAACTAGATACTTAGCCTAGTACCTAATAAAGGGTAGGCGATGTTGTGGTAGGTGTGGTTCACCTTGGTGTGAAAGAACCCGGTGGTTAGCCTAGTACCGGAAAAAGAGTAGGCGACGTTGTGAAGGCTTCTGCGTCATAAGGAGTTGGTGTCGTGTAGTGATTACGAACTCTCGAGTAGGTGACTCGGGGAGTGGAGTAGGGTAAGGAAGGTGTCCTTGTAGCCGAACCACTATAAATACTTGTGTCGTGGTGATGTGCTTCTTACTCTTTATCTTTCATTACACGTTTATATATCTATCTATCAACGTCCAACATAAACAACCAAATAGATTAATATAAGTTGATCTAAATGTTTTAAAATGAAGTTTTAATTGGCAAAACTATTCAACCCCTCCTTCTAGTTTTCCACAATTGGCATCAGAGCTTCGTTACCAAGTTTCTTAGAGTATGTTGTACTTTAAAAACTTGATACGATCTGTGTATGTTTGAAAACTACAAAGAAGGAAATATTTCAAAACATTTTTTTTCTTTCATGTTGGACATTGATAGATCATTCTAACATATTTGTTTCAAGAAATATTCATGCTAGGATCTCTTCAAAACCTTAATTTCTATTCAAAGAATAATGAATTCAACCTTCGAGAAAGGATCTAAAAGTAATCACAACCTACTTACTCTAAGTACAAAGGATTACTTTAAGAGCTCATGAAGTATTTTTGGTATTATGTCTTCATAAGCCAAACCAAGAAGCATAAAGGTATGTTTACTTTTTCATTAGCGAACTTACATGATTATGTTGATATCATAGTTCTTGTTTGTTTAATTAATTGCTAGTCTCTTAAAAGTCTCTCTTTCGTCACTTTCCCGACTTACTCATCATCGGGAATAGTATTCCTCTTGATTTCGTCAAACTAATGCCGTCGTCACAAATGGATCCTTGATAATTAACTTATCAAATCACGTCGACCAAAACATCTTTTTATTTGAAACCTTTAAACTAATTTTGTTCCGTAAGCTAGTTTATAGCCTACTACAAAATTAAAGCCAAACAACCCTTTTTCTGTCCACAGGAGCTGGATCCCTCTAGTTGTACTAGCCGAATCCCAAATACAAGGGATCCGGGGGGAACCGTAGAACAGAACACAGCTATACGCATTTGAAAAACATCACTGATCATTCTCCCTCTCCCTACATAACACAAAAACGACTCAAGAACTGATTTCATCCTCATAGGACTCCATACCCTCAAGTATTCCTCTCTAGAACACCATTGTAAGTAATTACACTAACTTGTTCTAATTTCCATCATCCTCATCCTAGGGTTTATGGTTGCACAATTTCTAATTAATTAATTCAATTAGGGTTTTCAAAATTAATCATTAAAAAGGACCTTTAACACAATTAGGATTACATTGTGTTCACAACATTGTTAATACAAATCAAAACCATAAACCCATCTCAACTAATTTTACCTAATTGAAATATTTGTGTTTCTAGGACCAACCATGCCTAAAGCCACTCAACAAGACCACCATGATACCGTCCATTACCTCACCCATTACTATCGAAAAGAAGGGCTATCAAAAACCGATCGCAAAGTCTTCAAAAGACTTGAAAAACGACTTATTCACGAATGTCGTGTAGTCAAGGAATGTTTCCTTGAAGATACCGACACTCGTCAAGTTTTCTCGACAATCAACTTTGATTGTCTTCTTGACATTGATGAACAAATTTTCCCGGTCTTCATCTTTGAATTCTGTAAAAGCATTAGGATCATTCGAAACACCGATGATAGCATTTCAATCGCCTTCATCATCAATAAACGAAACTTCATTCTACCTCTCAACACATTTGCTCAAATTCTTCGCATTCCTTGTGAAGGAATTTGTATGTATTCTCAACACTGGGCAATTAACGCTCAAAACTTTGCACTTGACTCTAAACCTATCTACAATACTCCTCTTGATGATCCCGCAACCATTCGAGATACTATCTTCAAGGTTAAGACCGACCAATCCCGTTTCAACCAAAACAAAAAGCTCATTCACCGTGATCCTTTTCAAGTGGAACTTTTCAAAATGCATCCCATGTTTAGAAAATGGGAAGAAATCCTTAGGGAAAACATCATTAGCCTAGTTGGTAACAAGGATCATCCAAATGCATGTCTTGTGCAAATGATCTATTGTCTTATCCACCAAAAGCCATTTAATCTCGCCTATTACATGGTGAGGAGAATGGCCGGGGTATTCAAAGCTTCCAACATGGTACTTCCATATGGTATGCTCCTAACACGACTTTGTAAGTATGTTAGTGCATTGCAACCATCTCCTATCAACGATGATCATTTTTTTGCCGATCACATAACGGTACCTCTTACCAAACAACCCTCTAAACGGTTCATGGTCAATGGAAGAAAACCTAAAGCTCTCTCGGACTCCTCGGATGGAGAAGTAGAAGAAGATGAAGAAGAGGAAGACGTCGACCCCATAGCTAACATCGAATTGGAACCCTTTGATTACTATGAACAACTTCCGGATATTCCAAACGAGACCGCGAAATTCAAAAAATTAAAGGGTATGATTCAAAACCTAGCTTACCACGTTACAAAGTCGGGAAAGAGGAAAAGAAAGGATTGACGAAAGAGAATATAGGATTATGATTGTCTTGAGATACTTGATTTGTGTATGAATGATTATGTTTTAGCACTTGTGTTTGTGCTAACTTGGATATTGTTGTTTCTACCATTATCCATGAGATGTTTTATATGATGACATGTTAATATCGTTGCTTAGCTTAATTGTTATTAGTTAAATTGCTAGGTGCAAAATCTGCACTTGATTCTGTGATGGTTCTGATCTGCAGATGCCGGATCCCTAGGATTAGCCTAGACGAATCCCTCCCTTGAGGGAACCGTGGGATCAGTGACAACAGATCAGCAATACAGTATTCCATACATCAAAATAGTTTACTAGATCACTTCACACTAGCTAAACATGAGATTCTAGAACTCAACTAAGTCTTATTCAAGGATGAGAAAGTCTTAAACTCACTCATAGCTTACATAAGATCTTATTCAAAATGCCTTTTGATTTATCAAATCGTCAAAACTCACCATTTTTCCGCTTCATTACTCACAAATTGCTTTTCATTCTTCAAAACACTTAGGTGGACATATTGAACAATTTTAGGAAATTGTTTCTAGTCATCTTTATTTCAAACCGGGTCAAAAATTAATTTTTCAATTCTTTTGATTTTTGAGGATTTTTCAAAATCCATCTCAAGCTAACATCTGATCTCTAGGATTATTTATTATAACTTGACACCATCAAAACTCTTAGTGTTATCCTTGATCATTCATTGGTGATCACAAAGTCTCATTTTCCTTCCATAAAAGGCAATCATTAGCTATATCACTCATTGCTCTTATTCATTCAAGTACACCCTCATTTAAGACACTTAGGGGGACTGAAACACTCAAGATGGTATAGGCTTTAGATCTTAGAAACATCATTTTCTCCTTTCATGACTGCTGAGAGTCGGATCCCTAGGATTAGCCTAGACGGATCCCTTCAAGGAGGGAACCGTGGGATCCGGGTAACAGATTATGTCAGCTCTAGCCAAACAATCATTCAAGCTCATCTTGCTTACTTGAACACTCCACCTCATCTTTATTAAGTCCCTAGATCAGTGAAACTCTAAATTCAAATCTTGTGCATGTTAATCATCACATTTCTAGGAATCTTAGTGGCTTAAGTCTTAAATGCACTTGCCAAATTCTTTCCTTTATAAGTCATCTTGTTAGAACTCTTTAGTCATCAAACACAACATAAATCTCAGTAATTACAAGCATCTTCCTTAGTCATTTCATCATGAGAAAAGCTCCTAGTGCTAACTCATCCACCCAAGAACCACCCAAGAAACTTGCTAGGATCATACACGAAGTTTCCTCAACCGAATCATCTCCGGTTAAGTCCACCAATGCTAGGATTTCCCCTACACCAAAGAAACAAATCAAACTAATTCCCAAGAGGATTGTTCCCACAAGGATATCATCACCAAATTCTACTAAACCAAACACACCCTTTTTAACCCAACCAACATCATTGGTGCCTAGAGCCACATCATTTAACACCTCACAATCATCTCCACATTCTCACAACTTAGAAGAATTACCTCCTTGGCCAACTCATCTTCCACCATTACCAACAAATTCACTAGAAAAGGTTGTACAACAAAACCAAAATGTTGAATCAACACTAGCACCAATGTCAATTTCTCCATTTCCTCCCAATAGTCCATTTTGAATTATGAGAAGACATCAAAGTCAACCACCCAACCACATGGAAGTTGATACTTCTCTACCTCCACCTTCAAACATTGTTGAGCCACCACTTAATGAGCCTCCACCAATTCCTCCTTTATTTGAGGATCCTCAATCCACTTCACTTGAACCTCCGCTTCAAGAAGCTCAAAACCATGACAAGGATTGCTATCATTGTCAACATGTTGAAAGGTTGATACATGAACTACATGATAAGCAACGTTTCATGTTTTATCACCTCCTCGAATGTTTCGAAAAGGTCAACAAACCCAAACAACCATGAGCCTCAAAACGGTGCCCTAGCCTCAAGCTCAACTTAGAACTTTTAGGAATCCCATTTCATGTTTGATCATCCTTAAGAACGTAGTTGCCTCTTGAGTTTAGATTCTTCATTAGCATTAAGTAGAAAATGTATTACATGGCTTGATCATTCTCTTAGTCTTAAGAGATTTGTTGATTATCTCTTTGTTTTATTGAATGATAACCTACTTGCCATATTTATCTGAGTATATGTTTATTGTTTGTATACATATCTCATTTTCATATTCAGTATTGTTTGGTATAACACCTTTGCTGAATCATATGTCACCAGACAGACGGATCCCTAGAAAATGCCTAGAAGGATCCCTCCATGTAGGGAACCGTGGTACAAAAGAACAATTTTCTACTAACTTGAGTCTTATTTGCAGGAAATTATGCACTATACTCTTGTTTTCTAACCTCTATTTTGTAGATTTTCAAAATACACATGAAGAACTTGACACTCTAAGCTAGGGGGAGCTTTGTGTCAAACCATACATTGCAAAACCATTTGCAACTTAATCCTTATTTGGATTACGCTTCATGACACCCCATTGCAACATTGCAATCTTCAAGGGGGAGCATTTTCGTCACAAGGACGAAACCATTTGTAAACAAAATTGCAATTCGTTAGCTTGTTAGCTTATATTTACTTGACGCCCTCACAAAGGGATGGACTCGTCAAGGGAGAGTTAAGACGAGAACCATTCCCGTCACTTGCTCTCTTTACATTTTTTTTCTTTTTACATGTTTTTCCTAAAACAATGTGTTAGTTTCTTTTCTACGCTCTTTTTGTTTTGACAAAAAGGGGGGAAAAGAGAGTAAAAACTCCAATTCGAACTTTTATGAATTTTAGTTTTTCCTTAAAATAATTTTATGTTTTGTCATCAACAAAAAAGGGGAGATTGTTAATACAAATAAGCCGTAAAAACGTTTATTTATATTTTACGATCTTCTAATGTTTTGTCGATAGCAAACGTAAAATCATTTTAACGAAACAAATAGAATACGTATTTAGTTTGAGCCAATAGTTTTCTAACACACTTACGTTTTCACATAAAACACTAAAACAAGTATAAGTGATTTTATGATTTAGTAATATATATGTACAACAACTAGTGTTTACATACTGGGCAAAATATATACACAACTAGTATATATTATATAAATGGGTAAAAACTACAACCCATGGAAAATATCCATAACCCATGGTATTGACCCATACCCATTTGACTAGGTACATTGAACTCATGAGATACATTGTATCTAAAAAGAAACTGATAAGGTTTTAAAATGTACCTTTTTGAGGGGTCGTTTAAGCCCTTATTTGATCACTTTTGTATCCGTTATTACTTAATATCGTTCCTTTTCACTTTTTAGGTCTCTCGAAGGCAAATTGCTGGAATGGCACTTATTTGGACGAAAAGGCGCGGATATACGAAGAAATTGGCCAAAGTCAAGAATCGAGACACTCAAGCTGCTGAAATACAAGGGGACGGCGTCAGGTGTTACCTGTGACACCGTCGCATCCATTTTGTGACGGCTCAGTAGCCAAATTGCTTATTTTCAAGTGACGGTGTCAGGCTTTAAAAGAGTAGGTCGTCGCAACTCAGACGGCCTAGATTTGATCCAGACGGCGTCGGAGATTGAAGGGGACGGCGTCACAAGCATAAGGTGACGCCGTCGCAAGACTAACGTGGCCAAGACGAAACCCTAATGACGGCGACCCGACGGCGTCACAAATCAAAGGGTGACGCCGTCGCGATTGTAATCTTATATATAGAATCTGAATTTTTCAGTTTTAGTGTGTAGTCTTTTGGAGTAAAAACCTAAACCGAACCAAGGTTGTCTTGTACAGTATTTTAGGGTTCCAAACCCTATCTTACATCAAGATAAGTGTTTTACTTCATTAATTCAATTATGTCTTCAATTACTTGTGTGCATGCTTGCATGTTTTCCATGTCCGGCTAATTTACTTGTGTGTTTGCTTAGGGAATATGAAACTTAATTATTGAATATTGATTGGTTGTCTCTTATCTTAATTGTTAATGATCTAGTAATGCGATAGATCATTCGTTGTGTAGTTAATGCTTGATTAATCTTTGTGAACCTTAGACTATAACACCTAGAGTAGTTGTAGGCTAAACCATCCAAAGAGTACCTTACAGTTAGAGTTTATAATTCCTAGAGATTTTGTAGACGAGACCCTTTGGTAGTTTCAAAGAGTTAGGGAACAACGCATACCCTACGACTTTAGACACACAACGCGATTAAGAATAAGGACGTGACAATTCAACCATCAATAGGAGATAATTAAGGAGTAATAAAACCTAAGTAAACACATCTTTAAACTATCATACGAGCACACAATAATTAGACATAGACTACCCTCACCTTAGTTAATTAGATATTTAGATAAGTAGAGTAATCGGTAGAAATACCAACCCCCAAATCCAAACCCCGAGATTCGTACCTTTTCAATTTCTAAAAAAACATAAAAAGATAAAAAATAATCTTCCTCAAACCCCAACCTTAGCGTAGTAACTTCTCACTAGCATTCCTATTCCCCTAGAGAACGATATCAATTCCCGTGGCTTACCCTAATACTACACTACAATGATTAGGTTCACTGCCTAGGGTGTTGAAAAACTTGCTCGACGAAAAGGAAGTTCTTTTGACCCCGAACGACGCGTGTAGCGTTATCAAGTTTTTGGCGCCGCTGCCGGGGAATAGAATAGCTAGTTAGTAGTCCACCTCGTTTAGGTTTCCTTGCTTGATTCCTATCAAGTAAGCTTTTTTTTTCTTCCCATTTTTAGCTTCCTTGTAGTCTATCTCCCTTCTTTGTGTTTGTGTTCGTAAAACCCTTTTCATTTGTCGCTATGGCGAGTGAAATTGCATTTGAATCATTAACAAATGAGGAACAATTGAATTTCGCATATTGGATTGGTTTTTATTGTTCTAATGAATTTGTGAGTAAACTTAGAGATATCCAAAAGGAGACGGGTGTAAGGTTGGATGGGTTTGATAAATTTTGTGCTTGTGTGGCTTCTATTCAACGATCATTGTTATAATCAACTCCTTTTAGTGAGACCCTCTGGAAATTTTTTGAGAAAAGCCTCCTAAGCATAAACCATCAGCTGTCACAACTTGAGGAAATGGATAAGGAGGATTTATCCAACCTTAGGCATCATGATCAAAAAGACCTAGTTTTTAAGAACATGGAACCTAAACCCGAACAAGATTGTGAGATGGTTATAGTTGAATTGCCTAGTTGCATGCGTGGGATAGATTTCACCAAAACATATGACACACGTGAGGAATCCTTTAGGCAAATAGAACATAGTGATCAAATTTTTGAGAATGATTCTTATGAATCGGACCAAGAATTTGAAATGGCTAAAGAAGGATTTGAGATACTTAGGAGTGTATTTGGGTTAGATCATACTAAAATACATGATGAACTTTTAGGAGATCTAAATATAATGGAGAATGAGGTGGAAACTCCAAGCCCACAAGCCCTACCATCACTTGAGGAACACACATCGCCTATAACTTACCCGGAAGAAGTAGAAGAGACTATAGGAACCCCGATTGATATAGAACCTTTGGACCAAACGCCACTAAAGAATGTAGGTTTAGATGCTTGTTATCATGACCTCTCTCTTAGTCCTAGGGAAGTTCCTAACTTTGATGAACCGGAGCCTCAACTAAAAACCTTACCCAATTTTTCGTCTTTAGATGTGAATCTTGGAATTGAATTAGGCCCCAATCCACCCATCAAAATAAATAGTCCGGGTAGTTGCTTGATAAAGGTGGTAGACTCTAGCCCATGTAGAGTGGAAGCTAATATAGGAGTAACCCATGACCTTACACACTTATATCACCCATTCATGGTTGATAACAAGAAACATTATGGGTTTAAACCGGGTTTATTAGGTCAAGATGGATCCTTAACTAAGAATCTTTTGAAGTTGATAGAAGATGATCCATTTTTAGGAGAGAGATTTGATTCACCCGCTACATCAATAGAATTAGGTAAGGTTATAATGAATGGAGCACACTCCTTTGAGCATATAAATCACCCATCACCCTCTCCTCACGCAACAAATTTCCACCCTAAGGGTGTGTATCGCTACTATCACCCGCACTAAAACCTAAGTGTAGGGAAAACCTCCCCTTTATCCATTAAATAAGGGTAGAGTCAGGCTCGTGACTCAAAAAAGAAACAAGCGCTTCTTGGGAGGCAACCCATGTGTATTTGTTTTTCATTTTTTATTTGTGTGTCGTATATCTTTTATTGATTGTTTATTCTCATGTTTAAATTTGTAAAAATGCTTTATTTTGTTTTTAACCTCGTCTTAATTACATATAAAGGTATTTTACATAAAGGATAAGTGTAGGGAGGATTACACACGTTTTCAAAAAGAAACGTAAACATGAGAATTTCAATTAATTAAAAGATATATATGTGTGTTTGTTCGAGTCAAATGCTTGTATCGAGTAATAATGGATGTTTTGCAGGAAGTTTTTCCAGATTCTAAAGATGTAAATTTTCCATAATTTTTTCCAGAAAATCGCAGACCAGTTTTTGTCAGGATAACCTAACGGTGTCAGGATCGCAACCTGACGGCGTCAGGAAGGAGTAAAAACAACAGATTACTTTTTTCTCGTTTTCTGAGCTACTTATAAATTTCTGGAATTTTCCAGGTCTTAATTTTCCAGAAATTCTGTAAACATCCATTCCACAAGCATTATATCCTAGTCTAGTAGAGTCTTATATATATTATTACCGCCAATTTTACGCAAAGGTTTCGTTTGTTTTCTTCAAGTGTGCAGGTTTAATTTATTAAGAAGAAGATACATAAGATTGGAAGGAGCTTTTCACGCATACATTCTTCTTGGAAAGGATTTAACCACCACTTTACACGGATCCTACCGAGCTAATCAGGGGAGTATTAGTTTCTTTCATCTTTTATTACCTTCCATTATCATAACTTTGATACTTTCGTGGAACATTGGGGACAATGTTCAGTTTAAGTGTAGGGAGGGAAAATAAAACAGGAACTTTGAAACTATGCTTATCCTTGATTATTTGCTTTGTCCAATTGCATTTGTGTAATAAACCATGAGAAATTGTCGGTTAGGGTAATTTTGGTACCAAATTTAAAATTTTTCATGACATATAGGAGTGGGCCATTAGTCTTAACAAAAGCGTCTCACGGATAGGAAGTTACATGACTAGCACAAAAACCCTTTACCACCTAAATTCCACCCAAAATGTGAGGATCACCCTTAGATTTGTAGGAATTAAAGCATTCATCTTTAATGCTTAATGTGTGAACCGGTAGTATAATAGATTCTAGAACTTGTTTTGTGATGCATCCCGAGATCGCTAGTAAGACTACACTTGTGTAGTTAGGAATAACTAAGTGATAAGAGGCATTAGGATAACCCCTTGTTTGATACCCGTAATATAATTGCTTCTTCCACATCGGTTGAGTAATTCCCCCACACCCTTTGCGTTGTACTCATTTTTAGTACACGATACCCCTAGTTAACCCCTCAGAGCCTATCCTTTTCGCGGTTCTCGTGATGTTTCGGTTTTTTTGGAATATCAATGAAGAGCATTGTTTACACCCCACCCCCAAATGTACACCCAAATCTCCTTAGCCTACCTTGTATGCACTCACTTTTAGTGCATTATTGTTATCACCCAAAACCCTCAGTTCAATTATCTAGTTGCTTGCATAAGTTGCTAAGTCAAGTCATATCCTTTGTATACAGTTTTGGGACGATTGGGACTCATGGGAAAAGTTAAATTTTATGAAATGACGGCAAGGGAACGTTAAATTCAAATTCCCTTTATTTGCGTAATAATATACTCCAAGTGTTTTGATCTTTTCAATTCGGGTTAAATTAGTGTTAGAGTAATAAAAACTCAAGTGTAGGGATGTGCCTATAAATCCCTATCATTTTGATGTTACCATAGAGGATGGTAGAGTAAAAGTGTATGGAAAAAAAATCGAAAAAATAGAAAAAAAGAAAAAGAAAAAAAAATAGAGTGTTGAAAAAAATAATAATAATAATAAAATAAATACGGGCTACCATCCTACATCTATCTTTAAATTTATGTTTGTTTGTTTCAGTTATCTAGAGTTTAGAGTGTCGAGTCTTGGCTTAGCAACGCCATTCTTCGTATGCTTGTAACATAAAGATTTTTGACTTGCCACCACTAAATAGCCTATCCCACCAAACCCTTTGTTTCCCTACCGTAAGCCTAACATTACAACCCTTTAAAGACCTCTTTGATAGTCTTTCCTAGGTGCTTACGCCAAAGCGATGGAGGTTTGATCTATTCTCAAGCCTATGGTAATTTATGTACTAGGACCGGTTAATGAGTGTTTATCTTCCATTTCCAACTTGTTATATTTCATATACACCCGAGAGATGTGAGTATCCAAACACCCCATGTGAGGTGCTAGTATGTAATTTCCGTGCTTGTTATGACTTTTGCGAGGCTTATATGTGTTGTGGATTGTTTTAAACCAATGCTTCATGACCCCTAACTTATAAATTAATTGGCTAAAAGCACATTTGCTTGAGGACAAGCAAATACCAAGTGTAGGGATATTTGATAAGGTTTTAAAATGTACCTTTTTGAGGGGTCGTTTAAGCCCTTATTTGATCACTTTTGTATCCGTTATTACTTAATATCGTTCCTTTTCACTTTTTAGGTCTCTCGAAGGCAAATTGCTGGAATGGCACTTATTTGGACGAAAAGGCGCGGATATACGAAGAAAATGGCCAAAGTCAAGAATCGAGACACTCAAGCTGCTGAAATACAAGGGGACGGCGTCAGGTGTTACCTGTGACGTTGTCGCATCCATTTTGTGACGGCTCAGTAGCCAAATTGCTTATTTTCAAGTGAAGGTGTCAGGCTTTAAAAGAGTAGGTCGTCGCAACTTAGACGGCCTAGATTTGATCCGGACGGTTTCAGAGACTGAAAGGGACGACGTCACAAGCATAAGGTGACGCCGTCGCAAGACTAACGTGGCCAAGACGAAACCCTAATGACGGCGACCCGATGGCGTCACAAATCAAAGGGTGACGCCGTTGCGATTGTAATCTTATATATAGAATCCGAATTTTTTAGTTTTAGTGTGTAGTATTTTGGAGTAAAAACCTAAACCGAACCAAGGCTGTCTTGTACAGTATTTTAGGGTTCCAAACCCTATCTTACATCAAGATAAGTGTTTTACTTCATTAATTCAATTATGTCTTCAATTACTTGTGTGTATGCTTGCATGTTTTCCATGTCCGACTAATTTAATTGTGTGTTTGCTTAGGGAATATGAAACTTAATTATTGAATATTGATTGGTTGTCTCTTATCTTAATTGTTAATGATCTAGTAATGCGATAGATCATTCGTTGTGTAGTTAATGCTTGATTAATCTTTATGAACCTTAGACTATAACACCTAGAGTAGTTGTAGGCTAAACCATCCAAAGAGTACCTTAGAGTTAGAGTTTATAATTCCTAGAGATTTTGTTGACGAGACCCTTTGGTAGTTTCATAGAGTTAGGGATAAACGCATACCTTACGACTTTAGACACACAACGCGATTAAGAATAAGGACGTGACAATTCAACCATCAATAGGAGATAATTAAGGAGTAATAAAACCTAAGTGAACACATCTTTAAACTATCATACGAGCACACAATAATTAGACATAGACTACCCTCACCTTAGTTAATTAGATATTTAGATAAGTAGAGTAATCGGTAGAAATACCAACCCCCAAATCCAAACCCCGAGATTCATACCTTTTCAATTCCTAAAAAAACATAAAAAGATAAAAAAATAATCTTCCTCAAACCCCAACCTTAGTGTAGTAACTTCTCACTAGCATTCCTATTCCCCTAGAGAACAATATCAATTCCCGTGGCTTACCTTAATACTACACTACAACGATTAGGTTCACTGCCTAGGGTGTTGAAAAACTTGCTCGACAAAAGGAAGTTCCTTTGATCCCGAACGATGCATGTAGCGTTATCAGAAACCCATGGATCAACCCATAACTCATGACCCATGACCCATAACCAAAAAACCCATGGGCAAAGAGGAGCGTCCCACGGATCCCTAGGTTTACACTAGATGGATCCCTTGTGAGAGGGATCCGTGGGATCCGGGGAACAGTAAGCATTTCTCCTCTATAAATAGTGAGCCAATTCTTCCTTTTGCTTTCCACTCTCACACATACTTTCCCCAAGTATTGTAACTCTCTAACCACTGATCCTAAGGGATCTTTCTATGTAGTTTGTCTTTTGTTTTTGTGTGATTCTCTAGGTTCCTCTTAAAGGCGAGATCACCACATCTTGAAGTCGAGCAAGCTCAAGTCCATGAGTTTCCATGCTTCGTCATCATCAAGATAACTGAGGTTCTCTTGTTGATAGTTCTTTCTTCCTCCGTAGATGTGTTGTATTGAAGGCATTAGTGAAGGATGTCGAAAGAGTCAAGATGAAAGCATTAGTGAAACGTGCTTAACGTCCGTGTCAAAAGCATTAGTGAAAATGCTAAAGGTGTCAAGACGAAGGCACTAGTGAAAGGTGCCAAGCGTTGTGTCAAAGGCATTAGTGAAGGATGCCTAGGAATCAAATCAAGTGGCATTAAGGAAGAATGCCTAGGTCGTATAATCGATGAGGTGCATCGTTATACATATAGTATTAGTTTATTTCCAAGGATGGTGATATCCTTGATGGTGTTTTAATAAGGAGTGGATCTCCTTGGCATTAGGTGTTGTGTTGTGTTGGGTAGTAGTTCCTCCATAGTAATGGAACTAGGTACTTAGCCTAGTACCTAATAAAGGGTAGGCGACGTTGTGGTAGGTGTGGTTCACCTTGGTGTGAAAGAACCCGGTGGTTAGCCTAGCACCGGAAAAAGAGTAGGCGACGTTGTGAAGGCTTCTCCGCCATAAGGAGTTGGTGTCGTGTAGTGATTAGGAACTCTCGAGTAGGTGACTCGGGGAATGGAGTAGGGCAAGGAAGGTGTCCTTGTAGCCGAACCACTATGAATACTTGTGTCGTGGTGATGTGCTTCTTACTCTTTATCTTTCATTACACGTTTATATATCTATCTATCAACGTCCAACATAAACAACCAAATAGATTAATATAAGTTGATCTAAATGTTTTAAAATAAAGTTTTAATTGGCAAAACTATACAACCCCCCTTCTAGTTTTCCACACATGGGTCATGGGTTAGCTCCATGGATGATGGATAATGCCCATTTATGACTTATGCATGATGTCATACAATGGGTTATGGGTTATGGGTTATGGGTTATGGGTTATGCTCCACGAGTATGGGTCATGGACTTTGGGTTTTACCCAACTACATTCAATTGGTCAAATACTTTAAACTTCTATCCATTGTATTACTCATTACAATACATACTAATTATGTATACATCTATCTAATATGTAAACACTAGTTGTTGTACATATGCATTACTAAAACATAAAAGTACTTTTACTTGTTTAGTGTTTTATATGAAAAATGTAAGTGTGTTAGTAAACTATTGACTCAAACTATTTGCGTATTTTATTTGTTTTGTTAAAATGATTTTACGTTTGTTATCGACAAAACATTAGAAGATCGTAAAATACAAATAAACGTTTTTACGGCTTATTTGTATTAACAATCTCCCCCTTTTTGTTGATGACAAAACATAAGATTATTTTAAGGAAAAAACTAAAATTCGTAAAAGTTTGAATTGTAGTTTTTACTCTCTTCTCCCCCTTTTTTTTGAAATAAAAAGAGCGTCGAAAAGAAACTAACACATTGTTTTAAGAGAAAACATGTAAAAAGAAAGAGAAAAAAAATATAGAAAGCAAGAGACGGGAAGTGTTCTCGTCTTAACTCCCCCTTGACGAGTCCATCCCTTTGTGAGGGCGTCAAGTAAGGAGAAATACTAAACTAGTGCATTGCAACTATGTTTGCAAATGGTTTCGTCTTTGTGACGAATATGCTCCCCCTTGATGATTGCAACTTTGCAAGGGGACGATATGTAATGTAATCCTAATGTGAAGTATATTGCAAATGATTTTTCAATGTATTGCTTTGACACGAAACTCCCCCTAGCTTAGGGTGTCAAAGTCTTCATGTGTATATTGAAAATCTACAAAACAAAGGTTAGAAAACAAGTATACAATGCATAATTTCCTGCAAATAAGACTCAAGTTAGTAGTAAACAAGTCTTCTGTTTCACGATTCCCACGGTTCCCTCCTTAGAGGGATCCGTCTAGGCAAAACTGAGGGATCCGTCTGTCTAAAAGCTTAAGACAGCAATGGTGATATAACAAGTGATGTTATCATCAAAATGAGATATGTAACAAGGCACAAAACATATTCTCAAAGGAATGTGACAAATAGCATGTAATTTCATTTAATAAAACTATAGATATCATATACATGACTCTAAAAACTAAGAAAATGAACAATACATGACTTAGGATTTCTAGACTATCTAAGTTGAGCTTGATACTAAGACATCACTTGAATCCTTTAGCTCAAGTTTGTTTAGGTTTTATCTCGTCGAAACGTTCAAGGAGGTGATAAAACATGAAACGTTGATCTTCACGTACTTCATGTATCAAACTTTCAACATGTTGACAATGATAACAATCTTTGTCATGGCTTGGAAATGGTGGTGTTATGACTTGAAGTGGAGGATCAAGTGAAGAGTATTGAGGATCCTCAAAAGGAGGAGGGATTGGTAGAGGCACATTCGAAGATGGCTCAACTAAGAATGATGGTGGCGGTAGAGAGGTGTCAACTTCCATGTAGTCGGGTGGTTGACTTTGATGATTTCTCATAATCCAAAAGGGACTATTTGAGGGTGACTGAGAAAACGAAGTCGGAGCTAGTGTTGACTCAACACCTTGATTTTGTTGCTCTATTCCTCCTAAAGAGGAGAATTTTGGCGACGGTGGAGGATGGGATGGCCTAGAAGGCAAGTCCAATAGATTGTAAAGGTGTGGTGATGAGAGTGGGGTGATGAATGATATGGCTCTAGGCACCAAGGGTGATGGTTTAGTGGAAATGGGGTTGTTTGGTTTAGGAGGTATGGTGGTGTTTGGCATTGGTAGTTTGTGGGAACAATCCTTTTGGGGATTGGTTTGATAGGTGGACGGGAGATCCTAGAATTTGTGGATTTAACGGGAGATGATTCGGTTGAAGAAACTTCGTGAACAACACGAGCAATTTTCTTGGGTGGTCCTTGGGTGGATGAGCTATCACTAGGAGCTTTCCTCATGATGAGGTTATTAAAAAAGGTTTGTAGAAGTTTTTAAGTGCTGAGGATGAGGATGTAGATGATGACTTTAGGATTCTTAGCAAAATGGTTTATAAAGGAAAGGATTTGGCAAGTGCATTCAAGACTTAAGCCACTAATATTCTTTGAAATGTGATGATTAGCATGCACAAGAGTCAACTTCAGAGTTGCACTGATCTAGGAATTTAATTAAGATAAGATGGAGTGTTCAAGTTAGCAAGAAGAGCTTGAAATGATTGTTTTAGCTAGAGTTTAAGATGAATCTGTCACCCGGATCCCACGGTTCCTTCCAATGAGGGATCCATCTAGGCTAATCCTAGGGATCCGGCTCTCAGCAGCTAAGAAAGAAGAAAAATGAAGTTAGTAAATACCTATACCTCTTGAGTGTTTCAGTCTTCCTAAGTGTCTTAAATGAAAGGGTACTTAAATGATCAAGGGCAATGAGTGATCTAGCTAATTATTGCCTTTTATGGAAGAAAAATGGGAATTTTATGAGTGCCAATGAATGACCAAAGATGACACTAGAAAATTTGAGAGTGTCAAGTAGAGCTAAATGATCCTAAAGACTAGATAGTGACTTAAGATAATTTTGAAAAATACCTTAGAGGTTTATAAGAAATGAAAAACTAGCATTTGACCCATTTTGAGGTAGGGATGACTAAAGTCAATTTGCTAAAATTGAGAGATTTATAAAACTCGATGTGTTGATATGTGAGAGATGATATGTGAGTATAAGAGCAGAAAAATGATGAGTTTTGGTGGAATGATACATCGAAAAGCACCTTGAGTATGATCCTAAATGAGCTATGTGTGAGAGTGAATCTTTACTAAGTGTGAGAAAGACTTAAGAGATCCTAAGGCATTATGTTCAGCTAGTGTGAAGTAGTCTAAGAACATGGTTTGAATTATAAGAGACTGCAACTGCATTTCTGTTTGCCCGGATCCCACGGTTCCCTAAGTGGAGGGATCTGTCTAGTACAAGGTGAGGGATCTGTCTCATGAAAAATAGTACCTTCACAAAAGGTATGCAGAAGTTGCACAAGGCATCGTATTTCAAAGCTAGTGTTTTCTAAGAAGTTTGAACAACAATATAATTGAGACATCAGATGTTAAATGTTTTATTTCATAAGAGAAATTACATTACAATGATAAAAGATGAGATCTAGGGATTGAGCCTATTTTGAAAAGAAACTAAGTTTCTTGAGCATTTTTGCTAGATGGATCGTCAAATGGATGATGAGTAGATTCAGGGATGAAGAAAGACTTGATGAGAGATGTGTTTAGAGGTTCCATCATCTTATTCACAAGTACATACAACGGACTTTGAAATTGAGGTTGGAAGTACATGATGTGATGATAAAGGCGTGTTAAGAACATTCCATAAGGGATTAGTTTGGTCTTGTTGCCTTGAAGGTTTACAATTCGCCTTGCGAAGAAATAGGCGAGATTGTATGGTTGTTGTGTTAGCAAACAATACATTATGTGAGCACAACAAGCGGGAAGGATTTCTCAATTTCCCCTAAGACTCCAAACATTTTCACGTAGGATGAGTGTAAGAGGTTTATATTCATCTCGGATATCCCACAAAACCACAAAACCTAGAGAATCACACAAAACCACATACAAAGATCACTTGGATCTGTGGTTAAAGAGTTTACAACTCAAAGAGAAAATATATGTGAAAGGGGTAAGTTACAATGAAGAAATGGCTAGAGGAAAATGTGCTACTGTCCCACGGATCCCACGGATCCCTTACTTAAGGGATCCGTCCAGTGTAAATTGGGGGAATTGTGGGACGCTCCTCTTTGCCCATGGGTTTTGGGTCATGGGTCATGGGTTATGGGTCTTAGACTTTGAAAGTTTGATACATGAAGTACGGGAAGATCAACGTTTCATGTTTTATCATCTCTTCGAACGTTTCGATGAGATTAAACCTAAACAAACTTGAGCTAGAGGATTTTAGTGGTGTCCTAGTATCAAGCGTTACTTAGATAAGTCTAGTAATTCCAAGTCATGTATCGATCATTTTCTTAGTTTTTAGAGTCATGTATATCATACCTCTAGTTTTATTAAATGAAATTACATGCTAATTGCTATATTTCTGAGTATATGATTATGTTGTATAATACATATCTCACTTTGATGTTAACATTATTTGTTATATCACCATTGCTGAAATCAGTCATCAGCCAGACGAATCCCTTTAATTTGCCTAGACGGATCCCTACAAGAAGGGAACCGTGGGATCCGTGAGACAGAAAACTATTTCTCTACTAACTTGAGTCATATTTGTAGGAAATTATGCATTATACCTGTTTTCTAATCTTTGTTTTGTAGTTATTCAATTTACACATGAAGATTTTAACACTCTAAAGCTAGGGGGAGCTTTGTGTCAAAGCAATACATTGCAAAATCACTTGCAATATTAGGATTACATTTCATGACGTCCCTTTGCAAAGTTGCAATCATCAAGGGGGAGCATATTCGTCACATAAACGAAATCGTTTGCAAACTTAGTTGCAAATGAACTAGCTTAGTATTATTTTTCTTGACGCCCTCACATAGGGATGGACTCGTCAAGGGGGAGTTAAGACAAGATCCTTTCCCGTTACTTGCTCTCTACTTTTTCTTTCTTTTCTGTTTTTCACATGTTTTTCTTAAAACAATGTGTTAGTTTCCTTTCGAAGCTCTTTTTGTTTCGACAAAAAGGGGGAGAAGAAAGTAAAAACTACAAATTCAAACCTTCACGAATTTTAGCTTTTCCTTAAAATAATTTTATGTTTTGTCATCAACAAAAAGGGGGAGATTGTTAATACAAATAAGCCCTAAAAACATTTATTTATATTTTAGGATCTTCTAATGTTTTGTCGATAACAAACGTAAAATCATTTTAACGAAACAAATAAAATACGTAAATAGTTTGAGCCAATAGTTTTCTAACACACTTACGTTTTCACATAAAACACTAAAACATGTATAAGTGATTTTATGATTTAGTAATACATATGTACAACAACTAGTGTTTATATATTGGGAAAATATATACATAACTAGTATGTAATATATAATGGGTAAATAACTACAACCCATGAAGCATATCCATAACCCATGGTATTGAACCATACCCACTTGACTAGATACATTGCACTCATTAGATACATTGTATCTAAAGAAATACCCATGGATCAACCCATGACCCATGACCCATGACCAAAATACCCATGGGCAAAGAGGAGTGTCCCACGGATCCCTAGCTTTACGCTAGAAGGATCCCTTAAGGAGGGATCCGTGAGATCCGGGGAACAGTAGGCATTTTCTCTCTATAAATAGTGAGCCATTTCTTCATTGTTTCTCACCCCTTTCTCACATACTTTCCCCTTGAGTTAAAAACACTCTAACCCCAGATCCAAGTGATCTATGTTTGTAGTTTTGTTTTTATGTGATTCTCTAGGTTTCTCTTAAAGGCGAGATCACCACCTTTGAAGTCAAGCAAGCTCAAGTCCATGAGTTGCCATGCTTCCTCATCATCAAGACTACTGAAGTCCTCTTGTTGATGGTTCTTTTCTTTCTTTTAAGAAGTGTAGTGTTGAAGACATTAGTGAAAATGTCTCAAGTGTCAAGAAGAAGACATTAGTGAAGGGTATCGATCGTCCGTGTTTGTAGGCATTAGTGAAGGGTGCCTAGAAGTCAAGTCACAAGACATTAGTGAAAGGTTTCTTAAATATCTAGTCAAAGGTATTAGTGAAAGGTGACTAAGATGTACATTCGATATGGTGTGTTTCGATGTACAAGATAGATTAGTATTGGATCCAAGGATATTGATATCCTTGATGATGTTGTAATAAGGAGTTGGTCTCCTTTGGGGTTAGGCGATTGGTGTAGTGTTGGGTAGTAGTTCCTCCATTGTAATGGAACTCAGTACGTAGCCTAGTACCAGATAAAGGGTAGGCGACGTTGTGGTAGGTGTGATTCACCTTGGTGTGAAAGAACCCGGTGGTTAGCCTAGTACCGGAAAAAGAGTAGGCAACGTTGTGAAGGTTTCTCCATCATAAGGAGTCGGTGTTGTGTAGTGATTACGAACTCTCGAGTAGGTGACTCGGGGAGTGGAGTAGGGCAAGGAAGGTGTCCTTGTAGCCGAACCACTATAAATACTCGCGTTGTGGTTTTGTGCTTCTTACTCTTTATCTTTTCATTACATGTTTATATTTCTCTATGCTTGTTTGTCAACATCCAACACACATCCAAATAGATTGACATAAGTCGATCTAAATAGTTTAAAACGAGTTTTAATTGGCAAAACTATTCAACCCCCCCCCCCTTCTAGTTTTCTACAATTGGCATCAGAGCTTCGTTACCAAGTTTCTTTAAGTATATTGTACTTTAAAAACTTGATATGATCCATGGTTAATTGAAAACTACAAAGAAGGTTTTTCATAAAAACAAACACCATGTCTTTTAAAACTCTTTGTTTGGATGTTGATTAGATAACAACATTTGTCTTATTATTTATTCTTCATTTAATTGCACTAATCCTCTTTGTCATATTGCTTAGTCAAAGCTCATACCTACCAAGCCATAGGAATCTCTTGGTAACAAGAATACCTTCCCTAAGAAGGTATCTTAAACACAAAGGAGCCGGAATTGTCTACTGACATTTGTTGTGTCATTTGTAAAGACATTCCTAAGTGCATTAGAGGTATGACTTTCTACTTATCTCTAAATGACATTAGCTTGATAATTAAGTATGCCTACATAGGTATTTATATGATTATCTTTTGTGCATATACATGTATTACATGTAGCTTCATTAGGAAGTCTTTTCTCACATACGTGTTACTTTTTCATCTAAAGTTGTTGTCTATAAAACTTGTGTTTTATTTCACTTAATCCAAAAAACATATATTTCTAATAATAAAACAAAACACAAATCTCAAAAATTCCTCCTTTCCCATAAATGAACCATCCGTCGTCCACTATATCAAATCCCCACTTTTTCAAATCTTCCATTTTCAAAAAATTACCTCTCATTCAAAATTTCATCTTCCTCTCATCTCATCTCATCTCAAACCAAAACCAAGAAGGTTCGTCATCAACATGGTTTACATCGCCCTCGTGCTCATCGCCTTAACACTCATCGCTCTTGTGTTCCCTATAATGAAGTTCACATACGAAGACATATACATTGTGTTGTTAATCTACATTGGGGTTATATATCCAATCCTTTGTATCATTCTTAACATTGAAATGAAATATTATTAATAGTCTAGTTTATCTAGGTTATTATTATCATAATGTGTTTGTCATTTCTTTTGATTTATATCTTTCGTACTCTTTCGTGATACATTAGAAACCATGAATGCATGCTAAAAGAAAATGTAGGCTAAAACACATATTTTGGTATAAAACCATTAAACTTATGTTTTTATCAAAAATCTGCTTTTGTTACTGCAGATCTACGGATCCCCGCAAGTATACTAGCCGGATCCCTTATAGAAGGGAACCGTGGGAACCGTCCTTCTAGATAACAGATTTTCCATGCAAAATAAAAACCACTTTCTTTCTAAAAGAAATGTTCTACTTGAATGTCAAACATTAAGTTAGTTAAATGTTATTGCTAATAAACGTCTTGTAAAAACGTTAGGTAATCATTGTTTTACCTGTAATACGTTACATCCTATTAACTTGTCTTTCCTATAGGTTTCGCTATATCGCATGAATATGAGTTTGATTTTTCACTCACTAGCGTCTACACTCCTAATATCTCCCTTGAGCCCAACACACCTGGCAATCATGTCCGTGGGTTCAATAATCTCGAAACATGTCACTTCCACGAAGGACGTATTGTCGACACTCCTCTACATAACGAAGAAGGTATCAATACCTCCTTCCGAACCATAGGATTGGAATGTCTTCTCGAAATTAACGAGAAAATATGTCCAAGGTTTGTATTGGAATTCTTTCGTCAAGTCGAACTCGTTCGTAACGAGGATCGTTCTCTATCTCTTTGGTTTTGGATCAAAAACCAAAAGTTTGTTTTAACCCTTGGGCAATTTGCTCAAATTCTCCGAATTCCAAATCATGGACAATGTGCCTTCACCGAAGATTGGTCTCTTGATTATCTCTTCAACTTTCGTGAAGAAAATAGTCCAAATTGTTCTCACATACCCTCCCCGGAAGATTTGAATCGCATAATATGCAAACCTCGACCATATTACTTTGATCCAAACATTATCTTTACACGGGACATCCGAGAAGAGTACAAACCTCTTGCACTCATCCTACGTGAAAATGTTTGGAGTCTTAGGGGAAATCGAGAAATCCTTCTCGCTTGTTGTGCTCACATAATGTATTGTTTGCTAACACAACAACCATACAATCTCTCCTACTTCTTCGTAAGGCGAATTGTAAATCTTCAAGGCTCCAAGAACAAAATCATCCCCTATGGAATGTTCTTGACGCTCCTTTATCATAACATCACGTACTTCCACCCTCAATTTCAAAGTCCGTTGTATGTACTTGTGAACAAGATGATGGAACCTCTAAATACATCTCTCATGAAGACTTTCTTCATTCATGAATCAGAAAACACTCATCAACCATTTGATGATCCTTCTGGCGAAAACGCTCAAGGAACTTAGTAATCTTTCAAATAGGATCAATCCTTAGTATTCATGCTTTATCAATGTAATCCAATTTCTCTCATGAAATAAAACATTTTACATTTGATATCTTAGTGTTAGAACCTCTTTAACTAACCTTTAAATATAATGCATTGTCAAAATCATTGCATACCTTTAGTAAAGGTTTTGCTTAGCAGATAGACGGATCCCAAAGGTTATGCTAGACGAATCCCTACTCTTAGGGAACCATGGGATCCGGCAAACAGAAAATGCAATTGCAATCATTGTATTTCAAACATGTCCTTAGAACACTTCACACTAAGTTAGACATAGTTCCTTAAGGCAAATTGAGTCCTTATCAAGTTAAGTAGATCTTTCGTACTCACACATAACTCACCTAGATCACACTCAAGACGCTTGTAGATCTATCGTTTCACTTAAACCCATTACTCTTCCGCTCTCAAGCACACTCATCATTTCTCACATGATCCCTCACATCTAGCTTTGGAAATCTTTCAATTATGGCAAAATTGATCATAATCATCCTTATCTCAAAATTAGTCGAAATTAATCAAATTCTAGTTTCTCCATCTTAAGCCTTTAGGATATTCTCCAAAACATTATCCTAAGTCACTATCTGATCTCTAGGATCATTTAGCCCCATTTGACACTCTCAAAATCTTTAGTGTTATATTTGTTCATTCATTGGTACTCATGAAAGTTCCAATTTCTTCCATAAAAGGCAATCATTAGCTACATCACTCATTACCCTTAAGTACTTAAGCACCTCTTCATTTAAGACACTTAGATGAACTGAAAAACTCAAGAAGAAATAGACATTAGACCTTACAAAACATCATTGCATCTTTTCCAAGCTGCTGAGAGACGGATCCCTAGGATTAGCGTAGGCGGATCCCTCAAAGGAGGGAACCGTGGGATCCGTATGACAGATTTATGTCAACTCTAGCCAAAACAATCATTTCAAGCTCATCTTGCTAACTTGAACACTCCATCTCATCTTAAATGAGTTCCTAGATTAGTACAACTCTGAAGTTGACTCTTGTGCATGTTAATCATCACATTCCAATGAATTTTAGTGGCTTAAGTCTTGAATGCACTTGCCAAGTCCCTTGCTTTATAAACCATATTGTTAGGACTTCTAAATTCATCATCTTTATCCTCATTTTCAGCACTTAGAAATCTTTACAAACCTTTTGAAATCATCTCATCATGAGGAAAACTCCAAGTGGTAACTCATCAACCAAAGAACCACCCAAGAAAATTGCTCGTGTTGTACACGAAATCTCTTCAACCGAATCATCTCCGGTCAAGTCCAAAAATGCAAGGATTTCTCCTCCACCAATCAAACCAATCCCTAAAAGGATAGTACCCACAAAACTACCTATGCCAAACACCACCATACATCCTAGGCCAAACAATCCCATCTCCACTAAACCATCACCATTGGTTCCTAGAGCTATCTCATTCACAACTCCACTATCATCACCACACCTCTACAATTTAGAGGATTTGCCTCCTAGGCCGTCTCATCCTCCTCCACCGGCAACATTCTCATCATTAGGAGGAATAATGGTACAAAATCAAGGTGTTGAGTCAACATTAGCTCCGGCTTCTGTTTCGCCGTCACTATCATATAATCCCATTTAGATTATGAGAAATTATCAAAGTCAACCACCCGACCATATGGAAGTTGACACTTCTCTACCATCACCATCATTCTTGGTCTAGCCATCTTCAAATGTACCTCCACCAATTCCTCCGTCGTTTGAGGCTCCCCAACCCGCTTCACTTGAGCCTTTACATTAAGCAATTTCTTTTCTTACACCACCACTACCTAGCCATGACAAAGATTGCTATCAGTGTCAACATGTTGAAAGTTTGATACATGAAGTACGGGAAGATCAACGTTTCATGTTTTATCATCTCCTCGAACGTTTCGACGAGATTAAACCTAAACAAACTTGAGCTAGAGGATTTTAGTGGTGTCCTAGTATCAAGCGTTACTTAGATAAGTCTAGTAATTCCAAGTCATGTATCGATAATTTTCTTAGTTTTTAGAGTCATCTATATCATACCTCTAGTTTTATTAAATGAAATTACATGCTACTTGCTATATTTCTGAGTATATGATTATGTTGTATAATACATATCTCATTTTGATGTTAACATTATTTGTTATATCACCATTGCTGAAATCAGTCATCAGCCAGACGAATCCCTTTAATTTGCCTAGATGGATCCCTACAAGAAGGGAACCATGGGATCCGTGAGACAGAAAACTATTTCTCTACTAACTTGAGTCATATTTGCAGGAAATTATGCATTATACCTGTTTTCTAATCTTTGTTTTGTAGTTATTCAATTTACACATGAAGACTTTAACACTCTAAAGCTAGGGGAGCTTTGTGTCAAAGCAATACATTGCAAAATCACTTGCAATATTAGGATTACATTTCATGACGTCCCTTTGCAAATTTGCAATCATCAAGGGGGAGCATATTCGTCACATAGACGAAATCGTTTGCAAACTTAGTTGCAAATGAACTAGCTTAGTATTATTTTTCTTGACGCCCTCACATAGGTATGGACTCGTCAAGGGGGAGTTAAGACAAGATCCTTTCCCGTTACTTGCTCTCTACTTTTTCTTTCTTTTATGTTTTTCACATGTTTTTCTTAAAACAATGTGTTAGTTTCCTTTCGAAGCTCTTTTTGTTTCGACAAAAAGGGGGAGAAGAAAGTAAAAACTACAAATTCAAACCTTCACGAATTTTAGCTTTTCCTTAAAATAATTTTATGTTTTGTCATCAACAAAAAGGGGGAGATTGTTAATACAAATAAGCCGTAAAAACGTTTATTTATATTTTACGATCTTCTAATGTTTTGTCGATAACAAACGTAAAATCATTTTAACGAAACAAATAAAATACGTAAATAGTTTAAGCCAATAGTTTTCTAACACACTTACGTTTTCACATAAAACACTAAGACATATATAAGTGATTTTATGATTTAGTAATACATATGTACAACAACTAGTGTTTACATATTGGGCAAATATATACATAACTAGTATGTAATATATAATGGGTAAATAACTACAACCCATGGAGCATATCCATAACCCATGGTATTGACCCATACCCACTTGACTAGATACATTGCACTCATTAGATACATTGTATCTAAAGAAATACCCATGGATCAACCCATAACCCATGACCCATGACCCATGACCAAAATACCCATGGGCAAAGAGGAGCGTCCCACGGATCCCTAGCTTTACGCTAGACGGATCCCTTAAGGGAGGGATCCGTGGGATCCGGGGATCAGTAAGCATTTTCTCTCTATAAATAGTGAGCCATTTCTTCATTGTTTCTCACCCCTTTCTCACATACTTTCCCCTTGAGTTAAAAACTCTCTAACCCCATATCCAAGTGATCTATGTTTGTAGTTTTGTTTTTGTGTGATTCTCTAGGTTCCTCTTAAAGGCGAGATCACCACCTTTGAAGTCAAGCAAGCTCAAGTCCATGAGTTGCCATGCTTCCTCATCATCAAGACTACTGAAGTCCTCTTGTTGATGGTTCTTTTCCTTCTTCTAAGAAGTGTAGTGTTGAAGACATTAGTGAAAGATGTCTCAAGTGTCAAGACGGAGACATTGGTGAAGGGTGTCGATCGTTCGTGTTAGTAGGCATTAGTGAAGGGTGCCTAGAAGTCAAGTCACAAGACATTAGTGAAAGGTGTCTTGAAGATATAGTCAAAGGCATTAGTGAAAGGTGACTAAGATGTACATTCGATATGGTGTGTTTCGATGTACAAGATAGATTAGTATTGGATCCAAGGATATTGATATCCTTGATGATGTTGTAATAAGGAGTTGGTCTCCTTTGGGGTTAGGCGATTGGTGTAGTGTTGGGTAGTAGTTCCTCCATTGTAATGGAACTCGGTACTTAGCCTAATACCGGATAAAGGGTAGGCGACGTTGTAGTAGGTGTGGTTCACCTTGGTGTGAAAGAACCCGGTGGTTAGCCTAGTACCGGAAAAAGAGTAGGCAACGTTGTGAAAGTTTCTCCACCATAAGGAGTCGGTGTTGTGTAGTGATTACGAACTCTCGAGTAGGTGACTCGGGGAGTGGAGTAGGGCAAGGAAGGTGTCCTTGTAGCCGAACCACTATAAATACTCGCGTTGTGGTTTTGTGCTTCTTACTCTTTATCTTTTCATTACATGTTTATATTTCTATATGCTTGTTTGTCAACATCCAACACACATCCAAATAGATTGACATAAGTCGATCTAAATAGTTTAAAACGAGTTTTAATTGGCAAAACTATTCAACCTCCTCTTCTAGTTTTCTACAGTATTATTACTTGTTTAGTGTTTTACATGAAAAATGTAAATGTGTTAGTAAACTATTGACTCAAACTATTTGCGTATTTTATTTGTTTCGTTAAAATGATTTTACGTTTGTTATCAACAAAACATTAGAAGATCGTAAAATATAAATAAACGTTTTTACGGCTTATTTGTATTAACAAAAGTAACTTTCGAAATGTATATATATTTGTACTTTCCTTTATTAAGATGATGCAAATACTTTTTAAAATTCGATATGGTGAAAACATTTCAAAAATAAAATATAAAAATTTGTGATTAACAAATTTAACTTGTTTGGCGTATACAATGTACTTAAGTTTATCACACCTTTTATTAACTACTTGTAAAAATAAGCCGTTACCAACCACTTTAACTTTCTAGCTTCATAATATTACTCACTACCGACTCTAGATTGCCGCAATTTTGCACGGTATATTATGTAGGGTATTGGTGGTCGCACGCACGGTCTGTAAAACGTGCATAACGACAAATAAATAGATAAAGACCATGAAGACCAAACCTCTAATACACAAATCTCATAATCAAAGATATAATATAAGCCTAACACGTATGAAGAGTGTTTATATAATATGTAACACCCCCAAAACGGATACAGCGGAAAACAACGTGGGGTGTTAATCAATTGGTATTCACAACACCATGTAATAAAGAACGGAATACATACTCTATTAAAGTTTCATTAATATTAAAAGAGTTTTACAATAATGTCAAGTGCGGAAAATATGACCCATAAGTTTAAAGTAGTCCCATAAAAACAAGTCATAGTTTGTGTGAAAACACTTCAGTTGAAAATCTATGACCAATGCCATCCCATATCCTTGCCTGCATATTAGCTACCTGAGAAACACATGCTAAAAGTCAGCAAAAACGCTGGTGAGTTCATAGGTTTATCATAAAACAATAAAATCATAAGTTGGACTAAGTGTGTGGATGAGCATTACAACGAATATAATGTCATACCAAAAAAGTCTATTGCGATATCACTAAGTTCATGCAACCGAAACTATAATAGTGGGCATGCATCTAGAAGCATGTAAATAAATAAATTGGCCCGAAAAGTGTTTATCCCAAAACACTTGAATTTGACATGTTATACGCTCGCGTTTGCCTATCCGGTCAAACCGAACGGGGATGTCACTCCCAATAGATCTATATATAACATTCGCGCTTCCCAGCAGGAATTGAGGGTTCATGAAGTGGGGCACTTATGGGATACAAAAGGGCTTAGGCTAATCTACGCAATAGTTTTCATAAAACTTTAAGTTTTAGTCTAAAAACAGTTTTGCATGTTTCTCACCCCATAATTTATAAAACAGTTTAGCAGATAAAGTTAGGGCTATAAACTTAACTCAGCAAAAGCAGTCTGAAGTAACAATCAAACAGTGACAGTGGGCGACTCTGACACGCAACATAAATTAGTACGACAAGTTTAGTTTTTATTTCATATTAAGACTCGACAAAGTTTAACTAAACTTTATATGTTTTACAGTGTTTGTGTTGTTGTTGCTTGTGTGGCATGGTATAAGTTTGAAAATAGTTTTTCAAAAGTTTGTGAGTATTTCGGCTTATGGAAGTGTAGAAGTATAGAAAAATATTGAGAATGAACGAAGCTTCGGTTCAATAATAATCGAATGACGGTGTACAAAAAATCAGTATGTATATTATAAGACGTATACAGTTTACAAGAGCGAGATATATATACATATATTAAGTGTATGTATATATATTTTCCATATCATTTATTATTTAAAATAAATGTATCTGTTTTATAGAAAACTAAGTTTTAACATAATTTATTTGTATTAGAAAAATATATGTAAGTTTTAATAAATACATTTCCAAGACAATGAATATATTTTGAAAAGTGTCAATTATAATTCTTTAGAAAAATGTTATAATTTATGTTTTCAAAAATATATTTCGTTTGTAAATCGTAAAATAGTAAGTATGTTTATAGAAAATCAGGCATGTGCCGCGTGTATATTCTATTTATTCAAGTTGACTAATTGTCAAGAGCTTGCATCTTCTATTTCATAAACTTTAGTAACCGGTTTAATCATCGAAAATGTATGTCTATGAGTTTATATATCGTATCATTTAAAAGTGTGAAAATCCTTTTGTTAAGTTGTAAATAATGATAGTGAACATTGCTTTATTAGTTTATCTTCTAAGCTCATTTATGTTAAGTATTTGTATCGTGTCTTGTTTTATTATAGATGTAAAATAGTCGTATGTCGTGTTTACAAATGGGAGTGTCGAGTGCAATGGCGAGTCGAAACGAAATGAAAAACAATTCGTAAACTATGTCGGAAAGTTCGAGACGATGCATGTCATGCGCCCTGGTGGGCTGTTAATAAACCGAGCGGACCCTCAAATGAAACTGGGCTTCGGACCAGTTACAATTACACACACTAGTTTGTTTTAAAAACTTTTGTTGGGATTCTTGCTTACACAAACCAAGCACACCCATTAAACTGTTATGGGCCTCGTGGCCCATTAACTCTTAACCTAAACTAAACTCTTTTACCGTCTAGTAAACTTGAGCCCAACACACCACTACCCTTTTACTAATTCACAGTTTTGTTGAAACTGTGTTTTTTTGGAAACCATTTTGACGCCAAGAGGAAACAACAAAACGCACACCAAATGGTTCAAAATGCTAACTCAACGGCTTTACGACTAGTGTTTCTTGGAGTTCAAGTTTAAAAGGGCGTCTCACACACCCTCGGGGTATCTCGTTGAAACTCAAAAACAACAAGAAAATACACAAATGACAATCCAACTCGAGGCATTAGTGATCAAAATGACACTTACGGGGTGTTTTCTTATTCCTAGTCGCGGAAAAAATTTAAGCATACGTAAACTAAACAAGAGTATACAAGCTTGACACAAGTCGAAAATTACTCAAGTCTTGACATAAACCGAAGCTAAACAAGTTGGTAAACAAACAAACTAAGACCCATAATGGTAAACAAGCTCGTTATAAGTCAAAAACTCATTTAAGTCATTAAGACGAAGCTAACACAACTAATAAGTCTCTATCATGAGTCGATTACCAAGTTTAGTTTTATCAGGTTCTTTTATCATACTTTGCCAACAACAACAACATTAACAATAATCAAGACCACTTAATCCTTCCATTTATTTTCATACGATCGGTGTTAAAAAAAAAATAATAACTTCAACCAATAAATTAAAACAACAACAAATTCAATGAATCAACAAAATGAAAAAGTATAATCCTTTTTACAACAACAAGGGGTAGGAACGTTAATTAGAACAGGAAAGGTGTCAAACCAAGAAACAAGCCACACCCAAGCCCCATTAGACACCACATCCGCTACTTTGTCATTTAAATTAAATCCTGCATTAGTAATAGCTCTATATGACAATTGGGATATTAAAGGGCAGTTTATATCCCACTTATCTAACCAAACTGAAACTTGTTTCCCATTCCCTAGCTTGTACCATATATAAGGACGAACGAGGCTTCGAATTTGCAAGTTCTTTCGCCAACCCCAGCTTACATTAGACGGGATACAAACATCCCAAAAACTTATATGTTTAAGCTTGTATGAGTGTATCCACTTAATCCAAAGAGACTCTTTATGATTAAGGAGCTTCCAAATATTCGACGTCATCAAAGCAACACTAAACATATCGAGCCTTCGTATCCCTGACCCACTTTCACACTTTAGGATTCATACGTCTTCCAAAGAGACTTTCGCATTTACCCCGTTTCATATCTCCTTGACACCATAAAAAGCCACACAAGAGCTGTTCTATAACATAAATAATACCTACAGGGAGAATAAAAACATATGCCTAATAAATATGCATTAACGAGAGCACAAAACGCACCAATTGGAGTCTACCAACTAAAGACAACCATTTGTTCTTCTAGTCCCCGGAGTATACGCTTTCGCACACGCTCAACAAGAATTTTGAAATCCTTATAAAGAAGCCTAGACGAAATAAGAGGAACTCCCAAATACTTGATCGAAAGGGTACCTTCTTCAAAAGGCATATTCCATATGACATATTCCGTTGAAATGACATATTCCATATAGGCAAAAGTTCAATATAGATCTCAAATTTACCATAGATCCAATGAACCAATCATAGTCATTTATTTTTTTAATAAAAAAAAAGTAAACTTTCACCCTTTTTTTTAAAATTAAATATCTCGCAAACCGTTAATCGTTACGCGAAAAAAATCATACCATCGCGACGAGAATTAAATTATCTTTCTATAGATATGCACTTCTATATATTTTAACGAATTTTTTTTTTTTAAATTTCGGCCCAAAAAAATCATATAATGATTTGTGAAAATCATATGTGATTCGATTGATTTGATTTTTACAAATTACATGTGATTTTTGATCATATATGATTTTACAGATCATATATGATTTTTCTATGCGGAATTTTTGAAAAAAAAAAGTTTGTCGAAAATATAAAGAAGTGCATATTTATAGAAAGATAATTTAATTCTCGTCGCGATGGTGTATTTTTTGTAGTTTGAAGATTTACCGTTTGAGATATATGTTGTTATTAAAAAAAGAGTGAAAATGGTATTTTTTTTATTAATTTTGATCAAAATGGATGGTTAAGATTGGTTTATTGGATCTATGACAAATATGAAATCTATATTGATCTCAACTCATTCCATATATTTAATCAATCAAATTAGACTTTAGTAAATATAAATGATATTTTTATGCCGTTACAAAATAATATTTTTATTGTGAACAATGCAATTATCTCAATATTCTTAAATCGTGAGCTACTTGAGACCGTACATTTTTCTAATATAAACTTATTATCGAACAAGTTAATTATGTGCAACATCTTATGTATGGGTGTTTAGTTCAAATAAGTGAATTACTATGGGAATGATAATAGGAATGGGTTTACAAATCTATCACCTTTGGTGGGTTTATTGCATACTTTTAAAGGTTTGATACCCAAGGCTTAGCTCAGTTGGGCACCTGGGCTCCTTCTAGAGTTTGAAAAAGGTTTTACCCAGGGTTCAAGTCTCGTAAGGGACAAAGAATTCAGGTTTTCCTCCTAGTGCGAAGCCGTGAGTTCTAGGGGTTCCCATTCGCGGGTCTCTCCTAGTGGTTCGGGCCTCGGGGCCTGTCCGTTTGAATGTTTAACTTAGGGGTCGGATTTCAAGTGTGATGCCGTTCTTAAAAAAAAAAAAAAAAAAAAAAAAAAAAAAAAAAAAAAAGTTTTGATACCCATATTAAATGCCAAACCCATCAACGTAATAAATACAATAGGAATAAAATTCATCCTTAATACTCATACCCTCATAGCAAACACCACTTAAACCAGAAATCTAATATTGTCGGGGCTGACTCAACACCCCCTAAATAACATTCAACGTTTTAAACAATGTCACCAAACAAACACCCACCGAAATTCCACAAGCAACTACGGAGGACTATATAAACAAGAGTATGGTAACAAACACACTCTAGGGTTAAGAAAAGAAAAAAAGCAGCACTCAGACAAAAATCATAAGAAATGAGGCAGCCAGAAGAGGAACATCAAAAAAGGTTTTTTTTAAGGTTGTTACCGCCTCTTACTGCCAATGATTTTCCTTAACCCCCGACAAAATCTCAACAACCTTAATCTGTGTACCTTAATCTATGTCTTTATGTTTGTGTTTCTGGATTTGGATTTGGGGTTTGATACCATCAACCACATCTATACCAACCTCAACACTCACACCATTTACAACAATAACAATAATAATAATAATACCAGCATCAGAACCTTAATCCATCTTTTGTTATGAGGCAGTGATGATATTAGTGAATGAGTTTTTGTCTGAGTGAATTGAGCAAAGTTTGAGATTGGCCGTATCTTGGCGTGGTAATTTACTTTGCAGCCATGGCGGTTTTATCCTCTTTGTTTCATGCCTTTTTTTTCTTACAGATCTGAGCCTCCTTTAATCATTTTAAAAAATAGTTTTGGTAATTGTAAGTTAGACAATCTGATTTGCTGTATAACTTTTGGGTGGTGTTAATGGGGTGTTTGTTTTGGCTTATACAACGGGCTTATGGCGGAGTATTTGGCTTTGGACTTATGTTTCGTAAGCTCACTTTTTGTCGCTTATTTTAAAACTTTTTGGCTTATAGAAGCTTATTTTAACAAAATAAGCTTATATAAGCCGAAAAGTTTCAAAATAAGCCTAAAAAAGTGAGCTTATGAAACATAAGCCCAAAACCAAATAAGCCATAAGCCTGATATATAAGCTGAAACAGACACCCCTAAGCTTTTTTGTCGGCTTAAAAGCTTATTTGATTTCGGCTTATGTTTTATGAGCATAAATTTTTTGATTTCGGCTTTTGTTTTATGAGCATAAATTTTCTGACTTATTTTGAGATTTCTGAGAATATATGAGTTTATTATGATACAATACGCTTATAAGTCAATAAATCTCAAAATATGCTAGAAAATTTGAGCTTTATAATATAAGTCGAAAACAAAAAAGGTGATAAGCCCACAAATAAGCTGAAACAAACACCCCCTGATAGTATCTAGGCCGGAAAAAAAAAAGCCGAGTTAAATAAGCTAGTAAGTCTAAAAATAAGCCAAAAGAAACACCCCCTAAATTATTTAAAATAATGTATTTGTGAATGGTTTGATTAATAAACATTATTTAAGCTCTGTTAAAATGTGATTTATCTTTTCATTTACTATATGTTGTAAAGTTCTGCTGTTTTTCCAAACCCGATACTGAATTATTGGATGGGTTTTTGGTTTAAGCATATTTAAAAGTGCTTATGCTTTTCAGCTTATTAGTCACCCCCTAAATAAGCCCTTTTTATGAAGCTAGTGCATGTTCTCTTCCATAAATAGCTTAATTAGGCCAAAAAATGGCATAATGTGTATTCACAGATAACCGGAAGCTGCACATTTAAGCTTACCCCAAACACCCCCTAAGTATCAGTTGGACCAATCACCAATATGAATTTTTTTTTAACAACAGACTCGATGAGGTAAAGTTTCTGAGTCGGTAAATGGTTTGTATAGAGATTTGAAACAATACATGGTAATCGGATTATCAGAGTTTTAATAGTTTGCTAATATGTGTAGATAGATCGTCCAAAACAGATTTCGATGAAGATACAGTCGATTAAGAACCTCCACCTTCTAGCATTTATTGGGATGAGACTAGGTGTCCATGGCTCGATAAAGGCCACATGTGAAAGTTTCTAACAACATATCAATGTTCTAAGAATAGGATCCGCAACTATAAGGCTACTTGTACAATTTGCCTTCCTGTTGCGCAATCTTCATAACAGAATTTCGAACTAATGCTCAGCAAAATCAATCTCTATGCAATGCAAAGGTTAAACTCAAAAATAGCTTACACGAAAATGATGTTGCTCGATGTATTAATCCTTTTTATAGCAAGTGACTTTCAAAAGATTTGCTATTAGATGAAATTTGCCTACCAAATCCATATTTGATGCAGAACGATAAGAGTACTATTTTTAGGAAACATAAATAGAAATCAGTCAACTTAGTTTTAATCTCCGAATATTAATGTCATATTTAACTACCTATAAATAAGTTTAATTTGTGGGCACAATTAGCTGACCATGATCTATTGATCTTCCTCTATATTTTGCAAATCTCCATTTTCTTCCTAAATTTTCTTCATCCTCCCTTTGCGAGTTTCTTGTTTTCTGAAACTCAACAGGGGAAATCATGCTAAAAATCTAATATGATCAAGTAAGTTTATTAAAATCATATATCATAATCTGTTTATGAACGGGATTAGCCCATAGACGACGTTTTCTTAACAAAGATGTTATGACCTTTTTTCAATGAGTTGGTCTTTGGTTTCCTGATAAACCATACATCTGGCGCGAAACAAGGTAATCCGGGCAATAACAAACCTACAAGATATGATCAAGGAGTTACTCTTTTGTTTCCTGTTGATACATTCATCTCTCGCAAAACAAGGTTATCCCGGCAACAACAAACCTCCAAGACGGGCCCGGTTGCAAGCCATCCCTGGTCCCGGTCAGCCAGCCCCTGGTCCTGGCCCAGGTCCAGGCAAAAAATGGCTAACTTTGAGCGGTAATGTCTTAACTTCTTGCATATATTAGAACATCATCATATGAACTTTAATCGATAAATAATGTTTTTCTTTTTGTGTATATTTAGGTATGGAACCATTGGTGATAGCCCAAGGCGGGTTCCCAGGTCTATTTCCAGACTCATCAGGTGCCGGGTACTCTGCGGCTATGGCAATGGGGGTGCCCGGGACCCTCAAATATTGTAACTTACAACTAACTAAAGATAATTTAGGAGTTTGTCTTCCGGACATAAAGCTAGACAACTGCACAAATGCAGCTACAAAATTCCCACAGCAAAAACGAAAGTACAACATTAATGGAAAAGACGTTGATGGCTGGTTCCCTCTTGATTTGACTATCGATGATTTCATGAAGGAAATAAGTTGTAAGTATTTGTTGCTAACCATCTATTTGTTTTCATAATCTCATTACAATATCGTCATTGTGTATTGGTTGATTCTAAGATTAAGATGCATTGCTTAAGATAAAACTGGTCTAAAGTACTTTCTATTTTGCTGATGTTTTGTCCAGTGTTGCAGAATATATACTCAAGAGCAAGTGTTTTCGACTTCGTATACCCTCCCCTACAACCCGATAGTGTTTTTGGCATTGAACCAAAAGGCAAACTATGGTTAAATGTTCAGGTATATTACATGATCTTTATTATAGTACTCATCACAAGCAGTCTGAATTAATCAACTTGTTCTGCAGAACGATCTATTTTGGAGCGCACATCAATTAAACATAATAAAATACATCGATGAATCCAAAGAATTCTTTGTAGCTGATTACATCTCATCACCCGAGATCGGTTTCCTGAAAGCTGTAGGAGGGAGTAGAACCTTTGACAGGACAAAAACTAAGCTCGTTTTCAAATTCTTGACACCAGTTGAGGTGGAGCCCACATACAAGGAAAAGTATGGCGATCTTGTAAAGAAGCTTGCGATGATTAAAACATTTGCCTCAGGAATTCTCGTCCCGAAAGATTATGTATGGCCCGTTGGGAAAGATGGATACTTGCAGCCTGCTACTACACTTGTGGCTGATGCTCATAAAGAAGGGCTGGCAGTGTATGCTGCAGGCTTTGCTTCTGATATATTCTCGAGTTATAATTATAGTTATGATCCTGCAGCTGAGTACTTGAAGTTTGTCGATAATTCACAATTTGCTGTGGATGGGGTCGTTTCTGAATTCCCGGGATCTGCCTCAAACGCCATTGGTAAGTAGGGTGGAAGATGGGTAGCAATGGGTACGGGTCAAAATGGGTAACTTTTTGTACGGTTTGGTTTAGGTTGACCCAAAATACTACTTATCCAAAATGGGTAACTTTTTTAGCTGATTTCTTCGGGCGACTTTTGACCCTTTTGACATTCATCTGTAAAGCTAATTTCTTTTACGGGTAAAAAATTGTCACAAATAGTAAACAGTTTTTGTTTTGGTAATTAGGTAACACAAACTAATAAAACCTTGCGATTGCAGCCTGCTTAGCTCACGGTCCAAATCCAAGCCCGAAGATCGCAACTACTTTGGTCATATCTCACAATGGAGCGAGTATTGATTACCCCGGGTGCACGGATCTTGCATACAAGAAGGCCATCACCGATGGAGCTGACATAATTGATTGCAATGTCCAAATGTCCAAAGACAGTGTCGCCTTTTGTCTCGACTCAGCTGATCTACTTGGGAAAACTAATGCAGCAATGGCATTTATGGATCGATCCACTTCAATCCCGGAAATACAACCAAAAAGTGGTGTTTTCACATTCGATGTGACATGGACTGAGATCAAATCCGTCAAACGTAAGTAGTTTTACTCTCTTTGGCTATGATCGACTCGAATGCATAATCCATAATGCGTCCCCTTTCTCTTCAACTTATTTTCACTTGGTTGTAGCCTTGATTCAAAACCCGTTTCAGTCTGGCGGATTGCTACGAAATCCTAAAGCAAAGCATGCTGGAAAGTTTCTAACATTACCGGAATTCTTAGAGCTAGCAAAGAAGAATGCATCAACTGTCGGTGTTCTCATCGGAATCCAAGTAAGTTTCCAACATTCCCAGAATTTCAATCATCATTATAAAAGCCCCCGAAACTAAAAGCTACATTTCAGCACCGAAAATAAAAATGTTCAAGTTCCGCGGGTAAGTGTCTAATATCATTATTGATAATATCTTAGAATGCAGCATACCTAGCATCGAAGAAAGGCCTTGACCTTATCGGCACGATCAATAATGCACTAAAGAAGGCGAATTTGGACCCTAAACAGCAAGTTTTTATCCAATCAGACGATACATCAGTGTTAGCAAAGTTTAAGTCCTCAGCACCAAGTTACCAAAGAGTTTTGTTGTTTACCAAGCCGATTGCTGATGCACCAAAACCAGTTACTGATAACATCAAGAAGTATGCTGATGCGGTCAATGTGGTTAAGAAATCGATCGTTCAAGAGAGCAAGATCTACTTTTCAACAGGATTGACGAAAGTTATTGATGAAATGCACGCTGCGAATATCTCAGTGTATGTTTCGGGATTCTCAACAGAGACGTTAAGTATGATGCTTGATTTCTATAGCGATCCGTATACAGAACTTATTTCATTCATTGCAGCCGGTATTGATGGCGTGATCACAGATAATCCAAAAACTGCAAGTGCATTTATGAGTAAGTTGAACGTTAATGGTTTACAATAGCAAGATGTTTTACTTGTTTAAATGAAAATCACGAATACTTGGTTGTACTAAGTTAGATGCATTATCCCATTATATTCGTTTTTTCTGTGCAGGGAATCCATGTGTCGATCCAAATAGCACGGCCCCATTTGTATTCATGCCTATTAAACCTGGTGATTATCTAGCTCAAGTTGAGCCTGCGGTTTTGCCACCAGCATCAGCACCTATTCCTCCGCTTCAGGTGACAGATGTTGTAGATTCGCCGCTACCTCCAGTGAATTCAGGAGCACGCAAAGACTCCGACAAGGGTGGTGGTGGTGGTGATTCGTCAGGGCCTGCACAGCGGAGAAACAACGTTGATGTGGTGGCAACAACGTTATTGTTGATTGGGTCGGTCTGTGTCATATTGTGGTAAATATTTGGTTTGAGTTGAAATGGGACTTGTAGTACCATGTATTAGTTGTATGAACTTGATAGTGTTCTAAAGTTTTGGTAGATAAATATAGTTTGTCTTGCATTTCATGAATTATTTCTGAGGCTTCAATAGTTGTGACTGATTATTTAAGGGTTGAGTAAACAATTTTGGCTGCTCAGTTTAGCAGTAGCTGCAACAAAACTACTTTTAAAGTACTGTCTGGAATTGCTTATTATACGGTACATAAAGAGTTTTGCGAGTGTTTAGGATTTCTTATTCGAGCTCCTTATCGGATTATTTAAGAGTGAAATACACAATTTCAAATAAGCAACTTAAATGTAAGCATTGTCTGTCTGTAATCATGCCATATCACATTATCCCTTTCAAAACACAATGCCAAACACCCCTTAACGACATTCATATTCATTTCGAGATTCAAATCATTGACACATGAGAAATAACGAAAAACCTGCATAACAGAAAAAACAACCTTTTACATTGTGTGTATATATCATTTCACAATTATGGGAGAAAACAAACATAAAAAATGTTCTATTTTTCGTTAATTACCTTAAAACAAACATAAAATAAAAATATCAAGAAACTTAAGTTTACAATTTTTTTTTGTAAAACAAAGTCCCTGATACATCCAAGCAATCGCACTTGGGACTTATAAATATCTCATAACTTTATCTTTTTATCAATGTGGGACAAATTATTAAGTTATATTTGCGCACCAAATGTTGTTATACCATAATTAGAAATGTAGAATCACAAGTAGAGAGATAACTTGTTTGATAACTTAGAACACCTTAAAATGTTTCTCATCCTCGGTGGTCGGTCGCGGTGGTGGTACACTGGTTCTTTCACTCGATCACTTGCTATCAACTCTTTTGATTTTTCTCGTTGACGCCGTAACTTTAGACGTGAAGACCCAATGTCTTTTTATCCATCAAACTATTTATATACAGTATGATACAATACAAATAAATTTGAAGAAATTTATATAAACACTAAAGTGTAATAGCAATGATTTAGCTTGTTGGAAATGTTAAAATAAAACAACATTTGGACCCGGGCCCGTTACTTCTATATATCCATAATTAGTCTTGTATTAGTTGTACGAACTTGATAGTGTTGATTATTTCTCTTAAGTTTTGGTAGATAAATATAGTTTTATAGGCTTCAACAGTTATGACTAATTATATTAGGGTCAAGTAATCAATTTTGGCTTATGAGTTCACCAATAGCTGCAACAGAAACTACTTTTTAAGGTGGTGTCTCGAATAGCTTATTAAAACCATTTTTCTGCTTATTGCTTTATAATACGACACATAAGAAGTTTTGCGAGTGTTTAGGATTTCTTATTCGAGATCCTTATTTGATTATTTAACAGTGAAATAAGCAGTATTGAATAAGCAACTTAAAAATGCTCATTTTAGATGCATCAAATCATTGCTATTCGAGCTCCATATCCATCTGTAATCATTCCAGATCACATCCCTTTCAAAAACATAATGCCAAACACTCCCTCAACAACATTCATATTCATTTCAAATCATTGGCAAATGATAAATAAGAGAAACTATACAAACAGAAATAACAACGTTTTACTTTCATTGGCTTATATTTCATAAATAATTACATCGAAAAACTTTAAATAAAAAAACATGTAAGTTTCTACTTTACAAATAACAAATAAGTTTTTAGCTTTTGTAAAGTAGAAACATCACTAGTTTAGCATTGTAATCACGCTAGAGATTTATAAAGGTCTCACAACTTTTACTTTTTATCTATGTGGGATAAATTTTTGACATCCTAGGCACAATCAATTGTGCACTAAAAAGGCGAATTTGGACCCAAAAAAACAAGTTTTGATCGCATCCAACGACACATTAGTGTTAGCAAAGTTTAAGTCCTCAGCACCAAGTTACAAACAGGAGAGTTTGGTTGTTTACCAAAACGATAAGTGATGCGCAAAGACCAGTTACTAATGACATCAAGAAGTATGCCGATGCAGTTAATGTATTTTGAAATTCGTCATTCAATAGAGTAACTTCTCCACAGGATTGACGAAATGCATGCTGCGAAAACCTCAATTTATGTTTCGAGATTCTTGACAGAGGCGCTAAGTATGATGCTCTTTTTTTTTATAGTGATCCGTATGACCGTATGCAAAACTTGTTTCGTTCATCCCATTCAGTAGGTGTGATCACTGATTATCCATAAGCCGCAACTGCATTTATCACTAAGTATGTAAAACACAAATCGCTTAGAATAGCAAGATATAATACGTGTTTTATCATAATGGTACGATCAAAAATTCTAAATAATACTCCGGAGTAACATAAACATGACCTAAAAGAAAGCTACACTGCTATTGAAAAAATAAATATACATCATTACTGATAATTTTTGTTTATGAGCAGGGAATCCATATGTCAATTCAAGCCGCACAGCATCACCGCATCAGTCGTGTTTTTAGCAATCAAACCAGGTGATTACCTTGCACAAGTTAAGCCTGATGTGCCACCGGCAGCTGTGCCTATTCCTCTAGTTCAGATAACGGACATTAATTTTCGATCCACTCCTACCTCCAGTGAATGCTGGAGCACGTAAAGACTCCTGAAAAGTGGTGGTGGTTCATCGGTATCTGCTCACTGGAGAGTCGCTGGCAACAATGTTATTGTTGATCAGGCCGGACTATGTAATAGCGTGGTAAATGTTTGGTTTGGGTTGAAATGGGAGTTGAACCATGTAGCATACTAGCATTATGTAAGAGCTTCATAGTGTTAATTGTCTTTTTTGTAAGCATTGGTGGATAAGGGGGTGTTTGGCAACCCTTTGAAAACGTGATTATTTGATTATCACGTTTTCAAAACGTGAATAATCATGTTTTGGTGTTTGGTTGCAAACGTGATTATCATTGAATTTGCCTTCAAAACGTGGTTTTGAAATTGGAGGTAGGGACTTACTTTTTGAAAACGTGGTTTTGCAAACATCATTTATGCAAACGTGATTTTTACCCAAACACCCCCTAAATATAGTTTTATGTTACATTCCATTAGTTATTTGTGAGGTTTCAAACTATTTTCTAGACTATACACATGCATTTTTTTTCATATGAGTTTGATAGTAGTCATTTAAAGTTTTTGTTCTAAGCGTATACTTCGATTATAAATTCATATGTAACACACTTATCGTTGATACAACGATATCTCTTCTGAAATTATCAAACACCGTTTGTTTGTGGTCTACCAAAAATTGCTAAAAGGACTAAATCCCACGGCAAAATATGAAATTCTGAATGATGCTGCTTCACACTTCAGTTGTTGCCGGCACAAGGTTTATTAGCTCTAATTTAAACGAATATGAAATTTCGGAACAACACATGAAGGGTATACGGTATACCATCACAGATCTTGAACAATTAAGCAATGTATTAACATTATGACAGAATGAATGATTACTTTCTTTTTGCTGTGTGTGAGTGTGACAATTCTGTGTGGTTATTTCTTAGTCACAAATAGAACATTCTAAATAACAATAAATTTAGTTAGATATCAGAATGAAAAGAATGAGCACAAGCATGCGCCTTGTGGTCTATCTACAGCAAATGCATAATCCATGATTGATTTACATCCCAATAGTGGCTGTCTTGTAGAATCATTTTGAGTACCCGCTGTTCACAATATGGTACAGCATTGATTGGATTTCTTTGCTTGCTTGTAAAACATCTGTTTCACAACCAACCGGTTAATTTGTGTTACATTCATTACAAACTTTTAATGATTAAATAGCACACGCTTTAATGTGAAAAGATGCACCTGTGAAGCTGCACTGAGATCTGAACTCTTCTCGACTAAACTATCCAACTTTTCACCTCTTTCAAGAACACTATCAATAGTTTTATGCTGTAAAACGATTTATCCTCGCATTAAACAATACGAACACACACAAAATAACAAAGAAGAAAAGAACTAATGCTTACAAGGATAATCTTGGTTTCATCCAACTCCCTCTGAATTTTCAACAATTTGTCTGCCTCAGCGGGATTCTATATGATTCAGAAAAGAAGCAAAGATAATATAATCAGTTGCCTCAAGTGAGAAAAACAAGTTACGGTAAAACGTTAAGAGAAAGGAGACACTCAATACATACCTGAAACCGGGCTAAGGCATCATTAAGATAAGGCCATTGATCGGTCTTATCTACTTTTACAGTCTTCCATGAATCACCATGCTTCTTCTGATATTCATCTATTACCTAGTCGATCAACAATTACCATCATGTCAGTTTTAGACTCTAATAGTCATGGATCATATTTTCCTGGTTTCTTGAAGATTATGGACGTATATGTACCTGGTTGAGCACAGAGAATGCACTTCTAACTGGATAGTGATCGTCCATGAATCCCACGACGCACAAACCATATCTGTTATATGAATGCACCTTATACTCTGTCACCCAAAAACTAAACGGATTTAGCTAAAATACACGCAAACATCACAACAGGACTTTTCATGGTCTTCTGTGATATCATATAAACATCAATTCTTATGCACATGTTTACATAATGCATGCTTCTATCTATGATTCGAGTTAATCCTTTTTGCACCAAATAATTAGATACTTCAAAATTCTTCCGATGCACTTGTATAGTTGAAACTTATAACTGAAACCAATCCCATCTTGACGACCAAAGCAAGAACTGTATCTAGGGGTGTTTGGCATTGCGTTTTGTGAGGGATTATATATTTATTGTGTTTCCAAGTCGCAAGTAATTCAATTTATAGTGTTCGGGTAGATTGAAACTAATTCCGAATATTTGAGCATAAGGGTCAATCAATCAGTTTCTGATAATTAGATTAAGAGTAGCTGCAACACAACTGATTCTAGGGGTGTTTGTGATTGCTTATTGAAACTAACCATTTGCTTATTGTGTTTTGGTATAGCACAAAAACAGTTTTGAAGAGTGTTTGGGATTGCTTATCCAAACTACTTCTGTGGTACACCGTAATAAGTATTTGTACTAAACAATCGCAAACATCCCCTAAACCTCCTTAAATAATAATTCATCACACGATATTGGGGCATTGGCGAGTGATATCACTCCCCCACCACAAACGCAAAGGTCAATCCCAAGTCCGAACTCCTGACTAAAGGTCACTAAATGTGCTCATTGCCTGAGGCTAGGTCCTTGGGGAAGGATGAGTCAGCACCCAAAAGGGTTACACATGTCATGTCAACGATTTAGACCTTTCGACACACTTTAATCTCACATCATATAAGCCCTTTCAAAACTAGGGGTGGACCTAAGGAGGTTCAGGCCACATGGATTTTTGCCACTTAATGTAAACTTTTGTCAAAAATCCGGATTTCCTCGGTCAAAAATTTTGTATTACATGTCTTGTTTAGTTAGTCGTCACTTATAAATAGGGGTGGAAATGAGCCGAACCGCTCGTGAAAAGCTCATAATCGGATCGGTAAAAAGCTCGAATGAGCCGAGCCTAAACGACACTAGGATATTTTAAGTATTAAACATATATAAAACGTTATGCATTTGTCTTATAGGCCTAAATGACAGGCTCGGGCTCGGCTACCTTAGTCCGCCAGGACCGCCACTCTTTAAAACATAATGCCAAATTGCCAAACACCCGCTCCACAAACATTCAAATTCATTTCATATGGTTAACCGTTAACACATAAAAAAAGTATGAAATAACAACCTTCGTGTTGGACAGAATGCCGTTGATCAGGAGGTGTACGTTTAGCAACGGTTCTACCAACGAACACAATAAACTGTCTAACCGTCACCCTTTGAAAATACCCGAAATGATTCACATCTGTCGCGTTAGCAAGTATAACAGGGTCCGATCCGTCTGGTATCGGGTGGCATTTCAATACGAGCAATGCCGTGATCTTCATCCTTTTCTTAGAAAAATAATATTCGATGAAGATTTACCAAGGATTAAATGTGTTTTGGGATCGAATATTGAAGCTGCATGAATTATGTAACGATGGTTAACGACGTCTGTTTTTTTATGTTTCTAAAAAAAATGTTTTGATATAAGAAAGGTAAAGAGGGTGTTTGGGATTGCTTGTTACGAATAAAAAGTAAAATAATAGGGTAGTTTGATGTGTATTGATCATAAGATAAGGGGGTGTTTGTTTCGGCTTAATAAGCCTTTTTTGTAGCTTATTTTGAATTCGGCTTATATAAGCATAGTATGACAAAATAAACTTATATAAGCCGAAAAGTTTCAAAATAAGCAACAAAAAATGAGCTTATGAAACATAAGCTTAAAACCAAATAAGTCATAAACTGACTATATAAGCCGAAACAAACACCCCCAAGTAGTCTTTTACTAATATTTTTATGATGGAAACAACTTTATAGCTAAGTGATTATTGATATTAAAGTTTAATGACTGTGTTGGCATATTTAGGGTGCATTCGGTTTGAATCTATGAATAACTATAGTAGGTATGGGCTTTGAATGAAATGGGTTTGAATAAGTAACAAATAACAAGATTCTTCAAAGCCGCTACTTCCATATGGTATGAAGAAACCCACATTTAATAGGTTTTGACATACCCATTTTCACACCAAACTTCTTTATTCATTTTTACACCCATAGACTCATACCATAACCCATTTCAAACAGCTCCTTAGCTAAACAAATAGTATAACCGCGACTTGCTAAATGCTCACGAACATAACACAACTTTTATTCACTCACCTTTAGACTAGAAGTAGTAGTAGCAACTCACTCATCGTCACCTCAACGCCACTTCAGCTTTCTATCTTTTTTTATTTTCACTCACTCTCACTCATCATACATACGTTTTGGTCACTCCCACTCGCCTTTATAAAAATATAACCCACTAAATACCCTACACACACTCACAAACAAAATATTTAATTATAAAAATCTTATTTTTTATTTGTTCCTTGCTTGATGACTGACTACCATACAGTAACTTTTTTTTGCCCCACTCACTCGTGACTTGGACAAGATGAATGGCAACTCACTCGTGAGTCGCTCACTCACTCTCAAAAACTTCCCCACTCCGTTTAACCTTAAATCATTGTCTTTCTCGATCACTCACCAATCACGTTCCATAAGTCTCACGCACGATATACGCGTAAACACACACAACACACTCTGGTATGTAATATTATTACATGCTCTTTAAGACTTCCCTCGATATCTTTTTGTGTAAAACACACACTTTTTAAAACCTTTCGGCAAAATTTGGCATTTACCATGTCATTGCACCAACAAGTCATTTGTTGCTACTATTATGGTTTTTAAAAACGAATTGCACATCGAATCAATTTTTCAAATGGCTCGCGGTTTATTTTGGTGAATTTATTTGATGAATTAGTTGAAGTTACAACCAAAGGCTTCTTGGTTCAGCAGTATGTGAGTGACCAATCAACCTATAGGTTGTGGGTTCAAGTCTTGTTGAAGACATGTGAGATAAAATTTGTTAGATAGGTTGTCAAAATTCGCCTTTGAGAAAAAAAAAAAAAAAAAAAAAAAAAAGTTTGAAGTTATAAAATAAGTGGAAAACATAGAAAAACAAAAGAAATTATTTTACAAAATAAGTGGGTCATGATCGGGTCGGGTTCCACTTGTCGGTGCACATCCATACCACAATAACTTGACTTTCACAACCTGAACTCCCAAACGTTCACACTCACAATCACTCACACACACTACACCATCCATTAATCAACTCCATCATCACCAACATCATCTTAAATACAATCATGTCCCACACTTATTAGATCCCACACAAAACCCAAACAAACACATACACAGATCTAACAAAGCATAAAAATGACAAGGAGATCTGGATCATGCATAAGGATCTGTTTAGTAACATTTGCAATTGTATCAGCATTATGTGTATCTGGTCCTGCTATTTATTGGAAATTCAAAAAGGGTTTTAGTTTTAGTAAATCTTCTTCTTCAATTGTTTGTAATCCTTGTGTTTGTGATTGCCCTCCTCCTTTGTCACTTCTCAAGCTTGCTCCTGGTAAATCTTTAATCTTACCCTTTATGTTTTTTTATATAAAAGATGTGATTTTTTATATGGGTTTTTGATCTTTAGTGGAAATTGCGTATACCCTTTTTGAATTTTGTTATCTTTTTATGTAAATGATGTGGTTTTTTATATGGGTTTTGGATCTTTAGTGGAATTAGTGTATACCCTTTTTGAGATCTTGTGTTTTTTGTATAAAAGTTGGGATTTTTAGGGGGTGTTTGTTTAAGCTTATATGTGGGCTTATGAGCTTATTTGATTTCGGCTTATATTTCATAAGCCCCAATTTTTTGACTTATTTTGAGACTTATGGGCTTATATAAGTATTATCATATCATAATAAACTTATTAAGCAAGTCTCAAAATAAGCCGAAAAATTGGGGCTTATGAAATATAAGCCGAAACACAAATAAGCTCATAAGCCACATATAAGCTTAAACAGACATCCCCATGGTTTGTTGATCTTTAGTGTAGAATTCTGTGTACCTTTTTAAGATCTTGCGTTTTTTTGGCTTAAAGTTGGGATTTTGATTTTGGGTTTTGATCTTTAGTGGAATTCTGTATACCCTTTTGATCGTTTGTTTAGTTGTTTATGTTAATTTGATTTAGTTGGGATGAAGTCCCTCTTTACTTTGGTGCTAGTGGATGTCAAGTTATTAACTTTTGATCTGATTTTTATGATTTCTGATACGGGTTTTGATCTTTAGTGGAATTAGTGTGTACCCTTGTTGTTTGTTTAGTGTTTCATGTTCATTTCATATACGCTGGATAAAGGTCCTCTTTTTTGTGTACTATGTGATGTAATTTCACTTTGATAAGCTCGTCTTTATTTTTGTGTTGATTGGGCTATGTCATGGTTTTAACATTGATAAGAGTATATATTCTGCAGTTTTTCATGTTAGTTGTAATAAGGGTAAAGCCTATCTGTTCTCTTCTACTATCTAATGTAAATTTCCCCTTTTTTATATTTTGTTATGGACATCTTTTTAATTGATTAGACTGTATTTGATCTGCGATTTTTATTAAATTTGAGTTCTATCGATGATTTGTATTGCTGTTCATGCTGTTAGATAGTTTGGGTAAAATCTCACTTTGTTTTTCTACTATTTAATGCAAAGTTCCCTTTTCTGATCATATTATCGTTAATGTCGTGTCTGATTAGGCTGTATTTGGTATAGAATTTTGTATAAAGATATATCTAGATGAGGATTTCTGTATTTTTTGGCGTGGTGTAGATTCTTTGTTTCTTATCTAGTGGAGTAAAATGTTTTAAGGAACATGAAGTTGATAATATTGAAACTAATATGCTTGATCTCTTTTGACCATGTTAGGATGCTAGAATATGTAATATGTCTCTGAGCTTTGGTAGCCTAAACTTACGAAAAAAGATTGTGCTGATCATAAACTTGGATTCAACTATTAATTCTTGTTTCTTTTCTAATTTTGCAGGCTTGGCCAATCTTTCGGTAACTGGTAAGTCTTCATCATTTATAGTTGATTAGTTTCAGTTATGGTTAGATGTGAAACCCGAGATTAGAGTTAACAATTAAGCTTTTGAGTGTATGCCTCTTAGAGTCTTAGTTACTGAACACGGTAATGATATGGGTCTTGTTCCTGAATACATGACATGATATGGGTCTTGTTTCTAGATAGACCATCACCATAAAAAAGTTCATTTTTTCGAAGTTTATATTTAGTTGATGTAGATGTCAATCTTTAATGTCGAAATATCTCAAATAATACTTTTGAATTATATTTACAAGGTTATCCATCTGATATTAAATTATAGCTATACTTTTTTTTAGAATGAATAGAGTAAAATAGACGCGCAAATTTTCTTTGAGAACAACAGATGCAACAATGATGGTATGTAAAGGTCATTATGTATAAACGTGCATTTTGTAATGAGAAAAAGTTAATTTTTTCGGGTGTTAAAGTTCAGAATAACATCTTGAATTACCCAAGTTTGCACTCATGGTGAAACAACTTCTAGTGTGGTTTTCACTTAAAATTCTACTAAGCGTTATAATGGTCATGAAGTCCGTCACTCCGTCATAAAATTGTTTAGAAAACAAAGGGAGGTCGATTAGCTGTTGAAGAACTATTAGGTACTCCTTGACTTCATGGTCAAACTTAGGACTTTCATCATTCAAAATAATATAGCCTCTACACAAATATGGCATAAGTAAACTAATTTTCACCACCACTATATTAAGTTACTAACATGGAGATACGGAAACCATCATTATAAGCCAAGTATTTTAATTGCAATATATAGCCAGTACTCAAAGGTGTAAGATGCATTCACCATGCCCGCAAATTGTATAACTAATGTATGTAGTCAAAAACTTTGATGTAAGCAAAGTATCAAAAGAAAATCTGTTATCAAAATGCCTGAGTGACACACTTGTTCGGCTTCGTAACAGATGTCTAACTGACAACTAACGGCCTGAATTTTGAAACCTCTGATTCAGAGCATCCATAGTTTTCTTCAAAGCTTTTTCCGCACCCTTTGGTAGTGTATCATCCTTTGTGTTTTCTAATTTAAAAACATGGGAAAAGGTTTTTAACTTCAGAGCATGATGAAAAACAGAAAGACGTAAAATGCTTTTATGGAACTTTTGATCTCAAAATAAGAACATTTTGTCTCATATGAACATCATGCAAACTATGCTAACTTGTACACCGTGCATCGAGCCTTGTAGATTTTTCTCCCAATTTGCGAATGTTAATTGTAAATACATGTTTTAGTAATCTACATGTTGATTTTGCTACCCAAAATCCAGATTGTGGGAAAGATGATCCAGATCTTAAGGAAGAAATGGAAAAACAATTTGTGGATTTACTCTCAGAAGAGCTAAAACTGCAAGAAACAGTCGGTGATGAACACATGCGCCATATGAACATCACGTTTGGTGAAGCAAGAAGAGTCGCCGCCCAATACCAAAAAGAAGCCGAAAAATGCAACACCGCTACTGAAACATGTGAACAGGCAAGAGAGCAAGCAGAAGCCTTAATGAGACAAGAAAAGAAGATAACCTCATTGTGGGAAAAACGAGCTAGACAACTTGGTTGGGCAGGAGAATAAGTTTATCACCAATTATTTTTCAGGATCTTTTTCCTAATATTCTTTCTTGAATCCAGGTTTTCGATAATTATAAATGTTGTACTACGTGAATTTATATAGCTACTTACATTAATTTTGTTAGCAGGGGAATAAACTTTTCCCTTGAGTAATCATACAAGTTGCATAATTCTTATGTAGTTACTATGGTGGTCTTGTTTTCATATATGGAACTTTTTAGGATTTTGATTATAGCGGGTGTTTGAGTTTGCCATTCAAAAGTGATTGTCATAGGATCAAGTACCCTGTGTTTTGATGTGATTATGTAGCTCGAAGTTCTATCACAGATTAGTTCCGTTGATAAGATCTGTGCCTAGGGATGGCAAAAAAACCCAAACCCGAACCCGACGGGGAAACCCGAAACCCGAGCTTATTGGGGCGGGGTGGGGCGGGGCATGTTTATCGGGGTTTTTGGGCGGGTTTTGGGGCCTTAACGGGGATTCTTATCGGGTTTGGGGCGGGGACGGGGCACACTATCCCCGCCCCGCCCCGAAACATATACATATACATATACATAATCTATATACGTTAAATATTGTGCTAGTATTTATGTACTAAATATAATTCTCTAATTTTTGTTAATTTTTATCTTTGTAATATTTCAAAGTGTAATCATAAAATCTTGTTTTGTTTTATAATATTCTAAAAAAGTTGTGATTTATTCCCGTGCCTAATATATTATTAATGGGTTCTCAATTTTGTAAGTTATTTCGTAAAATCATATTGTTAATAGCGTAAAAATAAGAATAAACGGGGAAAGGCATGAGTATGATGGAGGATCACGCTCAAAAAAGAAAACCCGATAAGACCCCAATGGAAAATGGGGCGGGTTTGGGGGAGCATCTCGCCCCAATGGGGAGCCCCGATAAGATCCCAATAGGGATTGGAGCGGGTTTGAGGATGATTTTTGTAATCGGATTTGGGGATGGAGATGACCGCCCCGCCCCATTGCCATTCCTATCTGTACCGTCTTGTGTGTGGTTAATACATATAAATGTTATTTAACGAGTGTAGTTTGTAACCACACTTCGTTGCGGACTTTTGCTTTTTGTTTACGTGTAAAATGGTACTTAATTATATGATTTTATTAGATGATTAGTTACATGTGATTTTACATAATTATATATATTTTTTTAACATTATTTACATAAGTATTCTAAAGAAAAATATATGCATAGTACTGATTAGGGGTGAGCATCGGTCCCGGACCGGACCGGATCATCAAAACCGAGAACCGAATTAGCCAAAAAGCCTAGACCGAGGACCGGACCGAATGTAGTCGGTCCGGTCTGGTCTCGGTTGGTCCGTCGGTAGGTCCAGTCCAACAAGACCAAAATAGTTGGTTTGTGGACCGGACCGGACCGACCGGACCGAGGACCGAATTAGCCCAAAAGCCTAGACCGAGGACCGGACCGAATGTGGTCGGTCCGGTCCGTTCGGGTCGTTTGCTCACCCCTAGTGTGGGTTGGGTTGGGGAACCCTGTGGCCGATCGGTTATGCTATCCCAAAGGGTTTCCGGAACCTTCCCAATCTCTATTTTCTAATTTAATCCTTCCATTTAACATTTAACGATCGTTAGTCCATTACACTTAATTAACTTAACGTCCGTTATATATTTCGTGTAATTAATAAATAAATATAACATTTTACATTTAATTATTAACTTTAATTCTCATACGTAAAGCGTGCACACCCGTGGTCTTGAGTTCGATCCTAACTCACGAGTACTAATTTATATCCATAAAACTAACAATAAGTGCTGACCCAGTGAGCCGTGACTGGGAATACTTTAGTAGAGAACTTGTATTTATGGGCAAGGCGGCTAAGAGGTGGGCACTTATCAATTGCAGTCGGGCTAGTGGCGGAAACAAGCTTAATAACGTTGAAGCATTTATTCAGAAATTGAGGGACTGTTGTACCGGCAAGGAAGTTGAGATGGAAAACCCGCTTGTAGTGCGTGAAACTTGCATGAGTGAGCTGTCTAATTTAAGCAAAGTCCGTGCTCTTCTTTCATCGGTTATAGAGGAGTCTGGTAAATTAGTCGAAGAACCACTCCAATTAGTATTTTGTGTTATGGCTGATAGAGGCGTTGGTTATGAGTATGTTATGGCTGATAGAGGCGTTGGTTATGAGTATCTAAAATGGGTTTCCGAAGCAGAAATTGGTGTGCTCACCTAGTGTTGTTTGTCTGAAAATGCCAACAAAGCGAGTAGTCAGTTTCTTGCCAATTTGTGTCTGAAGATCAATGTGAAACTTGGTGGCATTAATGTGAAACTTGATAGACCGTTTCCTCATTTCAGTGACGATGACAAGTTCATGTTCATGGGTGCTGAGGTGAGTCACCCAGATGAATTAAAGAGATTATCTAATTATTCGTCTATTGCAGCCGTTGTTGGCTCGGTGAATCCACCTTATGCTACTCGTTACACTGCTCGTGTGTCTTTACAAAGCCCTGGCAAAGAAGATATTGTTGACTTTGGGATTATGTGTTGACTTTGGGATTATATTCTAAAATTTTATGGATAGTAAATGTTAGTTGATGATTGTATATATTTGTTGGGTTTTTCTAACTTGTGCGCATAAGTTAAGCACACCAAAATTACATCATGATCTACCAAAAAGTACTACAGGGATTCACATAAAAGTACAGACAAATGTAATTTTATGTGGATCATAGTGTACTTTCGTTGTACTTTTGGTGTGCTTAACTTGTGCTCTTAGGGAGGAGGGAGTGGAGAGCGGGTATGGCATCGAGTAGCAAGTACCCGAGCGGGTAGTCGGGTACACCGCCCCGACTACGTCGGGTAGTTGGATCGAGTAGAGAAATCGAGTTCGGAGCTCGAGAGTAAGCCCGAGAGTGGGAGGGGAAGCATTTCAAGTTTTTGAACGTTTGGGGAGTTTTTGTTTGACTCAGACATGAAAGTCAAACAATAAAATGAGTATCTTTAAGAAACAAACCATTTTTATGTAAAGATACAAACCATTTTTATGTAAACCATTTTTGTTTGAGAAGGAAGGATGAGGACGACGGTAGGAGTGGTGGGTGAGGGGAAAGAAAGATTGGTTTTGAGTGAAAAAGAAAAAGCCAGTGTATTTTCCTTATATATTGGGTATAAGTTATAAAACCTGTATCATCTCCTATGAATATTAAAAAGTATACCGTAATGGTTTTTTTTTTTTTTTTTTTTTTTTTTTTTTAAGTTGTAGTTTTTTTAAATTATTATGTAATGTTTTATTTTTAATGAAATGGTATGTTTTTATTTTAAATATTGTATGTGATTTTATGTATTAATAAAATAAAATAAAATAAAAATCGGGTACTAGGGTACCACTCCCTCCACTTAGGGTAGTGTTAGGGTAAAATTGGGTAGTTTTGAGTTGGAGAGTTTTTATTGGATAGAGGTGATGTGGCACCCAGGGTATTAGGGTACCACTCCCTCCTCTCTTAGGGCACAAGTTAGATGAAACCCATATTTGTTTACGGGTGTGTGAATGATTTATAATATGGACATCTATGTGAATCGTGTAATCAATTGCAAATTAAAGTATTTTGACCTAATATATCTCGAGTTTATGAAATTTTTAATCGGATAAGACAGATTGACAATTGAAATCTAAGACATGAGAAATCAATCAGGATTATTAGAGTATTGTTTTTTGTTATATTCTACAAGTGAGACCAGAAATGTGGTTAAACCACCAACTGAAATCAAGTTATTTTTGGTTACTTACCAACCATTGTGTTGGTTAGTAAAGGCGCGTCCGTTGGGTTTTAGCCGGAAATTTTGTTATTAATGATTAGTAAAAACCGTTTAGGTTTTGAGGCGCTACCTAAACCCCGCGAGGGAGGCTTCCCCTTAACCTCCGCCTGTTGTGTTGGGAGCGGGACCCTCCAAGGGCCACTGCCTCTTGACCATGCAAGGGGGCGCTACCTCTACCTCATGTATTTGTCGTGACGAGATCAAGCTAACTATAACGAGTGTGCACTCCTCATCGCGTAACTCGTCTTCAGCTAAACTCGAATAAGGCCGTTGGTATCAAGTAAACACGATCATCAAAAATAATCAATAACACAAAAATCAGGGGCGGCTCAACCTTCATGGTGGCCTAAAGCGAAGCTCTAAAATGGGGCCTTTTATCGAAGTTATTGCCGAAAAATCATTTATATAAAATTTACTTTTTTAGCTTTTTATGCGAATTTTTGATTGATTTTAAATAATATTTCATTTTCAATCGATAAATGAGTCAATCCATTTAGCAAGTCTTATCCATCGATATAACATGTGTTTAAAAATCATTTATATAAAATTTACTTTTTTAGCTTTTTATGCGAATTTTTGATTGATTTTAAATAATATTTCATTTTCAATCGATAAATGAGTCAATCCATTTAGTAAGTCTTATCCATCGATATAACATGTCTTTTACATGTATAATTTCTTTCAAAAACTCTTAGGTTCGAAAATAAACTTGAACCGTTAATATCTGAACTTTTGTTATGGCTTAAAGAAGTTTCAAGGTTAAATCAACTATTTTTAAGCTTGTTATTATCAAGTGACTTTAGAATGTTAAATAATATACAAATGATACTTTCATACATTTTAAATTGGTCAAATCCACTTTCAAGTAATAAAATAGGTAACTAACGAGTTTTAAATATCTCTTCGCTGGTTTTTATAGTATTTTTTTTGCTGGTAAACAATATTGACTAAATTTTTTTAATTTTTTTTACAGTAATGCTTTTGATCTTAAATTTTTAAAACTTTCTTATTTAGAAAGTCCTAAATCCTTTATAAATTAGTATAGATTACAATATATTGGGCTTAAATTTCCACGATGTAGGCTAGAAAAGCATAAATAAAGCAAATTTTTTTGATTATTTAATATTTATCGGATAATTGAGACCTTACATAATTGGATCTCTAAAGAAAACGTCGAAAAACACATGTGACCGACTTTCTATATACATAAGGTCCTAGATAATCGAGGCTTTAAAAGTTGAGGGCCTAAAACCCTAGCTTTACTTGCTTTACCTTTGAGCCACCACCAATTAAAATTACCAACAATTTGTAATATTAATGTTATGTAATGGTTTATCGTAAACGCGTTATATTGGACAACTGCATATGATTTCCTGTTCTTGAAAGCAAAATGACACTCCTCTAACATTAGATGGCTATACATAGATAATTGATGAAATATAAAAAATGAAATGTTGACATTTTCTTTAAATTTAATTAGTTTGTTTATTATATTAATCGTTGTAATAAATGTTTTTGGTGAAACATGAGAACGATAGGATGATGTTGTTGTTGAATTTTGATAAATTGATATCATAAATAATATCTCCTTTGTAAATCATTCATATCATTAGTAGATAAACTAATGACAAACTTAAAGCTTAAGTGATGTTGATTAATAATACGATTTTTCTCTAATTTTCAGTTAAACAAAACTCGTAGCTAATAAAGTGTCTTTTACAGTTTTAAAGGTAAATTTGTAAAACGAAGATCATTATTATAAACTCTCTTTAGAGGAAAAAAAAAAAAAAAAAGCTAAGATTTTATTAAAACGACTCCGAGAAGGAAACCCAAAAAGAGATAGAACGAGGGAAAGCAAACAAGAAACTAAGAAAAGGCCAAAACATGCGTCCAATGAAACCCATGACAAACGATAGTAGACTAGACCATATTCGGAGACAAACATGACTAAAATCGGAAAAATCGTGAACCAAAAATAAGAAAAATGTGAAACCAAGAACCGTCCCACATTCCTTGGCTCGGGACCATTTTTATTATGGTGCAATATTTTTGGTTTTTCCCGACAAGTACAAAAGGTGTTAAAAACTCACACTTTGTGACAAATTAATAATAAGCAAAGAGAAAAACTTACTTCCATGCTGATGACGTTATTTGAATCTTTTGATAATATTACTAATTGAAGAATCAATACGTTACTTTTATTTGGAATGGTTTCAGGTCAAGGTTTTAATTTTTGATAGTTTTAGTTGATTCTAATTTGTAAGACAATATGTTTGGAAGTTTTTTCTTTTTCGGTATGCTTTTTCGTTTTCATCGAAAAATGTACGTATACAACCCAAACAAACACATTCAAATTCTCTACTTAGCTAAAGAGTCGATTTCTATACAAATACTTGATTGTTTCAACTCGAACGGTCCCGAAAACTACACTTTCGGTATTCAAGATACCAACTACCAGACCGCGATTCTAAGATCCGGTTCGGTTCCTAATCGGTCTCGGTTCGGTTTTTCGCTACTTTTGGCACCTAGGATTTTCCAAAAAAAGGCATTTTCCAAAAACCAAAGTTGACTTTAAAGTCACCAATTATACACTTTTCAAACAGTAAAACCATCATGAATTCAATAATCATTTAAACCACCGACTAAAAACACACACACTAATCAATATATTCATCATTTAATATAATAATAACAACCAATTATAGATTTATAGATCCATTGGCCAAACCAGCAAAAAAGATTCCATCTTTTGGTTTTTTTAGATCATAATCCAGTTGGGTATTCAAGATTCTTGAAAAAGATTTATAAAGATTCAAACTTTATTAAAAACCATGGAGAAACGAGGTCATGGTGATGAGAATGATGATGATGGTATGCATCAGTCCAAGAAACTGAAGTTACCCAATTTAGCAAGGTTTGTTTTGAGTTTTTTTGTTGAGTTTATTGGTGTAAAGATCATATAGAATAGTGTTTTTTAAGTGCTTATTTTGGAGTGAAATAAGCAAATATGAATAGAAGGAGTGAAGGACTAATATAAGCAATAGTAGACACCTACTTGAGTTGCTAATAGTAAGTTGTGTGGAGTTGCTTATGCTAAACTGCTTGATCCAGCAATAAGCAGTTTTGATAAGCAATCACAAACACCCCCTAAAAAGCCTTTTATTTGTTTTGATGGGTTTGTTGGTGTAAAGATCATGTTTTGTGTATGGTTTTCGGCTTTCGGACTACTTGTGTATGTATGGATTTGTTATCATGTTTTTGTTTAAACATTGGTTGTATAGAATAGTGTTTTTTAAGTGCTTATTTTGGAGTGAAATAAGCAAATATGAGTAGAAGGACTAATGAAAAAGCAATTGTAAACACCTACTTGAGTTGCTTATAGTAAGTTATGTGGAGTTGCTTATGCTAAACTGCTAATTCCAACAATAAGCAGTTCTGATAAGCAATCCCAATCACCCTATTAAGTTGTTTTGAGCAATTAGTTTGGAGTTCCTTATTACAAAGCTTATTTCAGCAAAAGCAGTTTTTATTAATCAAGCACAAAGTCTCAAACACCCCCTAAAAAGCCTCCATCATATTCTGTGAAAAGATAATGTTTTGTGTATAGTGATCATTATGAGAACTGAGTTTGTTGAAATGAAGAAGCTTTTTCGGCTTTTGAAGTAGTTTTGTAAGTATGGATTTGTTATTGTCTTTTGGCATTAAATTGTTAAAATTTAGGATTGTATAGAATAGTGTTTTAAGTGCTTATTTTAGAGTAATATAAGGTTTTTAGCAATAGGGATATTAGCACTTGATAAGCAATCCCAAACACCCTTTTTATTGGTAACCGATTTGGTCTTTAGAGCTGCTTATTTCAGCAATTAGCAGTTTTGATAAGCAATCCCAAACACCCCCTAAAAAGCCTCCATCATATTCTGTGTAAAGATAATGTTTTGTGTATAGTGATCATTATGAGAACTGAGTTGTTGAAATGAAGAAGCTTTTTCGGCTTTTGAAGTAGTTTTGTATGTATGGATTCGTTATTGTCTTTTGGCATTAAATTGTTAAAATTTAGGATTGTATAGAATAGTGTTTTAAGTGCTTATTTTAGAGTAATATAAGGTTTTTAGCAATAGGGATGTTAGCACTTGATAAGCAATCCCAAACACCCTTTTTATTAGTAACCGATTTGGTCTTTAGAGCTGCTTATTTCAGCAATTAGCAGTTTTGATAAGCAATCCCAAACACCCCCTAAAACGCCTCCATCATATTCTGCTTTTTCAATTTCAACTTTCCTAATGATGCACACAATTACTTGTAATTACTAGAAATGTTGACCGAACTAGAGTATAGAATGTTGAACATCACAGATCTTATGGCTCGAGTTACTGTAGGTTTGTTATTGGACTTGTTAGACGTCAAGTTCATGTTTGCTAGTCTTTTGTATTATTAATTTGAGATGTGAATATACCTGTCCTGAGTGCAAATCTTGATATGATTTTGAGCTGAAAACATTGAGTTTTCCCTATTTTTTTCTCGCACAGTGTTATTGTGGAAGCTCTCAAGGTTGATAGCTTGCAAAGACTTACCTCATCTTTAGAGCCTCTTTTCCGGAAAATTGTAAGTTGAAATTTGTTTCTATATGCTTTATATGACTGTAGACCAATCAGTTTGTTTCTTTATAACAAATTCAATGTAAATTGCTAATTCCTTTGACTAAAGAGGTTTTTAGTCGTCAATATAGTTAGGGACATACAGATTTGCTTATCATGAATCTATCTTGAAAAATAGGTAAGCGAAGAAGTGGAGCGTGCTTTGACTAGATATGGCCATGGTGAAATTGCTGGAAGGTAACATGTTATGTTCCTATTATACTGACACGTTGCCACGTGTAACTCGTAACCTATTTATGGGATTTTTTGAACAAGTCTTTAACATTTGCTATCTGTAAGCTTGATTATAGAAATTAATTATTACATGTATCAATGTACCAGATCTTCACCACCGCGGATACAAGGTCCAGAAGGAAAAATTTTGCAGCTTCAATTTAGAACGAGGATGCCACCTCATCTATTTACAGGTGGCAAGGTTGAGGGAGAGCAAGGAGCGGCTATTCACGTGGTCTTGTTAGATGCAACAACAGGTAATGTGGTGCAAACTGGACCAGATTCAGCTTCAAAACTGAATGTGGTGGTGCTAGAAGGCGATTTTAATGAAGAAGTGGATGAAAACTGGAGCGTTGACCAGTTTGAAAGCCATGAAGTCAAAGCCCGTGAAGGGAAAAGACCACTTTTGACAGGGGAGTTACAAGTAACATTGAATGAAGGAGTTGGGACTCTCGGTGATCTTACTTTTACTGACAATTCAAGCTGGATTAGAAGCAGAAAATTTAGGCTCGGTTTGAAGGTAGCTTCTGGATACTGTGTTGGAATCAGAATTCGGGAAGCTAAAACTGAGGCCTTTGCTGTTAAAGATCATAGAGGAGAATGTATGAATTACAAAGCTTATATTTCTCATAACATATTATATATACGAGGAAAATGGGTCGGTGAGCGGGTTGGGTATGAAGTCAAAACGGGTATTTTTTTATGGGGTTGGGTTGACTGAACTATTTTCTCCAAATATTTTTCTAGGAAAATGTGTGTCAAATATGGTTAAAAAGGTATTTTATTCAATTAAAATACTGTAGGAGTTGTATCATTTTCGACTCGTTTGGCCTGTTGAGTGTGTTCTTTTTAACTAGTTTTTTTTCCAAGGCTTTCTAACTAGATATTACATTTTTTACCCCGTTTGGCCCGTTAGAGATTAAACATAAATAGAATCGACGCATTCACAATATATGAGTTTGATGGCTGTATCTGTTACTTTTGCAGTGTACAAGAAACATTATCCACCTGCTTTACATGATGAAGTTTGGAGATTGGATAGAATAGCAAAGGATGGGGCACTGCATAAGAAATTGATGAAATCTGAAGTTATAACCGTTGAGGATTTCCTTCGTGTTCTTGCCAGAGATCCACAAAGACTTAGAAACGTAAGCTGCTTCTGTCACTTATGTTCTTGTTATGTATCTATACACGGTGTTTTGTTTTTGCTTTTTCCTCAATGGGTATTGGAATTACGTTTTGGAACTTATCATCTGATTTACAATAATCAGTTTCCATAACTTTTCGGATACGGGCCAATGATTCTGATTTAGATAATCAATCTCATACTATCTGCAACGATATTGATTATCTAAAGGTTTCATTAAATTGATTTATCTACCCCATGTAGCCTCATTTTGAGACTTATTATCTATCTTACAGACCGTCTCCAATTTTTTCCAAAAAAATCATATTTTTTTTTAATAATAGTTTTTCTTTAATGATCGCAATTTTCCAAACTACTAAACAAATGGCAATTTGATTGTTACAATTCAAACGTCAAAATCACACTGCAAACACTATTTGTTATCGCTCGTTTCTTCAATATCACTATCAAATGCCCGCTAATACATAAGTGAATACAGATTCTAGGGAGTGGGATGTCAAATAGGATGTGGGAAAATACAGTGGAGCATGCCAAGACTTGTGTTCTAGGAGGAAAGCTGTATGTATACTATGCCGATTTATCTCACACCACTGGTGCTATATTCAACCACATTTATGAGCTACGAGGTCTTATTGCTGATGGTCAATTCGTTCCATTGGAATCGCTTAGCCACAATCAAAAGGTCTGCACAACTCTTCATCTCTACCCTCGAATTTATTCTCAATTGTTTTTACATAATTCAGTCCGTTATGTTGTCTTTTGTTAAACAGCTTTCAGCAGATTCACTAGTGAAAAGAGCATATGAGAATTGGAATCGAGTAATAGAATATGATGGGAAAGTCCTGAGTGCACTAACATTCCCTTCACCGCCAGCTCATAACACGATTGAATATCCATTTATAAATTCTGATCCTAATGTGAGTGTTTCAACAAGCTCCCACACTGACTATGGATCAAATGAACCATCATTTGATGGTTCAGCAGATTGGTCCGACCCACAAGGACATGGGTTTGGAGACTCGTTCTCTGAGGAAGTCCGTTTGAGGAGTTCAGAAATGCTGGAAACTGATGACATGCAGAAGTTACTTAGAAGCTTTGGTGTTGGAGCCACAGGACCTACTTATGGTCTCTATGACAATGATTCATACGGTTATGACGTTCCTCATGAGCCAGAGGTGGGCCCAGTGTATGCACAAGGGCCCGGGCGCAGTTCAGGGAAGGCGGTTGTTGGTTGGCTCAAACTGAAGGCTGCATTGAGATGGGGGATATTTATAAGGAAGAAAGCTGCAGAAAGAAGAGCTCAGTTGGTTGAGCTTGATTAACTAAAAATAGTGATCTTTACTAGACATATACTTGCCACTTGCTTTCATACGTGTACTTGGTTCGTATCATACTCAAAGGTTGGGGAAAAGATTGACTCGAATGTAGTTACTTATCTTTTTAACGCAAAATCTTGATTTACAGAATTCTTTTTTACTCGCCATGAAATCTGTATTACGGTAGCCTTGCTTTGATAAGGACCAGTTTACTATGAACCAAACCCATTGCTTGCGCAAACGAGTCCTTAGTTCTACGCCTTTTGGGTTTCAGTTTAAATGGGTTATCGGTAGTCTTAATTGCACCGTAGCATGAACAATGTCAAATTGCACCATAATCTGTCAAACTCTACCAAAGTTAACCAAATTACTATTGAATGTTAACTTTAAAACCTTCTTTTCTACTAGACAAGTACCTGCGCCTAGCGGCTGCGGTCTAGTTTTCTGCAAAATTCCGACGACCCATAAGTTTCTTTCAACAAACTGTGTTTGTTGCGTTTGAGAATCATTTTCAAATAACTATAATTCTGATGCGTGGTTGGATAACAGCAGAAATATACACTTTTCAAAAAAATTATGTGGAGTCGATCTAAGTGTGAGAGTATATTTTCTAATAGGATTGTTTTAACTTATTAAGATTTTAGTAATAATAGATTCAAGCATTACAAAAAGCAACGGTATTATGTAGTTGACAATATTATATTGTAGTTTAGAGGTATAGCCAACGTGTGTGACCATCTTTTCTTGTTTTGTCGGTAATTTAGGCAGTGAATTTTTTATTTTATTTTATTTTATTTTTTATTTTTATTTTTATTTTTTTTTAACATGTGTAGCGTTTATCATTTGGTGTGTGGCTTTTAAACTTGTAACCTTACAAATTTGATATCACCATAATAAGATCATCTTGTACTATCAATTTGCATAGATATTTAAGCATTGTTCAAACCTATTTGTTTGGGGTACAAATAATTATCGCTAAAGATAACAATACTATTTAATTTTTGTGATTCTAATAAACTTACATAACATTATTTATATACTGGACAAATGGCTATACAATATATATTAACTTTTAAAAGACGATTCTTATATGCTAGTCCCTTAAGTGGTTCAAGACCAACAATTTTTAAAATAACATTATACAAATGACAAAGTACTTGTGTAAAAGCAAAATAAACAACAAAAAGCTACAATCACTTTGTCTCTCATTTTTCCAAATTTGTCACGGGTTCCAAAACTACTTCATCATTTCTCATATAATTTTGTCAAATATGAAACCCAGTTCGACCCGGGTGGTTCAACCGGTTGAACCGTTTCGGTAAAAAACAGGCCGATTTAAACCGAGTCAACCCAGCAGGTTGTGTCGAAAACATGTCAAATTAAACCGGATCAACCCGCCGTGTTTGAAGCGGATGTGTATTAATAGTTTACTTTTGAAATATATGTCTTCAACATTTCCACTTTTAGTTTCAACTTTTTACTTTTTGTTTTTTTCCAGTGTTGCAAAAATCGGCCGAATCGGCCGATTAATCGGTAATCGGCCATGCACCTTGTAGAATTTTGAAAATCGGTCAAAAAATCGGCCAGGCAAAAAAATCGGCCAAAATCGGTAAAAATCGGCCGAATCGGTTAAAAAACGGCCGAATCGGTCAAAAATCGGCCGAATCGGTCGACTTTAAAAATATAATAATTTCACTTATGACGCACAATGGGGATCGTTTATTTCAGTTGCAACGCACAATGGGCCTCATAATCAGAATTGGAGCCTTTTATTGAGGTTTAGAAACATAGTAGGCTTGGAATCAATTAAGATCTTTAGTTTGGTCTCAAAAAATACCCAAAACTTGCAGGAAATCCCAATCCAATTAATCACCGATTAATCCCGCCTTGACCGATTACTCGCTGCAAGGTGGTCGACCGCCCGACTACCGATTCACGATTTTTGCAACATTGGTTTTTCCTTTATATATAGTATATAACAGGGTACCCGCGCGTTTCGGCGGCGGGTACCCTGTGACGATTAACCGGAGAAATAGATCTCGATCAGACCTGATTCACCAGTTTGTATCGGTTTCAACGGGTCCTCTCTTGTTTGTTTTCAGATGGCTTTAATTGGTTAGACGAACCGATGGCGACACCGGTTCCCGGTGTCTCTGGTTTGTTTTCGGATGGCTTTAATTGGTTAACCGAACCGGTGGCGACACCGGTTCCCGGTTGAACACGTTGGTCCGGTCCGGTCCGGTTTTCAAAACTATATCTACCATCAACTTGTTAACTTGTGTGAAGTTTTGTGTGTTTTATTAATTTGTATAATGTGTATAATAACATATATTTTTCATTTTACCGTGTTTTAAAAATAACATTAATTAGAGTGTTTAATTATTTTATATTTTGATTATGTTATACCTTCTTTAAATTGTACGTTACGAAAATTTTATTGTACTTTTTAGTAAATGGTGTTTTAATTGATTGTTTTTCATTGGTTGTACAATGTGAATAAATTATTGTATTTCTCTCTCTATTGACCAATTCAACTTTTCAACATTTCCCTTTGACCATTTTTACATTTTATGTAGTATATATGCAATCAATTTTTTTTTTTAATTTTTTTTATTTTTATTTTATATTTTAAAAAATTAATAAAAAAAATATCATTATCACCACTCAAACTTTCAAATTGCGAACAATATCACCAGTATCACAAACATAAACTAGCATCGTTAGTCTTTTATACTAACGGCCGTTAATAATTAACTGAAAATTTGGTTTTCTTACGTTTTCGTCCGTTTTTACACGTTTTCGTTCGTTTTTGCAAGTTTTCGTATGTTTTTATACGTTTCATCAGTTTTTACACGTTTTCATCATTTTTTACACGTGTTCATCCGTTTTCATCCGTTTTGCACGTTTTCGTCCGTTTTTGCACGTTTTCGTCCGTTTTTGCACATTTTCGTTCTTTTTTACACGTTTTGTCCGTTTTACATGTTTTCGTCCGTTTTTACACGTTTTCGTCGTTTTTACACGCTTTCGTCCGTTTTTACACGTTTTCGTCCATTTTCACACGTTTTTGTCTGTTTTTGCACGTTTTCGTCCGTTTTTGCACTTTTTTCGTTCGTTTTTACACGTTTTGTCCAATTTTACTTGTTTTCATTCGTTTTTACGCACTTTTGTCCTTATTACATGTTTTTATCCGTTTATGCACGTTTTCATCCATTTTACACGTTTTTATTCATTTTTAAACATGTAAAAATGAATGAAAACGTATAAAAACAGATGATAACATGTAAAAATGGACAAAAAGTGTAAAAATTGACGAAAATGTGTAAAAACGAGTTAAAACATGTACAAACGAACGAACACGTGTAAACACGAACGAAAAAGTGTCAAAACGAATGAAAACGTGTAAAAGTGGACAAAACGTGTAAAAACTAATTAAAAAGTGCAAAAACAGACGAAAACATGCAGAAGTGTAAAAATGGACAAAAAGTGTAAAAATAGACGAAAAATGTGTAAAAACGAGTTAAAACATGTACAAACGAACGAACACGTGTAAACACGAACGAAAAAGTGTCAAAACGAATGAAAACGTGTAAAAGTGGACAAAACGTGTAAAAACTAATTAAAAAGTGCAAAAACAGACGAAAACATGCAAAAGCGGACGAAAACGTGTAAAAACGGATGAATACATGTAAAAATGGATGAAAACGTGCAAAAACGGATGAAAACGTGTGAAAATGGATGAAAACGTGTGAAAACGGACGAAAACGTGTAAAAACGTACAAAAGCGTGTAAAAACGGACGAAAACTTGAAAATGCGAAAACGTGTGAAAACGGACGAAAATGTATAAAAACGGATGAGAACAGACGAAAACGTGTAAAAACGGATAAAGACATAAGAAAACCAAATTTTCAATTAATTATTAACGACCGTTAGTATTAAGGACTAACGATGCTAGTTTATGTTGGTGACAATGGTGATATTGTTTACAATTTGAAAGTTTGGTTGATGATAATAGTATTTTAAATACCCGTATTTGAAAATTTGAGAAAGTACATTAGTAATCTAGGCATTTAACCCTTTACTTTATTGTGTTTATTTTGATTCATATAATAGGAATTTCTGTTCAAGTTCTATGCAATTCTAAAAGGTCGGAATACACACAATATGAATATCAAATTCCGTACATACGATGAGAAATTTCAACATACGAAAGTAATTTTGGAAAATGTAACATTAGACCGATCCCAACAATGACGCGTCTCTTTCTATTTAAGTTGTGCCACATCAACGCCACATCAGCACTTCCTAAATTGACACACCCGTGTCATCCCTACTGTCATCCCTTTCCTTGTCGCCAAACCGAAAAAGACCAAACTGACGCACTATTGACGAAGTGGTGCCATTGGTACGCTCGTCGGTTTGTAAACCCTTAGACTAATGCTATTGGGAGTGGTCTTGCTGTTCATTTTGCGGCAATATGAATGACATCAATTTATATAAATTCTCAACAAGGTTAGCAAAACCCTTAGACTAATGCTAGTGGTGGTCACTTTTTCACCCAAGCAACCCCGCCATCTCAGCTTTCTCTCTTCACAACTTTACCCCAACCATAACTAGCTAATGGTTACTACAAAAGCTACCCCAAGTTTTGTTTTTTTTTTTTTTTTTTGTTTTTTGTTTTTTTTTAAATTAAAGTTTCATTCAATAGTTAAATAAACATTCCAATGAAATACATTACGATAAAAAAACTAAAACACACTAAAACTAATAGTCGAAATTGTAACGTGCCTTGATTTGTTTCTTCATGGCCAAACAATGCTTTCCCGACCAAATGATCATGTGGTGTAGTGTAGTACATGATATTTTTCTCTATTTTTTCTTGTTAGTTTGCCATTCATGTTGTTCACGTTGAAACTCAAGCTGCTGTCTCTCGTATGCAAGCCTCTCTTGCTCTTGAGCAAGCCACTTTTTTTCCATTCTTTCTTCCTTTTCAATATTTAGCTTCTCCAATTCCAATGCCTTCTCCTTTAATTGCAAAAATGAAGCATTTCATTCATTCCTTTGGAGAAATAATGGAGCCGCGACATTATTCCATTGATCAAGCAATGTATCATAAAGAGTAGGATCAATAAGAAGTGAGGCCGAACGACCATCGGCTGTTGCTTTCTTCATTGCCTTATCACGTCCCGGTGGTCGAACCTCGTGAACTTTAATATCCTCTGAATCACCTACTTGGTCGTTCAAATCCAAACCAAAATTTACCGAATCACCTGCTTCGGTCGAAGGGTTGCTTTACGATGTCCTAAATTTTTTGGTATAACTTGACTTTTTTTTTAGAACGGCAGAATAATATAAAAGCAACAACTAGCAAGGCGCTAGATGAGGAAGAAAAACAGATACAAATCGTTAAAAGACAACCAAGCCAGCAAACAATACAACACAAAAAAAAAATAGACCTAGCAAAAAACACGAATAAACTCGCTAGAACCCACTCGGAACTTTGACTGCTAGGATCACAAAAGGGATGAAAAAACTCATGCCAATTACGAAATGCAGGACATGAGAAAAATCCCCGTCAACAGAGGCCGCGCCACCGGTTTTCACTCTGCGACGTTGTTGATGTAACCCCAAATAAGCCCCGAGGATGCCAACCGAACACTAAAAACCACGCCAAAAGTGTTAAAACCCGAACCATCCAAACGCGCCACACTTCAACAGACATCTCAAAAAACATGAAACTCGCCCATTTTCAAGGGGGTTCACGATCCACTTGTTCCAACAGTAATTGCGCTTCCTGTCACGTTTAGAGATCCAAAGAAAAGCGAGAGAGACAATAGAGTTGAAAGTGTCAGAAATATTACCATGAGATCCGTTGTGGAGATTGTTATTTCTGTCCTTCCACACATGCCACCACCAAATGAACACTATGGCTTCAACAATGTCTCGTTTGTATCCATTAATTTGAAGATGCTTGTACCAGGATACCATATCATTAGGATCGACATTAGGAATGTCAATGTTCATCTAAACACTAAGATTATCTCTGATGTTACACGTAAACGAGCATGAATGAAAAATGTGACTAACATCATCATACCCATTGGAGCAAAGGTAACATCGAACCGTGTCAATGTCAATGCCTCGGCCAAAAAGATTAAAATGAGTAGGAATACCATTGCGAAGAAGGCGCCACACAAACAAATTAATCTTCTTAGGACCCTTCTTATTCCATCTTGTCTGCTTTTCAATTTTCGGAAGCAATTTATAGTCAAAGAACCGCCGAGCATTTGCAACAGAGAAGTGAGATTTACCATCCATATTCCAAACCCAAGTGTCATCTGCATCGGAAATACCATCGGGAAGAAGCTCATTTAATTGATTAAATTGTTCATTTTCGATACCCGATCTAATGGGACGTCTCCAATTCCAAAACCAGGAGGAATTGGAACGCCTACTATGAACCGAGCTATCTTTTTCCTGATCAATAGCAAACAGACGCGAGAATCTAGTCTCAAAAGGGATATCGCCACACCATATATCTTTCCAAAATTTCGTCTGCTTACCGTTACCAATTTTCCTGTCGATGACATTCCTAGGGAGAGAAGGCGAGTCATGTGCATTTCTAACAGCATCCATTATACTACTCCATAACCCTTTAGACTTTACCGACATATTCTTGAAACAATCAGAACCGTGAATGTCAGACACGACCCACACCCACATACTTTCAGGACTAATGAGGCCACGCCACCTCCATTTGTAGAGTAAAGTAACATTCATAGCGTTAAGGCTCCCAATACCAATCCCCCCAACATCTCTCCCTGCCAGAACCGAACCCCAATCTATCCAATGCATCTTTCTTTTTACCGGAGTTCCTCCCCAGAGGAATGAGGCTCTCATTGACTCCAAGGACTTATTGACAGATTTAGGCAACCGGAACATAGAAAGAAAGTAATTACCTAAAGAGCCGAGCACCGAAGAAATGAGCGTAGAACGGCCGCCTATAGACAAAAGATTAGCTTTCCAACCCGCTAGACGTTTGGAGAATTTGTTGATGATTGGCTCCCAAGTAGAAACACGCTTAGAACTACCCCCAATTGGAATTCCCAAATATTTAAAAGGAAGATGTTCAACTTTACAACCAATCAAACTTGCAAGAAGATTAACCTCATTTGTAGAAGCCCCCACACCGATAATCGAAGATTTTTCAAAATTAATTTTGAGACCCGAAACACTATAAAAAAATCTCAAAGCATTAGATAAGTTTTTCAAGTTCCTTCTCGACCATTTTCCCACGACAATGACGTCATCAGCATAGAATAAATGAGAAACAGTAACCTGATTGAGTTTAGCACTGGAAAAGAGACCATTCGTCACCAAATTATCAATTGCAATGTGAAGGCCTTCCATAGCAATGATGAACAAAAACGGCGCCATAAGATCACCCTGACGTAAACCGCGTTGAATAGGGAATTCTTTAGTTGGGCTACCATTAATAAGAACAGACGATTTAGCAGAGATAAGACAGGATCGAATCCAAGATATCCATTTTTGGCCAAACCCCATCCTCTTAAGCATATAGAAAAGAAAGTCCTAAGACAAGGAATCATATGCCTTTGCGAAGTCAATTTTGGCATATAACTTGACTTATCCTTTAGAAATTTTGGCATTTCAACCGTTTTCCATTTGGGGTGGTCCTTCAAAATCTCCCAGCACTCAACAATTGTGAATGACGCACCGTAAGTAGCACGATACTGTTTATGTGCTGCTCTCAAATAGTCAGCTTCATTTGCACCACTCTATGGCCTCGATTTCACCTTATTGTAAATAGCATAAAATTGAGAAACTTTAGGGAGAATTCTACCTTTCCATTTGGAGTTGAAGAATCGTATGAACATTTGAATTCGTTAAATTCTTTCACAAGGTATTCAGTTACATCCGACCAAAACCCGTTAGCCTTTCTAGCTTTTCCTTTTTCGCTCGACTCGGACCCATTTATCTAAGCTTTACACAAAGCTATATGATTCTTGTCTTTCTTTGTCCTTTTTGACTGCTTAACCCTTTTTGTATACTTTCTTTTTGGGGGGACCGGTACCTCGACCTCGACGGAAGACTCGGACCGAACGGGCTGTGATGGACCTTCCGAGCTTTGAATCGGAAATGGTTCATACTGTTGATGAGAAGGGGCGGTCCATAACGGTTCGAGATCATCTTCATCAAGATTAAACGGGGGGATTTGAGAAGTTTGAGCCAAATACGGATGTGATGGATGCTTGAATTTATAGACAAAAAAAGTGATTTTTTTTTACTGCTAACGGTCACATTTGACCATCAATTACTCCCCAACAATCGAAAATTTAAGGCAATATAGTGCAAGTGGGGGGCGACGTGTCACTTTGGGCTGAGCTAGGGGGAGAAACGCGTTGCTTCGGGCGGTTGTGGTTGCCAAACGACGCCCATTATTATCATTGCATAAATGATATGAAACTATACACAACAAGGTTATGCTAATCGGAAGTTGGTATAAAATTGTAATAAAACTGGCTAATGGAACAACAAACTGATGACAAAGAATAACAAAATGATGATTGTATCAATGAACTAAGAGACCAAAAAAGTAGCAACTTTTGCATTAATATAGTGCATAACCATGCACCCAAACCATTAACTAAAACTAAGACTTCTAAACAACTTCTAATCCTCAATTAAATAGGCTAAAATGCCTTTCGAGAAAATGCCTTTATCTAACAATTCAAGGCTTTCGACGCACATATCCATGTCAACTGTGTAATAAGAATCAGCAATAAGTCTTGAGCGTGTCATGGTATCATGATTATACGATATAGAATCCTTAAGGTCCTCGTTCACAAGTATTTCTTCCAATCCAGGATTACTACCTATATCTGACGCCTTAGTCCAAGATGCAACATTATTACACTCTCTCATCACCCAAATCGAAAGATGACCTTCACCAACACCACCCATACATATCGCAGCTAAACAACCTTTGATGACCATTAGATCATACATTAGCCAATCGTATATTGGCAACGATATGATGCCAAAAACATTAGTACTTAAATCAAATGTGATTATACAACGTTGATTTTTGTCATTTAGTTTACGTCTGACAACCCAATGCAATGTTCCGTTGAAAAAACACGCAGATGAGTCGAAGGGCACATCGTTAAAATTAGTAGTAGGTGAAACAATCTTGCTCCACGAGTTTGTCTTCATAGAGTAAATAAAAGATTGTGCAGCTTCATAATAGGAGTAAGAGATAGCCACTATCTTGTAATCATTACTGATTGGGTCGAAACCAAACCCGAATGATAGCTTGTTGTTACTAGAAGGATAAGTGGGGACGGTTAGTTTGCGTCTAATTGAAGGGTTCCACAGAGTGATTGACTGTACATCCTTATTAAGCAGACAGATTATTCCATTACATGAACCAACAATCGTGAAACAGTTGTCAAGGTACTTGAATCCTTTATTCAGAAAATTACATTTAGTAAAACGGCCTATACAACCTGAATCGTACTTAACATGTTTTGTAAGATAATACTTTTGAGGAGGCAGCGGCGATGTCACAGATCTGAGAGTGTGCTTGCGGATGAAACTAGGGGTAGAAATACGAGAACGCCATGATTTGGAGAGAGATGTATTCCGGACAAGGGATTTAAATGGTAGTCTTATAAAGATTTCATCAATCAAATCTTCACAAAGATAATATGACATCGTGTGATTGTGATGCTGCAATATTTTGAAACATATAGTGATTCAGTAATCTAAAAGCTATCGCATTTAAAAAAAAAAAAAGAATAACAATATCAACAACAAGACTAGTAACTGCACCATGTTGACATGACTCTAAAATTGAATGTTGAAATATTTTTTTATTAAGCTTTATATTAAGAACCACATGTATAGTATTCATAGTGTTTAGTTCAGGCTAAACTTGATTAATGACACAACTTAGTATACTTGTTCTAAATTCGAGATAGATTATAACCAAACTAACAAGGGATAGCTTAGGCTGTACCACATGTACACATCGTGAACCAAAACTATTTGGGCTCAAATCTCATTAGGTACGTGTATGAGTAATCTTCTGTAAGAAATAAAAATAAATTACCATTAGTGCATACCAATAGCAAATCACCAATTTTATAACCCGGCCCCAATGGGATAATAAATAGTTCTTACTGTAAACCCTAACTAGAATGCTAATTTAACATAGTAGAAACTAGACTAAATATGGTTTATTTATCGTATTTGGATCTGTTATGTAGATCGTTCTAAGCAAAAATACAACTACAAAAATCAGTGACTACTCGCATCCAAAGAAGATTAATTATTGTTGGGACCAAATCCGAATTCGGAGAAACGAAACAACAGTTCTGTAGAACTAGCTGACTAAACAAAAGCCCAATCCTGAATCGACTCAAATACATAACACCTAAAAAAATTTCAAATTCTAAGTCATCTATATTACCAAAGAACTTAACCTGTGGAGTTTAAGTCATGCATATTTTCTAGCAATTATCATACATAATATAAATAGACACGGATATATAAACTTATAATAAGAAATTAAGTGTAAACAATATCATGATGAGGAAGAACATATCGTACGATTGGCAGCCAGAGATGTTGTCGATAAGAAGATTATTGTCGATATATGGTGCATTAATAGTGTTGCTATAATGCTATGTGGGTTTGGCCCATATTAGACTTTAAGAGTTTACGTACGGTCCAACGTAGAGTAGAGCTAAGTTGTGGACAATATGTCAATATCTTTTATCTAAAAAAACCAAACTATCCTTGAGCTGAGCATATAGACAGATACACACTACAACAAAATAGCGGCATATTCACACTTATTAGAGCATGTTGCTACATTTTAAAGTGTGAAGAATAAAAAAGTTCACACTAGTATGCGTGTGAACCAATTGGGTATAACAAATATTTTCACACTTTTATGTGTGATGCTTTATGAATATTTTAACACTTTTAAGTGTGAAGATTTTAAAACAATTCTTCACACTTTTAAGTGTGATGATTTTGATTTTAAAATAATTCTTCTCACTTTTAAGTGTGAGATTGAAATTATTCACACTTTTTAGGTGTGAGGATTTTGAAACACTTATTCACAGTCTTAAGTGTGAATATCTTTTAAAATAAGTTCACACTTTATAAAGTGCGAAGAAAAAAGCGTGTAGAAATGACATATTTGTTGTAGTGACAATGCTATAATGATTCGTGCCTAGTGTTGAACTGCATATCATTAGGGTTTGGTTTCTAGTTAATGAACTTATTTTTCATGCTTAAATCATATCAAACTTGTAATCTAGAAAATATGTGCTTATTAAATATGATGCCGAAATCACATAAACTCGTAAGCCCATACATTAAGCAGGTTCAAAGAAAAAAATTTATTTAGTGAAACTTTTATATATTATGGTTATGAACCCTATTGTTATAATTATACAAACATTAACTCTCAAAGGTCACATTACAAGCCATTTGTTGGTGTAATAACTTAAGGTCTGCACAACTCTCCATCTCTACCCTCGAATTTCTTCTCAATTGTTTTTACATAATCTAATGATCCGTTATGTTGTCTTTCGTGAAACAGCCTTCAGTAGATTCACTTGTGAAAAGAGCATATGAAAATTGGAATCGAGTCATAGAATATGATGGCAAAGTCCTGAGTGCACTAACATTCCCTTCATCGCCTGCGATCATAACACGATTCAATATCCATTTATCATTTCTGATCCTAATGTTAGTGTTTCAACAAACTCCCACACTGACTATGGACCAAATGAACCATCCTTTGATGCGTTCCAGCAGATTGGTCTGACCACAAGGGCATGGGTTTGGAGACTCGTTCTCTGAGGAAGTCCGTTTGAGGAGTTCAGAAATGCTTGAAACTGATGACATGCAGAAGTTACTTAGAAGCTTTGGTGTTGGAGCCACAGGACCTACTTATGGTCTCTATGACAATGATTCATACGGTTATAACGTTCCTCATGAGCCAGAGGTGGGCCCAGTGTATGCACAAGGGCCCGGGCGCAGTTCAGGGAAGGCGGTTGTTGGTTGGCTCAAACTGAAGGCTGCATTGAGATGGGGGATATTTGTAAGGAAGAAAGCTGCAGAAAGAAGAGCTCGATCAACTGGTTGAGCTTGATTAACTAAAAATAGTGATCTTTAATAGACATATACTTACCCCTTCCGTTCATACGTGTACTTGTTTCGTATCATACTCAAAGGTTGGGGAAAATATCAACTCGAATGTAGTTATCTTTGTAACGCAAAATCTTGATTTACAGAATTTTTTTTGCTCGCCATGAAATCTGTATTACATTAGCCTTGCTTTGATGAGGACCAGTTTTTTACTCATATATATATCAAGAATTTCTGTTCAAGTTCTATGCAATTCTAAAAGGTCAGAATACACGCAATAGGAATATTAAATTCTGTACCTACGATGAGAAATTTCAAATTTGACTACATACGATAGTAATGTTAGAAAATGTTACATACAGTGACACATCTCTTTTTGTGAAAGTTGTGTCACGTCAGCGCAACATTAGCATTTCCCAAACTGCACACACACACACACATATAGACAAATATAGATCATCAGCATTTCCCAAACCGATGGTGGTGTGTCTCATTCCGAGTCACTTATAGACAAATATACATCACAAAACACACACACAAAAAAAACAGTCAAACGGTCAAATGGCCCCCACTGTCGTCCCTTTCCTCGTCGCCAAACCGAAGAAGACCAAACCGATGCACCATCTACGAAGTGGTACCACCGGTGTCAAAAACCTACGCTCTGTTTGTAAACCGACGAGCCCGTTGGGAGTGGTCTTGGTGTTCATTTTGCAGCAATATAAATGACATCAATTTATATGAATTCTCACATAGATCGCGGTACGCTCCGGTACGGGAACGAGGATCGGGAACGCAGATCGCCACTTTCTAAAATTCGATACGCTAGGGGGTAGGCTTATTCCGGATCGCTTCGGTACGATGTACCGTATAACATGGTACGGTGTACCCAATAAGTAATAATATTAATTTTTCATATAAATATGAATGACTTTGAAAATTGTGGTTAACACTTAAAAACAGTAACAAGTTCGAGCAGTAAGAAAGATTTAAAACAGTAACAACTTCTTCAAGATTAAAAACATATATTTGTGTTTGTGTAAAGCCCATTATTAATTTTCATATTGTTGGGTTTTGTTGCCCATGTATTAAAAGATTTTAAGTGGCCCAAAAAATTTAAAAGAATAAAAGACTTTTTAGGTTACCATAAAAATACAGCCGCTTTTTTTCTCCTTCTACCTTTCTTGCACCTTTTCCATCCTTCAACACATATCCACCTGGAAAACACCATCACCACAAAATCATAACACCGAAAATCGTTCTAAATCGCGTTCCAACTACCGATTTGAAGGCCGATTGGATCGATTTGACTATCGATTTGGAACTTCGTTGACCACTGTTTCAAACGCGAATTGATGGGCGAATTGAACGCGATCCATTGGGCGTTTGGAACGCGTTTCGTACCCGTTTGGGAACGGGCGATCCAGATCGAAAATCGTGGGCCTTTGAGCGATTTATGTGACTATGAGCAAAACCCTTGATGTAACATTAAATAAAAGATATGAAACTATACACAACAAGGTCATGCTAATTGGAAATTGTAATAAAACTGGTTAATGGAACAACTGATGACAAAGAATAACAAAATGATGATTGTATCAATGACCTTAGAGACCAAAAAAAAGTAGCAATTCTGCATTAATAGTGTATAACCATGCGCCCAAACCATTAACGAAAACTTAGACTTCTAAACAACTGAATTAATACTAATCCTCAATTAAATAGGCTAAAATGCCTTTCGAGAAAATGCGATTGGTCTTTAACAATCTCTTTGTCTAACAATTCAAGGCTTTCGACGCACATATCCATGTGAACTGTGTAATAAGAAGCAACAATAAGTCTTGAGCGTGTCATGGTCTCATGATTATACGATATAGAATCCTTAAGGTCCTCGTTCACAAGTTCTTCTTCCAATCCACGACCACTACCTATATCTGAGACCTTAGTCCAAGATGCAACATTATTACACTCTCTCATCACCCAAATCGAAAGATGACCTTTACCAACACCACCCATACATATCACAGCTAAACAACCTTTGATGACCATTAGATCATACATTAACCAATCGTATATTGGCAACGGTATGATGCCAAAAACATTAGTACTTAAATCAAATGTGATTATACACAACTGATCTATTGCATTTAGTTTACATCTGACAACCCAATGCAATGTTCCCTTGAAAAAATACGCATTTGAGTCAAAGCCCATACTGTAAACTTTAGTAGTAGCTGGTGAAACAATCTTGCTCCACGAGTTTGTCTTCATAGAGTAAATAAAAAATTGTGTAGCTTCATAATAGGAGTATGACATAGCCACAATCTTGTAATCATCACTGATTGGGTCAAAACCAAACCCGAATGATACCGTATCGTTACTAGTAGGATAAGCGGGGACGGTTAGTTTGCGCCTAATTGAAGGATTCCATAGAGTGATTGAATGTACGTCCTTATTAAACAGACAAATTATTCCATTACATGAACCAACAATCGTGAAACATTGTCTAATTCTGAGTTTGTCTGATTTTAAGCCACTGTATCCCTTTTCCAGAAGAGTATGACCTATATGATGGGTCATATAATTTGGATCGTACCATTCACGCTTCTTAAGAAAATATTTTTGAGGAGGCAGCAGCATGGTCATGGATCTGAGAGTGTGCTTGTGGATGAAACTAGGGGTAGAAATACGAGAATACCATGATTTGGAGACAGATCTAAATCGAACGAGGGATTTAGCTGGTAGTCTTACAAGAATTGCATCGATTAACTTTTCATTTAGACAATCTGGCATTGTGTGATTCTGATGACGCTGCAACATTTTTTTTCAAATACTACGTATATAATGATAATATTAATCATCAAAGAAATAAAAAAGCTAACCTTTTATAACGATATATATAAATTACAGTATGAAGAACAAAACAGATTTTCTATAATATTTTTCTTTAAGTTTGAAAAGAAATTTCATATCTAAAGTTATTAAGATCGACTAGTATTGGTACTTAAAGTTTCATAATATGAACCACTCATAACATATTCAATCTTAATCTTTTTTTAACTTAAAGTTCAAACAAGATTTGATTAATGACACAATAGTTTGAGATAGATAATTACCAAACTGACAAGGGATGTCTCTTCCTTGGCTGATTCAGATTTAATATCTTCATCCATAGGAGCAGTTAAGTTGTTATTATCCTCTATGTCAGTTAGAACAAGTGTCTCAGATACTTCAGAACAAAGATATTCGTAAGAACCGTCAGAATCCTGAAACAAACAGTAAAGAAGTTAAAGTGAATTTTTATGCCAGTTTCTTCTATTTTTCATTGTGCAAATTCCTGCTAACATCATGCTCTGGATACAAACTGATTAATAACATGTCACGCTCCTTGCACCGGCCATCACCTCATCAAGAAAATAACAAAAAAGACATAAATCCAACCAATAAGAACAACAAAATCATACCAGGTAGCTAGAAGCAACAGTGTGCCTTTTCGGTTTTTCGTTCTTAGTATCATAGTCATCCATGCTGACTAATTCAAAAGACACATCACTGAGTACTTCATCTTCGCGCTCCATCGTCTTAACCCTATTGATTAGAGTTAGATTAGCCACTTAATTGTGTGTTTAATATAGCATAGCTCATACTAACCATAACTTTTGGGTTCAAATCTCACTAAACGATGCATATGAGTTAAAAGAAGTGTCAATCAATTACCTTAGCTTAGGCAGCGAGAGATGATTATGATGAGAAGATTAGTTCTATATATGGTTTTGATTCGACTGAGATTCATTATATAGTTTTCCTGCGTGGGCCCGGGCCCGGATTATACAGTAATTACTCCATCTCATATTAAATGTCCAATTTAAATTTTTTAAGTCTTTTTTTCTTAACTTTCATCATAAATATTTTTGATTGTGTTATATAATATTTGATGCAAAATATATGAATATATTAAGTTTTAAATGTATTTCCACTACGTATTATTTTTATCTAATACTATATAACACAAACAAAAATATATAAGATCAATGTTGTAAAAAAAAAGACTTGAAAAGTAAAACCTGTACATTTAATATGAGACGGAGGGAGTAGTATTAATCCTAGTAAATTTGTAATTATGTCTTTTACCTTTTACTTTATACATAAATAAATAAATAAAATAAAATAAAATAAAATAATCTATCTTTGTACGTACATTTACAACTTTTTTATATATTGTTGATGTGAAATTTTTTAAGATAATCTGAGAGCATAATGTTACGATCTCACCTCGGCAAAGTATGAGGGCAAATTGGCTAGTGATTTATAAGTCCAGGTGTTTCCTCTTCTTATAAACTAGCAGGGTACCTGCGCGATGCGGCAGCGGGTTACTCAATGATTATATGTTACGGCGAGCAAATGAAGTTTGATTACACGTTTTTTCCCTAACAATAGCCGTGCAAATGAATGATAACAATGATATATCATTTCTTTTCTAATAAGATAAGCTCTATATATGCTATACAGTAAATTTGTTTCTTAATATTATACAAATATAACATCTTTCCAGTAAATTTGACGTAAAAAAGTTGGGATTAAGTTTTCATGTTTCAAAAAAAATATCCAAAAAGCTTATACAAACAATATCAACATAAGAAAATAATTATCCAAATAAACTAACCACATACTCCATCCGTCTCAAAATTATTGTCATGTGAGAAAAATCACCAAGTTTAATAAAATGGGGCCACTATAAATCTCAACTACTCAAAGATAATATTCCCCTAATATATTCTCTAGTTTTTACTAAAAATGAAAAGTGGACAATCTTTTTAAGACATCCTAAAATGAAAATATGAACAATTATATTTAGACGGAGGGAGTATTAAAAAAGACTTGTACTTATACATTTTTTCTAATAGTAATTTTAATAAACACAAAGCTCATGTCTTAGACCTCCTACCAGCCTAAATATTTAATAAATCTAATCTTGTTAAACACAAGGCTCACGTCCAATCTTGCGCAACTTAAGTTTTCAAGCATAATACTCAAGCCCAAAAATACATGTTAGACCTCCTACCAACCCAAAAAGTCCACAGCCGAACTTTTACAGATAACAAAACCCAAAGTTTGGCTATGGACTTTTTGCTTGGTGTATTCACCTTTTTCGTGGCCTAATAAGTCTGGGTTCGTATATGAGATTATAACCGGCGTCGTAAGTCTCGGTTCTTAGGTCTGGTTTCGTAAGTTTTGGTATTTTGTTGTTGTAACGAAATTTTCAGATAAGATACAGAGAGTGAAGATGGTGTTGTTTTTTTAGTTTTAGAAGCTTGATTAGATTGTACATTGTGGTAAAATGGTTATATTTTGGTAAATGGGTGATTTTAATAGTGGATTAATTGTTTGTGTTGAATAGTGTTCTTTAATTTTATGGGAGTTGATACTCTCACCATATTTTTTGATGCAAATACCACCACTGTGCATTACAGTGTTTGTACTGTGAGCTTTATAACTTGTATAAAATGGTATTTGCATCAAAAAATGTGGTGGGAGTATCAACTCCCTAATTTTATTTGTGCTTCAAATACTTGTAAATTATATTTTTTTTGTATTTGCTTAAAAATCTATTTTAAGAAGTCTTAAAAAACTAATAGGAGGAAAGTGTGAACATGCTTTATAAGTAATAGCTCTTTAAGTGAGTTCTACACTTAGACTTATGAATCAACACGAGCTAGCAATGGGATAGGTTTGTATCACATAAGGCTAGCCCCAATAAGGACCAATCCCCATCGATCGACCGGTTATGGAGATCGAGTGCATGTCGATCGTGCCTCTGTGGAGGAAATCGATCGCCTCCCATTTTAGCCAATTGAATCTCTTGGCCGATCGACTCATGTGAATGTTTTAAAAATGTTTACGTTGCAATCCAAAAAAAAAAAAAAAAATTACCCTATAAATACAACTAAAATCTCACAATCCTCACAAATCTCACAACATATTTACACACTAACACAAATCTCACAATCATCTCTATCAAAAATCTCACAATCCTCTTTATCAAAAATGTCTAAGAAAACACCACCAACCAAAGGCCGAAAATCCCGTTTGGCAAACGCCCCACATATTTTAACACCAAATCCGAATTTCCAGTTAACCGGTGTCTCACCAACAATCAATTTCCAACCCCCTGCTTTTGAATATCAATCCCAGCAAGCTCCACAACAACAAGCTAACAATCCATTTTTTTTAATCGTCCATTTGTTCCACCGTATCAAAACATCCAACAACAAAGCTACTCCCGCCGAAGCAACCAATCTATGTATGGGTCACCCGAATCTGTGTACCGTCCAACAATTGATTCATCAACGTCTTCATATTCAAATTATCAAGAATATTCTCCGGTTAACCGTATCAATCTTGAGGGTTTTGATTTCGAAGACCAATTGTACAACAATCCTAATTTTTATGCTGGAACCGGATCGGGTTATCCGGCTCAAGAGTATCACGGTTCGGGTACCGGTTCGGCTCATGGATCGTATCACGATTCGGTCAACCTTGATGACGTAGAAGAAGAAGAATGTCGAGAAGAGACGTCACCGGTCAAACCAAAGAAACGAGCTACAAAGGCAAAGAAGAAGGCTGTCGAGAAAGAAGGCAAGAATGATTCGTTGCCTTGGACCAAAGAAGAAGAGATCGCCTTGTGCAACGGTTGGTGTGATGTATCCGAGAATAGTGTAATCGGAAACAACCAAAATGCTAAAGGATTTTGGCAGAAAGTCATTACATACTTTGAGAAGGAGGTTGCTGGAGAAAGAACGTACAACTCTATCATTACAAAGTGGAAAAATAGGATTCGTCCTTGAGTTGGTCATTTTTGTGCTATTTACAACAATGCTGTCAGGAATTACGGAAGTGGTGAGAATGACCTCACCATTTATACACGAGCGTGTGATGAATACCAACTAGTGTGTGATCATCCGTTTGTTTTGGAGCATTGTTGGCAGATTTTGAGGGACCATTCTGCTTGGAAGGATAATGAGATGCCGGCTTTTTTAAGCCAAGATGAGGGTCGCAAAAAAGCAAGGACTTCAACCGACTCGGATGTGCACTCGGATGTGCCTTCGTCTGTGCCTAATAGACCAATTGGTCGTGATGCCTTCAAAGAAGAATAAAAAGAAATCTTCGGAGTCTTCGAAAGCTATGATTATGGAAGGTGTTGCCGAGAAATGGGGCAAGATCAAGTCCAAGGCATTTGGGCAGAAGAAGGAGCTGGCAGACCTGCACTATGGTTTGAAGAAGAAAGAGTTGGAACAATGGCAAATCGAGTTGGAGCTACAGCAAAAAAGAGAAGCAAGGGAAGACAAAATATTGGCACTAGAAGAACGAAAAGTTGAATTAGAGGCTTAAAAGAAATATGATGCAGATCTCATGTTCTATTGCACGCCAATCGACGAATCTTTGCCCGCAATAGAACGCCAAACAAAGCAGAAACTCAAAGAGGCGATCAAGGCACGCCACAACCTAGATTTTTAATAAGTGTTGTAATGTTTTAATAAGTTTCGTAATGTTTTAATTTTATTTGAATTATTATGTAACGTTTAATTATTAATGAAATTTTATTTTGTGTTAAAAATGTTAAAAAAAAAAAAAAAAAAAAAAATTGAACTTGGTCGCCCTTACTGGGGCACCTAATCGCCTGAAGGTCGCCGGAGAGAGAAAGCTGACGTGGCAGGGAAAATGAGGGGGATTGAATCCCCCTACTGGGGGCAGCCTTGTCAAAACGAATATGTTTGTTGTGAATGGTTAAGAGATGAATTGGTTGAAGTTGATTAACTTCGTAATAAACATTTTGGACAATATGTTCTGAGTTAACCCTACCCACCTGCGTTGCGACTTGTTGCCTATGTTTTCTAGTTTTACCAATACAGTAAAACCTCTATAAATTAATAGTGTTGGGATCGGGATATTTTGTTAATTTAGCGAGATATTATTATATCGATAAATTAATAATTTATTAATTTAAAGAGGTTTTACGTATGACCATTAAATTTTCAAGTATAATATACTAGCTAGTTACAATGTATACTCATTAGAGACGAAATAAATTTGAAAAACAAGTTCCAATTAACATTTTATGAATTAACATTAACATTTTATGAAAATAAAATTAACATTTTTTGTTGCAATACGAGAAGACAATGCACCAACTCTTTAGTTCAATAAGGAGATTTTAAGATAAACCCAATATAGATTTGAATTTCAACAAAAAAACAAGTGACTATGGATCATTTTTTACTAAACAATCTTAGGATTTTGAAGTGTATTTCTCTCACACACACATGTATATACATATATATGAAATTTTTAGTAATTATTAGTTTATAGTTTTGTTGGGACTAATATATATACACTGGGGTTTCAAAAAAATTATTATCTTATTATTTTATCGATTGAGGTCCAAATTTGTACCGGTCCCAAGTTGGACCGGACAAATTAATAATTTTATCGAGGTTATTAATTTATCAAGTATTAATTTATAGAAGTTTTACTGTAGTTGGAACCATAATAATGGTTTCAAAGTGGATGAACTTAACCAAAACACTTAAGTTATGCTATGAACACATTGCTTCTCATTTTGTTTGGTTATGTATTATTAGACTTAACGTGACGTAAGATGAAGAGAATAATGAAAATCAGCAAGCACCTGCATAGTATGAACAATAGTTAATGACAAATTTTCTAATCAAATTCCAAGTATTGTAACATAATTTGGATTAATAGAGAGCTACATGAGGTAATGCAAGTGTTTCAACAAGCTCCCACACTGACCACAGATCAAATGAACCATTGTTTGATGGTTCAGCAGATTGGTCCGACCCACAAGGACATGGGTTTGGGGACTCGTTCTCTGAGGAAGTCCGTTTGAGGAGTTCAGAAATGCTTGAAACTGATGACATGCAGACGTTACTTAGAAGCTTTGGTGTTGGAGCCACCGGACCAACTTATGGTCTCAATGACAATGATTCATACGGTGATAATGTTTCTCATGAGCCAGAGGTGGGCCCAGTGTATGCGCAAGGGCCCGGGCACAGTTCAGGGAAGGCGGTTGTTGGTTGACTCAAACTAAAGGCTGCATTGAGATGGGGGATATTTATAAGGAAGAAAGCTGCAGAAAGAAGAGCTCAACTGGTTGAGCTTGATTAACTGAAAATACTGATCTTTACTAAACATACGCTTTCCCTTGCATTCCTATGTGTACTCAGTGCATATTCATACTTAAGGTTGGGGTAAAATCAACTCAAATGTAGTTACTTATATGTGCTATTAAATATTTATAGATTTTTTTAACTCTCCATGAAATCTGTTTTACGGTAGCCTTGCTTTGATAAAGACTGTTTTACTATGGACCAAAACCATTGCTTGAGCTAACTAGCCCTTGGTTCCATGCCTTTTAGGTTACGGTTATCAATACAACTCAAGTTGAAATGAAGATAATAATAACGTGAACAAGGTTGAATTGCACCATAATCAATCAAAGTCTACCAAAATTACTATTCTGTGTATTTTTACTACATGTAATACTAATTTCTGTTAAACTTAGATACACTATGAGGCAATTCTAAAAGGTTGGAATACACACAATAGGACAAAAAGATAAGTTCCATACATACAATGAGAAATTCCAAAATTTACTACAATTTTGGAAAATGTTACATTAGTGTGCATTTTGCAGCAATAGTTAAATGACATCAATTTAAATGAATTCTCTACAAGGTTAGCAAGACCCTTATATCATTGCATAATGGATATAAAACTAAACAGTGTTATGCTAATTGGAAATTGTTATAAAATTGGTGAATGAAACAAAAATTGATGACCAAGAATAACAAAATGAACTATGAGACCAAAACAAGTAGCAACTTTTGCATAAATAGCATGTACCCAAACCAATAACTCACAAAGACTTCTAAACAATTGAATAATAACAATGATAATCCTCATCTAAAACAATGCACCTAATATTAAAGCCTTTTTAAAAAATACGATTCGTCTCTGACGATCTCTTTGTCTAACAATTCAAGGCTTTCGAGGCACATATTGTTGGAATTATATAACATGACTAATCATAAATATAAACAATAAACATCAAAGTAAGTGCGGAAGCGTATAGGAACATATAATGAATAATTAATTAACTAAAGAATAAAGTATGCGTACCTTTCTTGATTCTAGCCGAACAAGAATCAAATCCACAAACTAGCAATTGGGATGAACCCTAATTAGGGTTTATAGGATTATAAGAATTACCCCTTACCGTTTTGTAATTCAATCCAAGATAATAACAAAAGTATGTTATTACTATGTTCTTGTACACACGTACTAAACCGAATTAAAGTAATGCTAGTTTTTATAAAACAAATAACTTGGTTTATAGGAAAAGAGTGAATCGACACCAAGAGGTGGTGTACGATCGGTTTGGATCAAAGAAACACACACAAAACTGTTTTAGGGTTTAGCTAATGAGCACAAGAGATGGAAAAATAAAACCCCTAGCCTTGTTTATATACCCAACTAAACTTGGTGAACAAGTTGAGGTTGTTTCCTTTTCTCTTTAGGCCGATCGGTGTAGGATTCCCAAAGGGATTCCGGAACCTTCCCAACTTTTGCAATTTAGTCCTTTTCCATAAACATTTAACGACCGTTAATCCATTACATTAATTACATAACGTCCGTTAGTTATTTCGTTTAATAAATAAATAAATATAACGTTTATATTTAATTATTAACTTTAAATTCTCATACGTAAAGTGTGCAATCCCATAGTCTCGAGTTCGATCCTAACTCACGTCTATTAATTTATTGTCCATAAAACCAACAGCTCCCACTTGGACATATCTTAATAGAGTGATCACATTCGGTTAGCGTCTAGCAACACTTCGATGCCTCTAGTACAACTCGAGCAAGGCTCCTGGAAAACCTTTTAATGATTTCTCATTATTATTATCCTTTTGTTTCTAATACCATGTTAAATAAAGATATGGAATTAAGTCATTCTTTATCCAACTATTCTGTTTCTCGTTATAAGTGATTGAGCAAGATTACCAAATCTTCTGAACATATTCAGGGGAGAACTTTGGGTGTGGCCACACAAACATCTTGTCAACCCTACGAGGGGCCCAGCAGTATTAAACTCCAAATAAATTTGAAGGAACAAATTCTATCTTGACTACGAGAATAACCCACAAACTTTGCAACACTTCAGGAAACAACCCTTATGACTACCAGTTACGTATAGCGTTAAGTTGTTCCACAGAAGTGCACTACATTCATGACACTTATCTGGTATCTCAAGTCTGAGGATAACTATTCATAATTTACTTATAACAATATCCACAAAGTAAATTATGTAGTTGGGATAAGTCCTATATTCAATTCATTGAATATCATCTGAAATTGGTATGCATTCTCATCAATATACTTTCAAGTATATTCTACCATATCTCTCAGATTTGTCTTAGTTTAATGATACTCCCATATCATTAATCGACAACGGACGATTTAGAATAAATAAATTTATTCACGGATTAAACATGCAAATATAGGATACAATATATTATAAAATTAAACATACCAAGTATTTGATTTATTATAACAATTGTTTAACATCCCTTATCCAAATACCAAATAGATCAATGCATGAAAATTCCTGTTGATGAATTATGCCTCAAGTAATGACAATCATACTTGTTGACAAGGCATAAATCAACCAACTTGATCTATCGTAATTTTGAGAATACTTATTTCAAGAATTCAATTAGTGAAGTCCTTGTATGTGTGCATTCACCAATCCACATAATAATTCATAAAGTGTGTGACATCCTCTTTCACCAATTTATGACAATTTAAACTTTCAAACATTTCAAAGTTTAAAGTATTCTTATTCTTTTAATGTATAATGCAACTGTGCTCTTAGATAAGCACTACTAGTTCACATGGCCATTAACAAGGATGAAATCCTACCATGACTAGTATTGAGTGTCATCTCAATTAAACTAGCATCATTGTATACAAACAACAATATGCTTATTAAAACTCCGTAAACTTTAATATCTTATTGTGTAATGTTTGATGCTTTCCTAACTTTCAAGTTTAAAGCTGATGACAATTTGCACAACAATTGACATATTGTTTATCCATAGAATCTAGGAGCAATTCCAGGCTGAGAGGATGTAATTCTATTAGAATATTCATTACACAAGTTATCTAATAACTTTTAATTAGATATCAATGTTGTCAAATCATCTATCATTCAAGAATGATACAACAATTTGAATACACTACATGATGTACATGATGAATCTACAGGTCAAACTTAGACTTCATTCATGTTCTATCTTGTCAAAAGATATGTATCCATTTCCCAAATAATATATCATGTTTAATTAGAATCATTTATTTTACTGCACATGTTTATTAACAATAAACATATATTTTAAGGTTGTATGTTTTAATTCTTAAATCTTACAAGTGAAGTTTCATTCCAATATAAGACTTAACATTTAGCTTACAAGGAATGTTACTTACTATATGTTATACAACATATAAGATTTAAAACCTTAACATAATACTCCCACTAGCTTTCAGGAATACTTAAAATTTATCTTATTTTAATTATAAATCGAAAATGGGATTTAAAAATTAAACATAAGAATAATTTCATAGATGCATGCATTTATCCATTCATGAATTATTTGCACTTCGTACACTTCCAAAGATTATATGAATTCAAAAAACCTTTCAATTACTTACCGTCCTCGCTCAAGTAATTTCTCAAGAAAGAGTTTTGATATTCCATTGTCATATTTCATATTAATGAAAACAAGTATGACAATTATCATCTTTATATATTTAATGTGTCTAGAAAAGAATATTCAATCATAATTAATTGCTTAAGTATGATTAATAATCTTGTCATAAAACGTGCATTAAATATGTGTACAATATTGTCCATATGATTTCTACATAGAAATTCAAACCACTAGGGTTTTTCATCTCTTTGAAGAAACTCATTTCCATTCTCTAGTCTAACTATTAAGATAAACCAAATTTCCAAAATTGATTATCTTTATGGACAGCATCTTTAACATTCATAGTATGAGTAATTTACCCAATTCAATATTTGGTAATCCATCATAATGATTATCAGGTTTACTATAATCCTGTAACTCATGTTTCTCAGTATATAAGTCAAATATCTGAGATATCCTTGCAGATCTATGAATGAATATTCCATCATCATGAGGTCTATCAATTACATGTCTAACCTCATCATGATATTTACTAGTGTGTTTTAGAAGATCATGTATCTTGTAATTTTGTCTTTCAAGATAAAAAAAACTCCCACTTGCCTTTTGTAATATATAGACTATCTATATATACTTAGCAATTAGAGCAAAACTACATTGTTCTCTTTTGAGACATTACAAATTACACATTGATAATTCCTGACTTAAGTTTGTTAACAACCTATTCATAAGTAGTTTAACAAATTCAGAATCTTCAATTTTAAAACTTAATGTGATTCATCACATTCCATAATGAAATGGTGTTTTATTAATCTTCTAGGTTGGAGTCATATTGAGTATATTCAATCCATACTCAATTTTCTAACCTTGTTACTTTTTAAGAAAGAAGTTATGGTTATCATGAATCAAACAAATCAAATAGAGTTTGATTCTTCTAACTGAACATACCATCAACTTGTGGTATTCATTAGAATTTAATATTGTAAGACAATCTAACAATATATAAGATAAACATATTTCTTTTGGCTTACCTATTTACCAACTAAGTCAACTTAATGGTATAATAGACTTTCCTAGCCAATTACATGCTTTATAACACAAGTACCTTTTAACCAAGTCACTTTATATCCATGTCTCAACAAGAAACATAAACTGTTATAATCCCATTATACGTTATAAATCATTGATCAACTCAATGACTTCTTGTATATGTCTTAATTAAAAAACATAACAAGTTAACGGCTTACTTTATTATAAGTCTTAAAAGACTTTATGTTTATGTCTTTACAATGAATCATAAACATGTTTAACTAAAGTAATTATGAACACAACTCTCGGTTTCAATAGTAATTTCAAGTTAATTTATTTTACTTCACAATAATGTAGGACTACATTATTTATTCATTTATTTATGTCATTCCAAAAATTCATAAATATACAAATTAAAGTAGTATTAGATTACTTCATTTAATTTTTATGTCATTCTAATAATACATAAATATTTAATTTGAAGTAGTCTTATATATCATTTTGACACATGTTCTAAATACTCGTCTAATTTAGAAACTGTAAATATGTCCATGCAAGGTCTGACTTCACATAGAGATTTACTTTGTTGTTGCAATCTCGCCAAGTTCTCACATGACGTAAATTGCAACACCAAGTGTTTCTTGAATTAGATATGTTCAAGTTATATTAGAACGTTAGTCTCTTTCCTTGCAGTCAAGAGAATCCGTTAAATCATATACTTATATGTTGTACCTTGCACACAATATAGATTTCTCCCACTTGTGCATGGAACAACATCATGTAGCAGATAAACAACACGACATATGTTTGTTTATGTGACTAATATGATTGTGTCATTGATATTAGCATAACTAGTAGATGTAGAACCACTTCATTGTCTAAAAAGGAAACGTACATGACTATCCTTGAAAACATAAGTGTCTACAAGTGGAAAGTAATTATCGTAAGACATTCTAGAGATAATCTGAGTTACTACCAAGATGACAAAGCTTGTAACTCCCACTGAATAAGAGATCATTACATTAATTCCTTATTCAGTAATAAGAACAACATACTCCCACTGGATTTGACAACATTGTAAGTGTTTCATTAACCAGTAAAAGAAAATAGTGTTCTATTTACTTCCCTACACCTTTGAAAAAGTCCATACATAACAATTACTTATGTACTTAAAGAGTGTATTCTACTATGTAGATGATGAACTATCCATCAATGCTATTAACTTGAAAAATTGGGCATGCAATTTCTTTCTTAATAGTTCTACTATTCCAACAATTGTAAGTAGTACTTTTAGATGGTCAAAGCACAACAACTAGGTAAAATATGCTAGTTTGTCTTTTACCAATTATACAGTAATTAGTCTAGCTTCTAATTTAATAACTCAGAAATATGCAATTTTCTTAACTATTAAAATTTGCTTACGAGTTATGTATTTAGAATTTAGACAATTCTAATTGTCCTATCATACCTTTCTTCATTCATGAAAAGGAATAGGATTGAATCTCACTCTTTCACGTGAAAAGAGGACTAGATTTATTCTTTTAGCAAAGTTGACTCTACCAAAAAACCCTTACAGGTGTAGATCAATTTACCAATACAAGAATAACCTACGTTTACGATTTAATGTTGCATTAATACATTTAAAGAATTTGCAAAATTCAATTTTAGTATTTTCGATAATTAAACTTTTCAAGAAAATAAAATACCCAAGGTAATATTCATATAACCATAGAATTTTCTCGAAAACTAGGATCCAAATTATCATAGGTTCATTACATCAGTTGATCTGCTAGCAACAAACGCATATAATAAGGTAATCTGTCGAACATTAATTGGCAAACAATTTCCAACTCCTAGATCATTATGGGATTTATATTTTCCAACGCTATTGCAAATATAAACATGTTTCATCCCATCTTATGCCATTGAGTCCAGGTCTCACTTCCTACTCAATTTAAGTGTCTAACTTAAAGAACTGCAAATATGTCCATGTAAGGTCTGACTTTAGATAGAGATTTACCTGTCCATCACAATCTCGCCAAGTACTGTCATGACGTAAATTGCAACTTCAAGTGTTCCTTTTAATTAGATGACATATTCTTAATTTAAAAGGGTACTAGTTTTGATTTTATATGGTCAAATCAAATATGTACAAAGATGTCATGCATTCATCTTGTAGCATAATTTTAATAAAAAACTTTTTATTACCAATTCATAAAGATCAAATTATCAAAGTTTTGATTGAGGTATTGGGTTCACCAATCAAGGAATTTAGTGTTAATTATCATCCATTATACCGTACTTTTGCATAAGTGTAAACACTTAGTGTTTCGGATAATTACCACCGAAGTGGCGCATGGAATTAAAAACTAATTTGCCCTTAAGATGAGCTTGTACATTTTATGGCTTACTAAGTAGCTCCATTCGAACTTACAGAGGGCAGAGGACCAGGTAAGCGCAAACGCATAACCTTAGACATCCATTCAGTGTGACTGTGCGCACTTCTTAAATAACCCCTTTATAGTTCATTCGAATGGGTGAGCCGTTCAGTCATTGTACCAAAGTCACCAATCAATTAAACTATTGAAAACTTAACTCTTCCAAAACAAATCAAATTTCACCATTGTTTAGTCCGTATTATTTTTCTATTCAAAATTACCCTTTGCTTAAAACTGTCGCACATAATAAACAAACAAGTAATACCAATAAAAAATATAAACAACTAAAAACAATGCGCACATAATAAACAATTTATACGTGTAAACAAGTAGCCACATGCAACTCATTCGATAAAACCCTATTAATAATCAATGTCTAGGTTAAATTAACGTATATATTAATTAGGGCTTTCACTCTCTCAATTGAAAGTGAGCCACATACATCGACGAATCGATTGCGTAAACCCATAATTAATGATATACCAAATTGCACATAATTGATTCATTAATGTATATAATTGGAGTTTTCCCCAATTCAAGATTTATCATAATTATACATGTGTATAAAACTTAACAATTAATCCAATCTTAACAATTAAATAATAATACAAGCAACTATCCATGACAAACATGCATGTATCATCATGGATATAACATAACAATTATTCAATTAAGTCACAAGATCGCATACAATTCCATGTCACATAACACTTTATTCATGAATTTATCACGTAACAAATATATTAAATCTAGGTTTCGATATTGATAACATAACAATTAATATAAACCCTAAAAAAAAATTTAGGAAATCGACTAAAAAATTTTAGGGTTTCCACCCATAAAAAAAATTTCGATCCATAATAGATTTTTAAAACCAAATTAGGGCAAAATCCTTAACCCTAAAATTAGGGTTTATATAATCATAACCAAAACCCTAGAATAAATCATATCAAACACAATACAATATCCGTTTTTTACGTGTTTAGTAATTAATTACTCATTAAAACCAATGACTCGTGATGCCACTGTTGGAATTATATAACATGACTAATCATAAATATAAACAATAAACATCAAAGTAAGTGCGGAAGCGTATAGGAACATATAATGAATAATTAATTAACTAAAGAATAAAGTATGCGTACCTTTCTTGATTCTAGCCGAACAAGAATCAAATCCACAAACTAGCAATTGGGATGAACCCTAATTAGGGTTTATAGGATTATAAGAATTACCCCTTACCGTTTTGTAATTCAATCCAAGATAATAACAAAAGTATGTTATTACTATGTTCTTGTACACACGTACTAAACCGAATTAAAGTAATGCTAGTTTTTATAAAACAAATAACTTGGTTTATAGGAAAAGAGTGAATCGACACCAAGAGGTGGTGTACGATCGGTTTGGATCAAAGAAACACACACAAAACTGTTTTAGGGTTTAGCTAATGAGCACAAGAGATGGAAAAATAAAACCCCTAGTCTTGTTTATATACCCAACTAAACTTGGTGAACAAGTTGAGGTTGTTTCCTTTTCTCTTTAGGCCGATCGGTGTAGGATTCCCAAAGGGATTCCGGAACCTTCCCAACTTTTGCAATTTAGTCCTTTTCCATAAATATTTAACGACCGTTAATCCATTACATTAATTACATAACGTCCGTTAGTTATTTCGTTTAATAAATAAATAAATATAACGTTTATATTTAATTATTAACTTTAAATTCTCATACGTAAAGTGTGCAATCCCATAGTCTCGAGTTCGATCCTAACTCACGTCTATTAATTTATTGTCCATAAAACCAACACATATCCATATCAACTTTGTAAGAAGAATCAACAATAAGTCTTGCGCGTGTCCGAGTTTCAGGATTATACGAAATAGAATCCTTATGGTCCTCGTTCATAAGTATTCCTTCCAATATATCGAAGGCCTTAGTCCAAGATGCAACATTATTATACTCTCTCATCACCCAAATTGAACAATGATCTCGCCCATCATGACTCATATACATAACAGCTAAACAACCTTTGATGATCATTAGATCGTAAACTCCCAAACTGGCTTTTGGCAAGGATATGAAGCCAAAAACATTAGTACTTAAATCAAATGTAATTATACAACATTGCATTATGTCATTTTGTTCACGTCTGACAACCCAATGCAATGTTCCGTTGAAAAAACATGCAGATGATTCAAAGGGCAAATTATAAACATTAGTAGTAGGTGAAATAATCTTGCTCCAGGAGTTTGTCTTCAGAGAGTAAATAAAAGATTGTGCATCTTCATAATAGGAGTAAGACATAACCACTATCTTGTAATCATTACTGATTGAGTCAAAACCAAACCCGAATGATACACTGTTATTACTAGAAGGATAAGTGGGGACGGTTAGTTTGCGCCTAATTGAAGGGTTCCATAGAGTGATTGACTTTACACCCTTATTAAACAGACAGATTATTCCATTACATGAACCAGCAATCTTGAAACCGTAGCTAAGGAACTTGACTGATTTTAAGCCGGTGTATCCTTTTTCCAGAAGATCACATCTTGCAACACGGCTCATAAAATATGGGTGGTACCGAACATGATGTCTAAGAAAATATATCTGTGGCAGCAGCTGCATAGCCGCGGATCTGAGAGTGTGCTTGCGGATGAAACTCGGGGTAGAAATACGAGAACGCCATGATTTGGAGAGAGATGTATTCCGGACAAGGGATTTAAACGGTAGTCTTATAAAGATTTCATCAATCAAATCTTCACATAGATAATACGACATCGTGTGATCGTGATGCTGCAACATTTTTTCAAACGTATAATGATTGAATAATCTAAAAGCCAGAACTTTAAACAAAATAATTAACAATATTAACAACGAGACTAGTAACTGTATGACATGACTCAAAAATTGAATGCTGATATATTTTTTTTTATTAAGTTTCATATTAAGAACTACGTGTAACGTATTCTTGGTGTTTTTTAACTTAGAGTTCAGGCTAAACTTGATTAATGACACAACTTAGTACACTTGTTCTTAGTTCGAGATAGATTATAATTACCATGCAAACTAGGGATAGCAACGTGTATGAATGTTTTTTAACTTGAGTCATGTCAAACTAGTTCAAGCAAGATCTGATTAATGACACAATAGTTTGAGATAGATAATTACCAAACTGACAAGGGATATCTCTTCCTTGGCTGATTCAGATTTAATATCTTCATCCATAGGAGCAGTTAAGTTGTTATTATCCTCTACGTCAGTTAGAACAAGTGTCTCAGATACTTCAGAACAAAGATATTCGTAAGAACCGTCAGAATCCTGAAACAAACAGTAAAGAAGTTAAAGTGACTTTTCATGCCAGTTTCTTCTATTTTTCATTGTGCAAATTCCTGCTAACATCATGCTCTGGATACAAACTGATTAATAACATGTCACGCTCCTTGCACCGGCCATCACCTCATCAAGAAAATAACAAAAAAGACATAAATCCAACCAATAATAACAACAAAATCATACCAGGTAGCTAGAAGCAATAGTTTGCCTTTTCGGTTTTTCGTTCTCAGTATCATAGTCATCCATGTTGACTAATTCAAAAGACACATCACTGAGTACTTCATCTTCGCGCTCCATCGTCTTAATTGTGTGTTTAATATAGCATAGCTCACATTAACCAAAACTTTTGGGTTCAAATCTCGCTAAACGATGCATATGAGTTATTTTTCGTGAAAGAAAAAGTTACCATTAGAGCATCTAAAGAAGGATTTATTAATAACGCAGCAAGAAAATATAAACTTAAAAGAAGTGTCAAATAAGTACCTGTGCGAAAGTATCAGCAACAATAGATTAACAACAATACTTTATTCAAACCAAAGCCTCAATAGTCAGCTTAGATTAAACCAACAGTAGTATCCAAATTACAAGGTTAGGTTAATGTCAGTGAGACAATAACCAGACAAATACAAAGAAGAAGAAATAAGATCAGTACAATGATCACAAAGAGAGATTGTAAGACAAATGACTGCACACACAGTTGTGTCTAACCCTAGATTAGGGGGAAGATTAAATAGAAGAAAAAGATACACAATGACCCCCTCAACGGTCATAAGAAGCATCAGCAGAAATGGGCAATCATCAGCAGAAATGAGAACTTAAACCATTTATGCTTTGTCCAAGAATAACCCCTGTAATAAGCCTGCAATAAACATAACTTGAAAACCATTAGCAATTGATAGAATGATATGTTTGACACAGATTATGACCACAATTTCTAACATTCCCCCTTAATCTGTTGGGCAAACATATCAAACAATATCAATTTTTCACACAAGAATTTATGCTAAACAGGAAGGTTTTTTGTAAGGATGTCTGCAGTTTGATTTGAAGAGCCAATCTTTTTGGCATTTATAACACCTCTTGCAATTTTTTCCCTGATGAAGTGAACATCAATTTCAAAGTGTTTTGATCTTTCATGGAAAACAGGATTGACAGCAAGTTACAAAGCAGATTTGTTATCACAAAAGAGATTAACAGGGAGATTGATATCAACTTTTAGATCTTTTAAGATTTTTTGAATCCAAATAATTTCACAGGCAGCAGTAGACATTGATCTATACTCTGCTTCTGTGGAAGATTTTGAAAGGGTGTTTTGTTTTTTACTTTTCCATGAGATTAAACAATCATTAAAGAAAACACAATAACCTGTGACAGATTTCCTGGTTTTCTTGCATTTAGCCCAGTCTGCATCACTATACCCTTCAAGATGATTTTCAGAGTTACTGAAATTATACCTTAGACCTTTTCCTGGAGCTCCTTTCAGATATCTCAGAACATTGAGGGCACATTGATAAGGTTTTAAAAGGTACCTTTTTGAGGGGTCGTTTAAGCCCTTATTTGATCACTTTTGTATCCGTTATTGCTTAATATCGTTCCTTTTCACTTTTTAGGTCTCTTGAAGGCAAAATGCTGGAATGGCACTTATTTGGATGAAAAGACGCGATTATACGAAGAAAATGACCAAAGTCAGAATCGAGACACTCAAAGCTGCTGAAAACATAAGGTGACGGCGTCAGGTGTTAATTGCGACGCCGTCCGAAGATCTTTGTGACGGGACAGAAGCCAAAACTCCTATTTTCAAGTGACGACGTCAAGTTATAAAGGAGTAGGCCGTCGCAACTCAGACGGCCTAGATGTAATCCAGACGGCGTCAGAAGCTGAAGAAGACGGCGTCACAAGCATAAGGTGACGCTGTCGCAAGTCTAACGTGGCCAAGACGAAACCCTAATGACGGCGACACGACGGCGTCACAAAACATAAGGTGACGCCGTCGCAGATGTAATATTATATATAGAATCCGAATTTTTCAGTATTCAGAGTGTAGTCTTTTGGAGTAAAAACCTAAACCGAACCAAGGCTGTCTTGTACAGTATTTTAGGGTTCCAAACCCTATCTTACACCAAGATAAGTGTTTTACTTCATTAATACAATTATGTCTTTGATTATTTGTGTGTATGCTTGCATGTTCTCCATGTCCGGCTAATTTACTTGTGTGTTTGCTTAGGGAATATGAAACTTAATTATTGAATATTGATTGGTTGTTTCTTATCTTAGTTGATTAATGATCTAGTAATGCGATAGGTCATTCGTTGTGTACTTAATGCTTGATTAAATCTTTGTGAACCTTAGAATATGACCCCTTGAGTAGTTGTAAGCTAAACCATCCAAAGAGTGCCTTAGAGTAAGAGTTTATTATCCCTAGTGGGTTTTGTAGACGAGACCCTTTGGTAAGTTCAAAGAGTTAGGGAACATATGCATACCCTACGACTTTAGACACACAACGCAACTAGGAATGAGGACGTGACAATTCAACCACCAATAGGAGATAATTAAGGAGTAGTAAAACCTAAGTAAACACATCTTTAAACTATCATACGAGCACACATTAATTAGACATAGACTACATACACCTTAGATTAGATAATTAGATAAGTAGAGTAATCAGTAGCAATACCAACCCCCCAAATTCAAACCCCGAGATTCGTACCTTTCCATTTCTTAAAAAATATAAAAAATACAAAAACAATCTTCCTCAACCCCAACCTTAGCGTAGTAACTTCTCACTAGCATTCCTATTCCCCTAGAGAACGATATCAATACCCATGGCTTACCCTAATACTACACTACAACGATTATGTTCACTGCCTAGGGTGTTGAAAAACTTGCTCGACGAAAAGGAAGTTCCTTTGACCCCGAACGACGCGTGTAGCGTTATCAAGTTTTTGGCGCCGCTGCCGGGGAATAGAATAGCTAGTTAGTAGTCCACCTCGTTTAGGTTTCTTTGCTTGATTCCTATCAAGTAAAATTTTTTTCTCATTTTTAGCTTCCTCTTAGTCTATCCCCTTTCTTCGTGACCTTTGTTCGTGACCCCATCACTTTTCATCATGGAAGGTGATAACCACCCACCATTCATCAACCCACCACCAATTGACCCACCAAGAGCCCGTACTCTTGGTGAGTATTCGAGACCAAGCCACTTAGGCTATAGGAACACCATTGAGCTTCCCGACCAAGCCCAAACTATGGCCCTGCGATCCGACACCATCCGGTTGGTGCAAAACGGATGTGCATTCCATGGACTTCGTTCCGAAGATCCAAATCAGCATCTGAGGGATTTCCTCAAAATTGTCGATTCCATCGACCTTGATGCTACTACTCGGGAGACCACGCGTCTGCGTCTCTTCCAATTTTCTTTACGGGACCAAGCTAGTAATTGGCTTGAGCGACTTCCCGCCGGCTCCATCTCAAGTTGGAATGATCTTACCTCCCGCTTCCTTGCTCAATTTTTCCCACTGGGGAGAACCACTAAACTTAGGCGAGACATCTTGACGTTTCAACAACTCCAAGGTGAGTCTCTCTACAAAGCATGGACTCGATTTAAGGACCTACTCCGTAGACTTCCCCATCATGGCATTGATCTTTGGCTTCAAATCCAAATTTTCTATGACCATACCGATTTCATCACTCGACGATCCATTGATCGAGCCGCCGGTGGAAGGCTCAGCGACTTTAATGCAGAGAAATCTTGGGATATTATAGAGGAGCTTGCTGATCAAAGCTACGAAGATTGGAATGAATCCCCTGAAACTCCGGTTAACGTAGTTAATGCCATATCAACTCCTTTTGAATCTTCCGAGACCCTCGAGGAGCAAATGAGTGCCATTGAGAGAGGGATTGATTATCTTATGGAAAGGCAAAGAAGAGTCCCCGTACAAATTCCTCGAGAAGCTGTCAAATCCGCCAATTCCACCAACCACCCCACACCTTTTTTGGAGTCCCCAAGTCGTGAGCAAAACCCAAATTCCGAAAGGCGCTTCCGTTCTACTTCCCCAATACCACTTTCACCAAGCTTCAAGGAACAAATGAGGGGGTACATGGCAGCTCATACGGAGAGATTAGCCAAATTTGAAGAGGAAGTTTATAGGCAGAGAGAGGAAATGCAAGCGAAAATGACGGAAATGATGAATTTGGTAATAGAATTTACCAAAACAAAAGCTCCCGAAAAGGTATTAGTAAGAAGCAACGATTGTCCTCCCACCTCGTTTGTTAACGCTGTTTCCATTATGCCCGAGGATGCAAGGGTTGAGATAGGGAAAACTGAAGAAAGAAAGAAGGAGGAGTCTGTGCCTAATGATGAGCCTGAGACCATTGAGTACTACCTTAAGCACGAAATTAACAAAAAAACCATTGCAAACCAAGTAAACAACTTTAGGTACAATGAAGTTCTTAGGGAGGCCCTTGAAGGAAAAATGACAGAAGAAGAGTATGACGCCTTGCCTATGGGACCCCTGTATGAGTTAGTCATAAAAAAACCATTAACAAAAAAACGAGACACCACAGGGAATTTCGTGATACCATGTAGCATAGGTGATATTGATAATATAAATGCCTTAGCCGATCAAGGGACTGATGTGAACATAATGCCATTATCAATTTATAATAAGTTAACTAAGGAGAAACCAGTCAAGACGGATCTTAGACTTTCCTTAGCTAATCACACCTATGTCCACCCCATAGGAATCGCGGTGGATGTTCTAATTGAGGTGGCTAATATCGTTTATCCGGTGGATTTCGTGATCATTGATGTTGAGGAAGATAAAAACGTGCCCCTCATTCTTGGGACACCATTTCTGGCCACCGCCAAGGCAACCATCAAATACGGAGAGGGCATCATGATACTCAAAAGCGGGAAGGGGTACGCTAGGATACCCATCATCCCAAGGTACCCTCTTAAGATCATGGACATGATTACGGGTGGAAATCAAAAAGCCCCTAGCAATAGTGTTAAGAAGAAGATGAATGACTGGGAAAAAGGGCTTAGGGACTTTATGGTTCAAGGATTGTATGCAACGTTGTGGAAACCCGACAAGAAGTTAGGAAATAATCCCACTTCGATACCTAAGACACAAAGGAGCCCTACGAAATTTCTAAAAGGAGAAAAAGTACTTTTATACAAATCACGGATAAGGGCATTACGAGGTAGAAACAAACCAAGATGGTTTGGACCTTTCACAGTGAAGGAAACCAATTTAAAAGATAAAACCGTCACCATAATAGATAACGTTGGCAAGGAATCCACTGTAAGCATACAACGTCTACACCCTTTCGACGAAGGGAAAGCGAAGAAAGAAGGTGGCGGTAATGAAGTAACGTAGGAGCACGACTACGAGTCTATCTACAAGACTCTTAAATAAAGAAAAGCGCTTCGTGGGAGGCAACCCATGCTTAATTGTTTGCTTGTTAGTGTCATATATCTTTTATTGATTGTTTATTCTCATGTTTAATTTTATAAAAATGCTTTATTTTGTTTTTAACCTCGTCTTAATTGCATATAAAGGTATTTTACATAAGGGATAAGTGTAGGGAGGATTACACACGTTTTCAAGGAAACGTAAACATGAGAATAACAATTCATTAAAAGATATATTTGTGTGTTTGTTCGAGTCAAATGCTTGTATCGAGTCATAATGGATGTTTTGCAGAAATTTTTCCAGATTCTAAAGATGTAAATTTTCCAGAATTTTTTTTCAGAAAATCGCAGACCAGTTTTTGTCAGGATAACCTGACGGCGTCAGGAAGGAATAAAAACAACAGATTACTTTTTTTTCTCGTTTTCTGAGCTACTTAAAAAAAAAATTTGGAATTTTCCAGGTTTTAATTTTCCAGAAATTTTGTAAACATCCATTCCACAAGCATTATATCCTAGTTTAAATCGAGTCTTATATATATTATTACCGCCGATTTTACGCGAAGGTTTCGTTTGGTTCTTCAAGTGTGCAGGTTTAATTTATCAAGAAGAAGTTACATAAGATTGGAAGGAGCTTTTCACGCATAAATTCTTCTTGAAAAGGATTTAACCACTACTTCACACACGGATCCTACCGAGCTAATCAGGGGAGTACTAGTTTCTTTCGTTTTTAATTACCTTCCATTATCATAACTTTGATACTTTCGGGGAACATTGGGGACAATGTTCAGTTTAAGTGTAGGGAGGGAAAATAAAACGGGAACTTTGAAACTATGCTTATCCTTGATTATTTGCTTTGTCCAATTGTATTTGTGTAATAAACCATGAGAAAATGTCGGTTAGGGTAATTTTGGCACCAAATTTAAAATTTTTCATGATATATAGGAGTGGGCCATTAGTCTTAACAAAAGCATCTCACGGATAGGAAGTTGCATGACTAGCACAAAAACCCTTTACCACCAAAATTCCACCCAAAATGTGAGGATCGCCCTTAGATTAGTAGGAATTAAAAGCATTCATCTTTAATGCTTAGAGTGTGAACCGGTAGTATATTAGATTCTAGAACTTGTTTTGTGATGCATTCCGAGATCGCTAGTAAGACTGCACTTGTGTAGTTAGGAATAACTAAATGATAAGAGGCATTAGGATAACCCTTGTTTGATACCCGTAATATAATTACTTCTTCCACCTCGGTTGAGTAATTCCCCCACACCCTTTGCGTTGTACTCATCTTTAGTACACGATACCCCTAGTTAACCCCTCAGAGCCTATCCTTTTCGCGGTTCTCGTGATGTTTCGGTTTTTCCGGAATATCATTGAAGAGCATTGTTTACACCCCACCCCCAAATGTACACCCAAATCGCCTTAGCCTACCCTGTATGCACTTACTTTTAGTGCATTATTGTTATCACCCTAAACCCTTAGTTCAATTATCTGGTTGCTTGCATGAGTTGCTAAGTCGAGTCATATCCTTTGTATACAGTTTTGGGATGATTGGGATTCATGGGAAAAGTTAAAGTTTATGAAATGACGGGAAGGGAACGTTAAATTCAAATTCCCTTTGTTTGCATAATAATGTACCCCAAGTGTTTTGATCTTTTCAATTCGGGTCAAATTAGTGTTAGAGTAATAAAAACTCAAGTGTAGGGATGTGCCTATAAATCCCTATTATTTTGATGTTACCGTAGAGGATGGTAGAGTAAAAGTGTATGAAAAAAAAAAATCGAAAAAAAATAGAAAAAGAGAAAAGAGAAGAAAAAAATAGAGTGTAAAAAAAAAAAAAAAAAAAAAAAAAAGGGCTACCATCCTACATCTTTCCTTTAAATTTTATGTTTGTTTATTTCAGTTAGCTATAGTTTAGAGTGTCGAGTCTTGGCTTAGCAACGCCATTCTTCGTATGCTTGTAACATAAGAGATTTTTGACTTGCCACCACTATATAGCCTATCCCACCAAACCCTTTGTTTCCCTACCGTAAGCCTAACGTTACAACCCTTTAAAGACCTCTTTGATAGTCTTTCCTAGGTGCTTAAGCCAAAGCGATGGAGGTTTGATCTATTCTCTAGCCTATGGTAATCTATGTACTAGGATCGGTTAATGAGTGTTTATCTTCCATTTCCAATTTGTTATATTTCATTAATACACCCGAGAGAGATGTGAGTATCCAAACACCCCATGTGAGGTGCTAGTATGTAATTTCCGTGCTTGTTATGACTTTTGCGGGGCTTATATGTGTTATGGACCATTTTGAACGAATGCTTCATGACCCCTAACTTATAAATTAATTGGCTAAAAGCACATTTGCTTGAGGACAAGCAAATACCAAGTGTAGGGATATTTGATAAGGTTTTAAAAGGTACCTTTTTGAGGGGTCGTTTAAGCCCTTATTTGATCACTTTTGTATCCGTTATTGCTTAATATCGTTCCTTTTCACTTTTTAGGTCTCTTGAAGGCAAAATGCTGGAATGGCACTTATTTGGACGAAAAGGCGCGATTATACGAAGAAAATGGCCAAAGTCAGAATCGAGACACTCAAAGCTGCTGAAAACATAAGGTGACGGCGTCAGGTGTTAATTGCGACGCCGTCGGAAGATCTTTGTGACGGGACAGAAGCCAAAACTCCTATTTTCAAGTGACGACGTCAAGTTATAAAGGAGTAGGCCGTCGCAACTCAGACGGCCTAGATGTAATCCAGACGGCGTCAGAAGCTAAAGAGGACGGCGTCATAAGCATAAGGTGACGCCGTCGCAAGTCTAACATGGCCAAGACGAAACCCTACTGACGGCGACACGACGGCGTCACAAAACATAAGGTGACGCCGTCGCAGATGTAATATTATATATAGAATCCGAATTTTTCAGTATTCAGAGTGTAGTCTTTTGGAGTAAAAACCTAAACCGAACCAAGGCTGTCTTGTACAGTACTTTAGGGTTCCAAACCCTATCTTACACCAAGATAAGTGTTTTACTTCATTAATACAATTATGTCTTTGATTATTTGTGTGTATGCTTGCATGTTCTCCATGTCCGGCTAATTTACTTGTGTGTTTGCTTAGGGAATATGAAACTTAATTATTGAATATTGATTGGTTGTTTCTTAGCTTAGTTGATTAATGATCTAGTAATGCGATAGGTCATTCGTTGTGTACTTAATGCTTGATTAAATCTTTGTGAACCTTAGAATATGACTCCTTGAGTAGTTGTAAGCTAAACCATCCAAAGAGTGCCTTAGAGTAAGAGTTTATTATCCCTAGTGGGTTTTGTAGACGAGACCCTTTGGTAAGTTCAAAGAGTTAGGGAACATATGCATACCCTACGACCTTAGACACACAACGCAACTAGGAATGAGGACGTGACAATTCAACCACCAACAGGAGATAATTAAGGAGTAGTAAAACCTAAGTAAACACATCTTTAAACTATCATACGAGCACACATTAATTAGACATAAACTACATACACCTTAGATTAGATAATTAGATAAGTAGAGTAATCGGTAGCAATACCAACCCCCCAAATTCAAGCCCTGAGATTCGTACCTTTCCATTTCATAAAAAATATAAAAAATACAAAAACAATCTTCCTCAACCCCAACCTTAGCGTAGTAACTTCTCACTAGCATTCCTATTTCCCTAGAGAACGATATCAATACCCCTGGCTTACCCTAATACTACACTACAACGATTAGGTTCACTGCCTAGGGTGTTGAAAAACTTGCTCGACGAAAAGGAAGTTCCTTTGACCCCGAACGACGCGTGTAGCGTTATCACACATTCTAGATGAGATTTCAAAGGAGAATGCATATTGTGCCAGGCAATGAACTGAGTATGAGATGTCAGGTCTGGTATGGGTGAGATAAATAAGTTTCCCAAGTAACTTCTGATAACCAGTAATGTTAACAAGAAAGGGATCATCAGTAGTGGGTATGTATGGAAGAACAGGGTTGGGTTCCATGGGAGTGGACACAGGTTTGCACCCAAGAAGTCCAAACTCTTTGAGAAGTTCTAGGCAATATTTTCTTTGGGTGAGACATATGTCATTACCAGTTTTTAAAACCTCAATGCCAAGAAAATATTTTAAGTTTCCCAAGTCTTTAATATGAAATTTAGATTTTAGAAATTCTTTGAATATGTTTATCTCATCAATGCAGTTTCCAGTAAGCACAATGTCATCCACATAGACAAGCACAGCAATAAACTTGTTATTCTCTGTTTTGGTGAACAAAGAATGATCATTGACTGATTGAACAAAGTTATTTTCTTTTAATACACTAACAAGTTTTTCATTCCATTTCCTGGGAGCTTGTTTAAGGCCATACAGAGACTTGACAAGTTTACAGACTTGATTCTTATTGTTTTCATTACAGAACCCCTTAGGGATGGTCATATAGACATCCTCATCAAGGTCTCCATACAGAAAGGCATTGTTAACATCAAGTTGGAAAAGAGGCCATTTGTTTTTTACAGCTAAGGCAATAAGACATCTAACAATAGACATTTTTACAACAGGAGAAAAAGTTTCATCATAGTCTATTCCTTCCCTTTGGTTATAACCTTTAGCAACTAATCTAACCTTGTATCTATCAACTTCACCATTGGCTTTATATTTGATTTTGAAGATCCATTTGTAACCAATGGGAGTTCTATTAGGTGGAAGATCAGTTATATCCCAAGCATGATTTTCATTTAAGGCCTTAATTTCAGAGTTCATAGCATCAACCCAATTACTGTCAAGAATAGCTTCTTCATAACATGTAGGTTCAATACTTTTATTTAGACTAGAGGCAAAGCAGTAGTTATCTTTGTTAAGATTAGAGTAATTAACGACCTTTTCAACACCATATTTAACTTTCCCTTCAACAATAAAGTCATTAAGGTTACTGGGCAGTTTGGAAACTCTAGTTGACCTTCTAGAAGTAGTGGCTGGCAAGCCTTCTTCTTGTTCAGAGTTCTGACCTTCTAGAAGTAGTGGCTGGCAAGCCTTCTTCTTGTTCAGAGTTCTGATTTAAATCAGAGGATTTATCAGCAGAATCAGAAGATGTATCACCAGAATGTGATTCATGTGATATGGTGCCCTCAGGGTGTGTATTTTCATCTATGGATGTTGTAACAGGTTCATCATCCCCAGTAGGATGACCCAACACTGTGCCATCATCATAGGATGTCACTCTCCCTTCATCATTGGGACTTATTTGTGAGTCAAAGAAATTTTTGTGATTTAAATCTTTAGGCACATAAGTTTCAACAAAAGGTTTTGACAAAGAATTTTTCATTTTGAAAGGAAAAACAGTTTCATAAAATTTGACATCTCTGGAGTAAAAGATATTTTTTGTTTCTAAACTTAAAAGTTTATAACCTTTTTTCTCATTTGAATAACCAATAAAAACACTTTTTTCAGACCTACTACTAAATTTATCAGAGATGTTGAGAATGGTGGCATAGCATAAGCAGCCAAAGACTCTAAGGAGAGAGAGTGAAGGGTCATGCCTATACACAAGAGAGAAGGGAGACTTGCCAGACAACACTGAAGAGGGTAACCTGTTTATGACATAGGCAGCAGTTAGAACACATTCAGGCCAAAGATATAGAGGTAATTCCCCTGAAACATAAGGGATCTAGCCACATTAAGGAGATGCCTATGTTTCCTTTCTGCAATACCATTTTGTTGTGGTGTATAAACACAAGAGGTTTGATGTAAAATTCCTTTTTCATGAAAGAAGTGTTGGAGTTTGTTTTTGACAAATTCTGTCCCATTATCACTTCTGAATATCTTAACATTGTGTTCAAATTGATTTGATAGCATATGAGTAAAGTTGACAATGGAAACATAAACATCATCCTTTCCCTTAAGCATATAAACCCAAACAGCCCTGGAGTAGTCATCAACAATGGTTAAAAAATATTTGTAACCATCTTTGCTAGTGATTTTATACGGTCCCCATACATCTAGATGAACAAGTTGACCAATTTTAGTTGATTTATGTTCACTTAGAGGGAATGATTCCCTGGTTTGTTTAGCTTTATTGCAAGTATCACAAAGATGGTCAGATTCAGATGTACTATCAAGTTTAAGAGTGGGTTTAAGTATATGTAGGACTTGGTCAGAGGGATGACCAAGTCTTTGATGCTAGAGATTTCTAGAAACATGACAAACATATATGCAGTTATTAGAAGTAATCTTACATGTAGAATCAATATCAAACATATATAACCCATTGCATTGTTTACCAATCCCCACAATCCTTTTTTGATGTAAATCCTGTATATAGCAATTAGATTCATTAAATCCAACAAACATCTTATTGTCTCTAGTAATCTTATGAACAGACATCAGACTGACATTGTACTCAGGAACAACCAGAACATCAAAAAGAGTTAGGTCATTATTGACTTTTAAATCATCAATTTTAGTAATTAAGGCCTGAGTACCATTAGGATGACCAACAGTTAGACCAAGATTTGAAATGTCAACAACAGTGATTAAATTTTTTGCAGATACAGTCATGTGCTGATTTGCACCAGAGTCAACAATCCAACCAAGACTGATGTTTCCAGATAAAGTTTTTGTGTTGTTATTAAAAAATTTGTTGAAGTTTATGTTAAACTTGACACTACCATTAAAGAAAGTTCCTGAAAATTTTTTACCTGCCATGTTGGCATTAGCAGAAGACACATTGTTGTCATTAAGAAGACTCATAAGTCTGGAGAGCTATTCATTAGACAAAGAGACAGGAGAGTTGCTACTTCTATTATCAGTGACATGATTAGCATCAGTGGAAACATTGTTACTGCTGAAAGGTTTAGCATTAAAGTTCCTTTTGACATATCCAGCAGGATAACCAACAAAATCATAACATCTATCAACAGTGTGACCAGGTTTTTTGCAGTTAGTACATTTGAGATTCATGTTTGGTCCTCTGTTGTTTGAGCTGTTACCAGCATTAAAACCAGAACCTTTATTGAAATTGTTGTTGTTAAATCCTTTTTTGTTATCAAAAAATTTTCCACCATCAAAGGTTTTTGTAGCAAAGCAGTAGCATTGGGTTTAGCAGAGCTATTCCCAGATGAAACATTTATGTGAGATTCTTCTCCAGAGACAACAGAGAAAGCAGTTTTGACATTAGGCAAAGGGTCTCTAGTTAAAATATTACTTTTGATGGGAACATAGGAGTCATCAAGACCCATAAGAAATTGCATTAATTTGATTAGCTGACTGTGTTTTTCAAAATGTTTTGCAGCCTCACAAGTACAGGGAGGTAAGCTAATCATACAATCAAATTGTTTCCACAAAGAATTAAGGTTGTTGTAATAATCAGCAAGAGAAGACCCATTTTGACTAAGAGAGTTTATATTTTTATGCAAATTAAAAATAGCTGAACCATCAACCTTATCATAAGTATCTTTAAGGTCATTCCACATTTCATAAGCAGTTGTAGCATAGATAGCTCCAGCAAATAATTCAGGACTGAGAGAGTTAAGAATCCAGGTGACAACAACAGAGTTACAGGTATCCCATTGAGTAGCAATAATAGGATTCGAGTCATCTCTTAAGCAAGTACCATCAATAAATCCTAACTTATTATGATTCCTTAAGGCAAAGGTCATGGCCATTTTCCATATTTTATAATTTTCTGTTCCAGTGAGTTTGATGGAAATAATAGGAGTACCATTAGTGTTGTTAGGGTGTAAATATAAAGCATCACCAAAAGATAAGTTTTTTTCAGTGGAGGAACCACCACCAATATTATCATCACCAACAGCCATAAGAAAGACAAAAAAATAACAACTAATGCAGATGAACAGATAAGAGACAGTAAGAATAAGAACATGAAATTAAGAAACAACAAGAACCAAGCCTGTGAACTGGGGTAAACCAGAGCAGGTATTCATACCACTCAGAGGTGGCAGATCAAGATGTTAGTCTACCCGTTTGCACCCACAAAGACTTAAGTACTGTTGTTGAAGATGAGAGTAGACTTACAGAGTAATATGCAGCAGAAATAACAAATCACAATTACCCTAGATTCACTTAGTCTAGGGCTAATTGTGAATAAGAGATAACCAGCGATTACGCCAATAGTAATAACCCCAAACCACCTTTTGAAACCCAGAATAGCTTTTGATTGTTGCTGTGATTATGAGCCTGATGCTCTAATACCATGTGAGAAATTATTAGCAACAATAGATTCACAACAATACTTTATTCAAACCAAAGCCTCAATAGTCAGCTTAGATTAAACCAACAGTAGTATCCAAAGTGTTACAAGGTTAGGTTAATGTCAGTGAGACAATAACCAGACAAATACAAAAAAGAAGAAATAAGATCAGTACAATGATCAGAAAGAGAGATTGTAAGACAAATGACTGCACACACAGTTGTGTCTAACCCTAGATTAGGGGGAAGATTAAATAGAAGAAAACGATACACAATGACCCCCTCAACGGTCATAAGAAGCATCAACATAAATGGGCAATCATCAGCAGAAATGAGAACTTAAACCATTTATGCTTTGTCCAAGAATAACCCCTGTAATAAGGCTGCAATAAACATAACTTGAAAACAATTAACAATTGATAGAATGATATGTTTGCCATAGATTATGACCACAATTTCTAACAGTAACTTAGCTTAGGCAGCCATAGATGATTATGATGAGAAGATTGGTTCTATATATGGTTTTGATCGACTGAGATTCATTATTTAGTTTCCTGCGTGGGCCCGGCCCGTTATATAGTACATTAGTATTAAACTATTAATCCTAGCTAATTTAATGACTTTATTTGTATTATATTTGACTTAATTAGCCAGAAAATTTGATCTATATTCTGTCTGTGATTGACTTTCTATTTACTTGGATATCTAGCAAATGATCCGTAATTTATCTTATATATCTTTTGAGGAGTTACATACCAAACTTTTCTTATATATCAAGGGACTCATCTCCACCATCCATCTAAAATGAAATCAATGGCTGAGATTAAAAGCATTTTATTATTTCACATATTTTTTATAATTTAAATATCTCTTAAACCGTTAATCGTTAAGTGAAAATATTTACACCGTCACGAAGAGCATTTAATTATCTTTCTATAGACGGGCACTTTGATATACTTTCGAAAAAAGAAAAAAAAATCTTTTTTTTGACCTTCACCAACACCACCCATACATGATACATTATACATATCACAGCTAAACAACCTTTGATGACCATTAGATTATACATTAACCAATCGTATATTGGCAACGGTATGATGCCAAAAAGATTAGTACTTAAATCAAATGTGATTATACACAACTGATCTATTGCATTTAGGGTGGTGGCAACCATCCCTCACCATCCCTCACTATCCACCAATAACATTCTTCCAACTCATCTCATCCCCACACCACCCCTCACCATAGATTTTTAGTGGCAACCATGTATCCCTACCCCTCACCATTTTATTTTTATTTTTTTTTACCTTTTTATATTTAAAATTATATCAAACAATATAATAAAAACACATAATATTATTATTATTACTTAAAAGAAAATTACAAAATACTTAAAAGAAAATTACATCCTAAAAAACGCTTTAATTAAAAAACATACTAAAACACATTTCTAAAAATCACAAGGCCATCCGTATTTCTCCGCGATCTCACGTTTTTGGGCAATAGTGACCGCTAGTATATTTGGATCGTTTATGTGATTGTGCGGTGTTTGATATACTTTCAACGCCCTATACTTAGCCTTTTCTTCCATGACACGGATTTTTGTCGCCATAACCTTTTCGGCCATCTCATCCTTTGAAGCTTTTTGCTCCGCCCTCTTCTCCAATATTTGTGTTTTCTTTGTTGTGTAGTTGTCGAAGCTCATAGCAACACTACCCTTTGACGACGATTCGCTTTCGGCCTTTTTGCCCTTTCTTTTTTGAATGCGAGGCATCGTGTCGTCATTGAGATCCGGAATCACAGGGTTGTCATTACTTGCGGTCTCGTAGTGGCCGGATTCAGACGACTTTCTCCGTTTGTCGGAATGAGACGAAGATCCTTGCGCTATATCTGGTTGTTCCAACCATTTGTCTTCTTGCCTAACAATCTCCCATGCTTCAATATGACTAAACGACTTGCCATGTTTAGTTTTGTAATCGGCCAAGGCATTTTTCATGATGTCAACATCGCTACAACCACTCTCGCGAAGACGATTCTACAATTACATAAGTAAAAATTAATATGTAATTGATAAAAGTATATAACTACAAAATATTAATTCATATAAATGTAAAAAGTATATAATTATAAAAATTACTTGTTGGATCCACAACCCATTAAAGACACCCATTTCGGCGCTCAAACTTTTCCACTTTGTGTTCAAGCCATGATGTGTACGCGTAGTGTTTCGAATGTTTTGCTTGAAATGCTCATGAATTCTTCTCCAAAAACCTTCTCTATTTTGTTCATTCCCGACTGCTCTACATGTCGAGATGTGAACCCAAGCTTTTGCCAACGCCTCCTCTTCGGCCGGTGTCCAAGATTTCTTTTCAACTCTATTTGGGTTTCTTTTTCGTACTTCTTGAACTTCTTCAATTTCTTCAACTTCTTCAACTTCTTCATTTTCTTAACAATATTTTAACAAATAAAAGTATAACATAATAAATTAGTAGAAATAAAAATTATTACAAACAATATTTTAACAAATAAAAGTATAACATAATAAATTAGTAGAAATAAAAATTATTACAACCAATATTTTAACAAAGAAAAATTATACCGATTGGAGGTTGCGTTTCGGGAATAACAATGTCATCTTCTTCATCATCCACACTATATAGCGGTAGTTGTCGTTCGACACTTGTTTCACGTCGCGAAGGAGCGTCACGGTACTCAAACGGGTTGAATTCGCTTGTCAATTGAGTTGGATTGATTGGTGGTTGCGGATAATATTGTGGTGGAAAGTACGGTGGAGAAGTCATTTGAGGTTGATAATATTGGGGTTGTGGACTCATTTGTGGAATGTACGGAGCGGGTTGTGATTGAATTCGTGGACGAAATCGGGAACCGCGTCCACTTCCTTTGGATGATGAAGAACCATTTTTTGATTTTCTTGGATCCATGATAAATTTTGTAGAAATTGGTATAAAAGTTGATTAAAAGATAAAGGATATAAAATATTTTGTTGTGGTAAAAATTATGTAATATAATGGGTTTTTTTTTTTAAACCGTTGCCCAACGGTTACACATGCCCAACGTTCGATTTTTTATGCCCAACGTTCGATTTTTTATGTAGCCCGCTTCGAGCTTCTATCCCGTTGCATGAATAGCCCGCTCGAGCCCGCATAGGTGGCGGCGGTGTAGCCGCTCGGGCTGGGCCAAGCCCGCTGCTCACCCCGCTCCCGTTGCCACCACCCTTAGTTTACATCTGACAACCCAATGCAATGTTCCCTTGAAAAATACGCATTTGAGTTAAGGTCCATAGAGTAAACTTTAGTAGTAGCGGGTGAAACAATCTTACTCCACAAGTTTGTCTTCATAGAGTAAATAAAGAATTGTGTAGCTTCATAGGAGTATGACATAGCCACAATCTTGTAATCATCGCTGATTGGGTCAAAACCAAACCCGAATGATACCGTATCATTACTAGTAGGATAAGCGGGGACGGTTAGTTTGCGCCTAATTGAAGGATTCCATAGAGTGATTGAATGTACGTCCCTATTAAACAGACAAATTATTCCATTACATGTACCAACAATCGTGAAACAATGTCTGTTGGAAAATTAGTTGGTAAAAGTGACTTTTGACCAACTTTGGACACAATTATCTATATGTATGTGTCATATATATAAGTAATAGTTTGTAGATTCGCGTTCTCCTCGAAGAGAGCTTCGCAATGAGCCTTTATGTGTCCAAAATAGAGTTGATGTGAATGAGATATCGTGTCTCAAAGTTAAGCATTCGGTACCATGCTTAAAGAGGAATTTTGAATTGTTTTCTATCCCACATCGGTGGGATGAGTAAACTTAGAGGGAGTTTATTTTGTATAAATAGAGGCCCTAGTTCCATAGGTTGAACACACATCAAATCAATAGTTATTATTGATTTCCAACATATAGAATACGCATATCTTAAGATGAAATTCCTGGCAGTTTTGTTAAGTCCGACAGTACAACTTACTGTTTTGGCTGTTGTACCCTGGGAAACAGACGGCGAATCTGTTTTAAGGGAAGCGTGTCAAACACGTGCCTCGGCTTTTAGTACTTCTTTGTTGATCTTTATTTGGTGATCAAGTAAGTCTTTTGACTATTTTATTATCTTATTTAATTATCGTTTATCTGCTTACATTCTGTTTCTATTTAATTTTCTGTTATTTATTTACTGTTAATTTTATTTATTGTAATTTAGATTTTATTAATAAAAGTGTAACGGTTTCCCTACAGTCTTAAAACAGATTCTGTGTAACAGAATTAAAACACTTTTTATTAAAATCTGATTTATATAATTAACAGATTTTATACAAACTGTTTTTCTGCTGAAACCAAGATTGTGTTTCTTGAAAATCAGTTTTATATCTAAACAGAATTTTAATTAACAGATTTGGTATAACAGATTTATAAACGATTTTTAAAACAGTTTATTGAATCAGTTTATATTGAAACCATGATGAGTTTCCTTTCAAACTAATATATTTAGTTTGTTTATTGCATATGTTATTGTTTAAATCTGGATTTTGAAACCAAGCTTGTGTTTCTATGAATCATTATTGGTACAAGTTTACATAAACCATGTCGAGTTTATTAGATACCATATTGTTTTAACAGTTTTTTTTAACTATTTTTGTGTTTAAATATTCACAAGTTAACTGATGGTAACATAATTTGTGACCCTAGTGAATCTTGCGAATGTAATTGGTGCGCCAGTTACTAACATGGTTAAAAATCATGATGAAATCAGATTCATTGAAACCAAGTGGAGTTTCTTTGAAACAAATCTCATAAAATACAAGTTGTTATTTTATTAGATTACTAGAACGTGTTTATTGAAACCAAGATGAGTTTGTTTGAAACAAAATATGATAATATACAAGTTGTTATCATATTTGGTGGAAAAGTTTCTTTGACTTGTTTAGCTTATGTAAACCAGGTTGAGTTTAATTATAAACTAAATATAGTTCTTGAAACTTTATGCATTTGGAAATAGATCTATAGAAACCTTGTTGAGTTTCTTTGAAAGAGTAAATCTATTTGAAACCTTGTCGAGTTTCATTGTAGAATTAGACCATGTGATGCAGATCTATTAAGATATTCTTAAAGAAGATTGACAAAATCATATTACAAATTTGTTTTTGTTTAAAAACATTATGTAATATGCGATATTGTTTAATTGAAAGACTTGTTTAAAAGCGGTTTTGTATGATGGATCTTACAAAACAATAGTGTTTTAAACAAAATTCGATGTTATCGTGTTTGTTAAGAAACTCTTTGTGATATAGCAAGTTGTTAATTATTCCAAATTTAGTTTTAGACTAATAACGGAATCTCGTATTAACAGAATGTTCGGAATGTCATGAGTGACATCTGATCTGCTCCCGAACTTGATGAAAGGGAGACCGATACTCGAGTTATGTGTACGGTAGATGCTTTAAAGCATTCAGATTTTATGTGTCATAACTATGGGTTAAATGGCCTGAATGAAATGAAAATTGTTGCCAAGGCGGGATCCGACATTAGATAATGGTGGATTAATACTTGGGCATCATGTCATGAGTATGATGATAAGAGTTTGGTTAACTCTTTCAAAGTAGCAGAAAATGGAGAGATGCAATTTATGGGCAACTCTACAACTGCTAATAGCAAGGGAAAAAGAAATGTGGTGTTGAAATTCACATGTGAAAAAGAGCTTAAGTCAACCAACACGTTGTATGTGTCAGAGATTCGTAGGAATCTTGTGTTTGGATGGTTGCTTAATAAATTTGGCTTTATTTTTTTTAATCAAATAAAATTGAGTTAACATTGAACAAAATTTTGGTCGGTACGGGTTATGCCCTTCATTAAATGTTTAAGCTGAATCTATTTTTTTTTTTGGTTGTTTTAATAAAAATGAGTATGAATTCAGTTTATTTGATCCTTTGAATGTATAGCATGGCCAACATGGACATGTTAATTTTAACTCAATACGTTGTTTAATTAAATAAACGAACACGGATTACAAAAGTAAAACTTATGTTGAAGCCAAATTGACAAGATTATCTTTTCACTCGATTGACCGAAAATTAACCGAATCCTTGATTCACATAGTTTCATGTGATTTGGAATCGATACCTACTAAGGTAGCAATTAGGTACTTCATCGTAATTGTTGATGGTAGTACAAAATATTGCGACTTTTACTTGCTTGAGAGTATAGACAAGATTGATCTATACAAATAAGTTAAGAATCAACTTATTATCGAAAACAAGGCGGTTCGAAGTGATATCGGAGGTGAATATGTGTCTCTATTTCATGTATGTGCTAAACATGGAATAAGACATAAATTTATTGCTCCTTATACGCCACAACATAATTGTTGATAGGAAAGAACCGTGCCTTAAATATATGGTTATGCCATGTTGTTAAAGTCATGGTTTAAGCCATGGCATGTGGGGGAAAGCGGTTTTATTAGCTACTTATCTTTTAGATAAGATCCCCTGTAAGAAAAAGAAGATAGTTCTATGAACTATGGATGGGAAGAAAACCATCCTATAAGTACTTACGAATGTGGGGGTGTCTATCTGTCCCGACACCCAAGGATCAATATATTGGACCTAAAACTGTGGATTGCATATTTTTGTGATATGCTCATTACAGTAGTGCTTATCATTTATTTGGATATGATTCAGAAAATCTGAATATATACAAAGATACGTTAATGGAATCAAGGAAAACTTTCATTGTTTGAAACTGTGTTTCCTTATTTATCCGAGGAAAATGGAAGTTCATCTAGACTAGATGATATAGTTGTCCATGTTGAGAGGCAACTAAATGATGATGTCCTTCATGATGAGAGACATCAAGATGATAATGTTGTTCTAATAAGAGACAACAAGAGCTGATAATGATCTCCAAGATGAGAGACAAGATCAGACTGAGGAAGAAGAGGCTGAACCTAGAAGAAGCAAAAGGGCAAGAATCGAGAAATCGTTTGGACCCGATTTTGTTTCTTTTATGGTTGAAAACGAACCTACTTCATACCGAGAAGCGGTTACTTCCTTAGAAGGGCCTCAATGGAAAGAAGCCATTAAAAGTGAAATAGATTCTATTTTACAAAATCATACTTGGGAGCTCGTGGATTTACCTCCTGGTTGTAAACCACTAGGCTATAAATGGATCTTCAAGAAGAAGATGAAAGCCGATGGCACCATTGACAAGTACAAAGCAAGATTAGTAATCAAAGGATTTAGACAACGAGAAGGTCTTGATTACTTTGATATGTATTCGCCTGTTACGCGAATAACCTCGATTAGGATGATACTTGTTATTGCCGCTTTAAGAAATTTGGAAGTTCACCAAATGGATGTGAAAACGGCATTTCTAAACGGAGATTTAGAAGAAGAAATCTACATGAACCAACCTGAGGGTTTCATGGCTCCTGGACAAGAGAACAAAGTTTGTAGGCTTGTTAAATCATTATATGGCTTAAAGCAAGCTCCCAAACAATGACATCTAAATTTTTACCACGTCATGTCAGAACGTGGATTCAAAATTAATGGATGTATGTAGAAAAAAGGAAAAAAAAATCACCGGTATATATGTAATCGTATGTTTATATATAGATGGTATACTTATCACCGGAAGTGATAAAAAGGTAAACAAATCCACTAATGAAATGTTGGAGTCAGTATTTGACATGAACTACATTGGTTGTTCGATATGGTTCTTGGAACTAAGATCATATGAAACCAGATGGATTTGTTTTGAAGTCAAAAACACTATAAGGACAATATTCTTGAGAGGTTCAATGTGGGGGATTCAGGCCTAGCTAGAACTCCAACGACATCTTTTTAAATCTATTTAAAATAGAGGTAGAGGTGTTGCCCATTTTGAGTACTCAAAGAATATTGGGCATCTTATGTGTCTAATGACGTATGTGAGACCTGATTTAGAAGTTATAATCAGGTTACATAAATATACCAATAATTCAAGTGATGACCATTTGAATAGTATTACATGAGTACTATGATACTTATGATATTGCATTTTGGAAGATATCCAGTTGCTATCTAATGATAGAGTAATGCAAATATGGATTCTTGCATAAAAGAATCTAGATCCACTAGATCGGATGTATTGAGTCTATGTGGGAAGCTATGTCTTGAAAATCTTAAAAGTATTTCAAACAGACTTTTATAGCTAAATCTATGATGGAATTTGAATTTATCATTTGAGATAAATTTATAGAATATGTGGGATATCTACGTTAATTCATAGAGGACATACCAAGATGGCGTAAACCGGTAACGACCATCTATATAAAGTGTGATAGTTAATTGGAAATTGACAGAGCTCATATCACAATGTAAAACGGTAAGTCGAGACATATCCATCATAGATGTTGATTGGTGCGACAACTACTCTCAACTAGAGTTATCACGATTGACTACGTAAAGTCAATGGATAACATCGCGGATCCGCTTACGAAAGGCTTAAGCAGAGAGTTAGTTAGTAAGTCGTCTAAAGGAATGAGACTAAAGCCCTTAAAGGAATGAGTTTATATAAAGGAAAACCTAACCCAGTTGACTGGAGATCCCAAGATCTGGGTTCAATAGGACAACCTAATCATATAAATGTGGGGGAAGTCACGTCAATATGGGGGAGTTACTTAACATTGTAACTTCCTAGTCCATTCCTATAACAAATGTGACTTGTTGAGAGGTTAAACATATGGCTTTAATGATTCAGGATGAAATCACAAAGCATAATGATTCGAGATGAAATCACAAAACATATGTTTTTAATGATTCAAGATGAAATCACCTATGTGAGAGAGAAGTGGGGTCGCTTTGAAGGGAATTGTGTGGGGGCGCAAATCCTATGAGTTCTTGCAGAACCAGGAAAATGTTCAGGACCATAATGAACATGACTATGAGGACTTAACAATGTTAGGGAGAGTCTTGTGTGAAATGTATTGTCGTCTACATAAACAGCAGCTCAGTTCAAAGACATCGTGTCTACTGACAGCTAGGAGGCTAAGTGCATTTTACAAGGGAAGGTTCAAAGGGTCACACCTACCTATCCTTTGCAAGATTCAACTATTGGAATTTCATCGTAATTTTTGTGTATTACGACCGATCTCCATTCATGTGGGGGATTGTTGGAAAATTAGTTGGTAAAAGTGACTTTTGACCAACTTTGGACACAATTATCTATATGTATGTGTCATATATATAAGTAATAGTTTGTAGGTTCGCGTTCTCCTCGAAGAGAGCTTCGCAATGAGCCTTTATGTGTCCAAAATAGAGTTGATGTGAATGAGATATCGTGTCTCAAAGTTAAGCATTCGGTACCATGCTTAAAGAGGAATTTTGAATCGTTTTCTATCCCACATCGGTGGGATGAGTAAACTTAGAGGGAGTTTATTTTGTATAAATAGAGGCCCTAGTTCCATAGGTTGAACACACATCAAATCAATAGTTATTATTGATTTCCAACATATGGAATACGCATCTCTTAAGATGAAATTCCTGGCAGTTTTGTTAAGTCCGACAGTACAACTTACTGTTTTGGCTGTTGTACCCTGGGAAACAGACGGCGAATCTGTTTTAAGGGAAGCGTGTCAAACACGTGCCTCGGCTTTTAGTGCTTCTTTGTTGATCTTTATTTGGTGATCAAGTAAGTCTTTTGACTATTTTATTATCTTATTTAATTATCGTTTATCTGCTTACATTCTGTTTGTATTTAATTTTCTGTTATTTATTTACTGTTAATTTTATTTATTGTAATTTAGATTTTATTAATAAAAGTGTAACGGTTTCCCTACAGTGTCTAATTCTGAGATCCTACCATTCACGCTTCTTAAGAAAATATTTTTGAGGAGGCAGCGGCATTGTCATGGATCTGAGACGGAGGCAGGGGGTCCCGTGGGTGCCCGTGACACCTATGGATTTTTTCGATTTAGTGTTACTTTTAAGAAAAAACATCGATTTTTCTCAAATGCATCTTAAATGACCCCGGTCCATTGAAATGTGTTTTTAGTCTTATTTAGTTAGCATTTTAAACTCTATTATATTACGATTAAATTTTTTTTGTGCACCCGGTCATGTTTGTTCCTGGCTCCGTCCCTTCATATGAGAGTGTACTTGTGGATGAAACTAGGGGTAGAAATACGAGAACACCATGATTTGGACACAGATCTAAATCGGACGAGGGATTTGGCTGGTAGTCTTACAAGAATTGCATCGATCAACTTTTCATTTAAACAGTCTGGCATTGTGTGATTCTGATGACGTTGCAACATTTTTTTTCAAATATATAATGATAATATTAATATTAATCATCAAAGAAATAAAAAAGCTAACCTTTTATAAGGATAAAAATTACAGTATAAAGAATGAAACAGATTTTCTATGATATTGTTCTTTAAGTTTGCAAAGAAATTCCATATCTAAAGTTATTAAGATCGACTAGTAGTGGTACTAAGTTGATAGGACTCTGTCTTTGAATTTTTTTTCTTTCTTTCTGGAGTTTCATAATATGAACTACTCATAAGGTATTCAATCTTAATCTTTTTTAACTTAAAGTTCAAGCAAGATTTAATTAATGACTCAGCTTTTTACGCACACGTGTTCATAGTTTTGATAGATAATTACCGAAGTAACAAGGGATATCTAGTGAAAAGAGCATATGAAAATTGGAATCAAGTCATAGAATATGATGGCAAAGTCCTGAGTGCACTAACATTCCCTTCACCGCCTGCTCATAACACGATTGAATATCCATTTATAAATTCTGATCCTAATGTGAGTGTTTCAACAAGCTCCCACACTGACTATGGATCAAATGAACCATCGTTTGATGGTTCAGCAGATTGGTCCGACCTACAAGGACATGGGCTTGGAGACTCATTCTCTGAGGAAGTCCGTTTGAGGAGTTCAGAAATGCTGGAAACTGATGACATGCAGAAGTTACTTAGAAGCTTTGGTGTTGGAGCCACTGGACCTACTTATGGTCTCTATGACAATGATTCATACGGTTATAATGTTCCTCATGAGCCAGAGGTGGGCCCAGTGTATGCACAAGGGCCCGGGCGCAGTTCAGGGAAGGCGGTTGTTGGTTGGCTCAAACTGAAGGCTGCATTAAGATGGGGAATATTTATAAGGAAGAAAGCTGCAAAAAGAAGAGCTCAACTGGTTGAGCTTGATTAACTAAAAATAGCGATCTTTGCTAAACATATGCTTGCCCTTGCATCCCTTTCCGTACACGGTTCATATTCATACTTAAGGTTGGGGTAAAAGCAACTCAAATGTGGTTACTTATCTGTGTAACACTAAATCTTGATTTATAGATTTTTTTTACTCACCGTGAAACCTGTTTTACAGTAGCCTTGCTTTGATAAGGACCGGTTTACTAAGGACCAAACCCATTGCTTGTGCTAACTAGCCCTTGGTTCCACGCCTTTTAGGTTTCGGTTATCAATATAATCCTTGAGAAATCAAATGGCTTGGACTCTCTTTTCTTATGAGTTATGATAGAATAACTCAAGTTGAAATGAGGATAATAAAAACATGAACAAGCTCGAATTGGTCCATAATCTATCAAATTCTACCAAAATTACTATTGTGTGTATTTTGACTACATGTAATAGTAACGAGTCGGGTAGCCCGCGCGTTGCGGCGGGTGTTTGACATAAGTTTTTATCGTCATTTAAATAGAGGCATAAATCCATTATAAATATTATTACATGAAGGAGTAGTTGTTAAAGAAGTATTGTAATGTTTGTTTCGTTTAATTTGGTTTAGCAAAATTGTGTTTGGTCATTTCTTCGAACATATAAATGCATTTGTATGGGCATGTTATTGCAAACTATGTAAGTGGCAATTGCACTCAGGAAAGGGATTCTCATATATCTGAAAGAGTGGATAGCTGAAATGTCAGTAATGTATTTAAGTGGAAAAGCTATGTTACAACTTGAAGGATGATGCTAAAGTAGGAGGAATCTGGAAGTACATTATATGTATAAAGTTTCAAGGGCTGTATAATTGCAATAAGCAAAGGGATACAGGTATATTTGCAAGAGTGCATAAGTGAGCATAACATAACATTTTTTTTACACATAAGTTATTTGTGCAGTTGTGGCACAAATGTTTTGCAAAAGATGGATTTTCACAACCTGCGTTTTTTTAGCCTAGTAATACAGGTTCGTAGTTTACGGTAGTAGACCGTTTACATATTTAAACTGGTTGTACCAGATAACAAAATATAGGTTCTTTTCCCTGAACTTTGGAATCAATTCTGCTTTTCCTTTTCAACGTTTGGTGTTTTCAGAGCTTGTGCTGATGAATCCATTGCTGTTGCTGCATAAGTGTTAATGAAAAGCTTATGTCAGTTGTTAATAAAATGGTGATTAGGCACATGAAAGTTGACAATATAGCATTTGAATAATTATTAATTGTAACCATCATTTGGAAAAATGCAAACAAAAATGAATCGAGCAAACAGTAGAGTATCTGTCTATTTTATTTTCACCTCATTGAACTTGTGGTTTTAGTCTACTATAAATCATGATCTGTATATGGTTCCTTTTATTCAAAGCGAATCCACAAATAGTAGAAGTGTATATGCCTATTTTGTTTTCATGTAAATGAATCAATGGTTTTATTCAACTTTAAATCATGATTTTTTATTGTTTTTGGAATCAGTACATCTGCCTAATTTGTTTTCATGTGTGTAAAGGATAACCATGTGACTTCGTTTTTGGGTCTGGTTTGTCTATTTAACTGAGTTCAGGTGTAGGTTTATTTTTCAGAAATCAATTCTTAACTTGTGAAAAACAATTAAGAAAACACAATGTCAAGGCGTCCTACATGTGATAAGCTTAGAGCTCATGCTAATTCTAGTAACTGGTTAGAGATGCTAGTTTTGTATTGCCGTCAAGCTTCAATTGAACACATTCAAATGGCGTGGCAGATGAATGAACTGTGTGTAAGATTGGTTGGTGTCACTTGTGAAAGGCCTAGTTTCATTGAGGAGCTGGAAATTGTTGGGAATACTTATGTGCAGAAAACGACAGAGTATCTAAGAGAGGTTCAAGCAAAAGATGATCAAAAGGTTATGCAGATGCAGATAATGATAGATGAATTGGACCTAAATGCTCGTCAGAAGGATGTGTTTATTCAGAGGCTTAATGGGTTGATGGATTTGTAAGATGGTGCCTATGTTTACGTAATATGTATTTGGTGTCTACTGTTGCAGTGATGTATGTGTTCTTTAGATTTTTAGTATTTTGTAAGATATTCTATCGAATAAAACTTTGTGTTTATATGATAAAATACAGAGGAAGCACTCACCTTAGCAAATCTGTTGGTTCTAATTGCAAGTAGTTTAGGTGTGGTTTCTTTCTTTGGTTCAGCTTCGGCTGTAAGCGGTAATGCAGTTAGCTGCTCTTCAGTCCAGCTAACCAATACAGGACATTAACTTGCTACAGTAAAACACTATAAAACCTGAACACTATAAAAAAAATACTCCCTCCGTCTCAAAATTATTGTCAGGAGACAAAATCACCAAGTTTAATAAAAGTAGGACCACAACAATTTTCAACCACTCATATACAATATCCCCTCACTAAATTCTCTATTTATTTCTAAAAATGGAAAGCGGATAATTTTTTGAGACATCCAATAAAAGAAATATGGACTATTAACTTGAGATGGAGGGAGTATATATTTTAACACATATACTACGATATGACCACCACTCGTTAATAACATGATAAGCGGTGATCAGTGTTTGATGACAGAAAAAAATCGCAGGAACAATACTATCATCTGTACCGGGTTTTTTTTTCATGGCCAAATACTGAACACCACAAATTTCAATTCCAAACTAATATGGGTCAAATACCATGCTTCAAATGTTGTTGGTTTCAGAGAGGGTGTGTGAGAAATAAGAAAGGCAGTTGTAGTCATCACCTTAATGGATAAACAAACAATTGGTGCAAATCAATATTCATCCACGAAAAAAAATCGCAGGCACATTATTATCATTTGGACCAGGCATTCTTTTTCGTGGTCAAATACTGAACTCCACAAAGTTTGTTTCCAAACAACATAACTGGAAGCTCTAACCCCCCTCCAATCCCTTTTACTATTCAAACGGTTTTTACACAATGGTCTGCGCCAGACGTATTGCTAGCCTTTATAGTAACAAAAGGAATTCGAGGGGAAGATCAGAGCAGGAAGCTATATTGAACATCGTGTGTCAATATTACCAAACGAAGAATACATGGTACATACTTTGAAAAAGCCTGCACAATTTTATATGTCAATATTAAATTCAAAATTTTCCAGTGAAACACATTTGTATGGGCATGTTATTGCAAACTATATTGAACATCGTGTGTCAATATTAACAAACGAAGAATACAACGTGTGTCAATATAAACAGGAATTTTTAACCAGAAATTTTTTAATTTAATATAAAATGTGTTTGACTTGAAGGTTTGCACTGTAAAGTGTATCACGTTCTTTATTTGTTAATATAGCCACACGATGTTATATGTCTATTACATATACATCATGTATGTAATAGGTATAAAAGCAACACACTTAACCATTCTGAGTCCCCCTCCAATTCCTTTTGCTTTTTCAACACCCTTTGCGCAAAGACCCAGTCGAATTGCTAGATTGTTGAAATAACAAAAGGAACTGTATTGGGAACTCATAATGGGTAAATGTTGAACATCGTATGTCAATATTAACAAATGAAGAACGTGGTTGACTTTAAAGTAGAAAGATTCTGGTTGATAAGCATAATATTTTTAACCGGGAAAAGTTTAATTAAAGAAAAAATGTGTTTGACTGGAAGCTTTGCACTGTAAAGTGCATCACGTTCTTTATTTGTCAATATTGCCACACGATGTTACATGTCTATTACAGCTTAGTTCCTAGTACAATTTAAAACCTATAACAGACAACTGTCAACATAACTGGAAGCTCTTACCTCCCCTCCAATCCCTTTTGCTATTCAGATGGTCTTTACACAATGGTCTGCACCAGACGTGTTGCTAGCCCATTGAAGTAACAAAAGGGACCGGAGAAGAAAGATAATAGCAAGCAGCTATGTTGAGCATCGTGTGTCAATATTAACAAACGAAGAATACACGGTATTCTTTATTTGCCAATATTGACACCCAATGTTGAACGTCTGTGATAGAAAATATGTTTTTGCATATTTTCAATTCCAGTTCGACAAAAGGCACTGGTCAACAATAGGTTCAATCCTCAAATAAAGATGGGAAACAAAAGAAGATGGTGCGAAAAAGTAATCTGCACCAAATTACTTGTCACATCATTCTCTTTAGTTTCACATGTTTATTTGGTGAAATGCACTCTACCGATGACCAGAGCTTCTTGTGAGACTGAATCTAGCAAAAATGATAAATATTTGTATATATGTAAAAAAGGAAAAAAAAAGGGAAAACAAAATAAAGAAAATGGATCATTACACACATTATTTCTTAGATGGCTGGTTTAAGCTCATAAATCACATTGGAATTCAGAAAAAGGACTTTAGTAGTGTTAAAGGCTTTTTTTAAGTTCCAATCTGAGTTATGAGATTAAATCATCCAATTACAAACTAATGTGGGTAAATAATATTATATATAAAGCTAGTTGTTTAGCTTACCAAATACATTGTGGCATACCATCATGGCTGACACAATGTTGGTATGTACTTCGTAAATAACTGTAATAGTCAAAAAGCAACATAGTTAACCCTTCTGAGGTCCCCCTCCAATTCCTTTTGCCTTTTTAACACCCTTCCTGAAAGGCCTGTACCAGGCGAAATGCTAGATTGTTGAAATAACAAAAGGAATTGGAGCGGAAGCTCAGAATGGGTAACTATGTTGAACATAATATGTCAATATTAACAAATGAAGAACGCAATATTTGCACTCTAAAATCTAAAACATTCTTTATTCGTCAATATTGACATTCAATGTTCGATGTCTATTACAGCCTAGGTTCTACACCATGTATCCACTAAAATGTATGCACACAGAGGATACCAATAAGTGAAAATTTCACTTGTGTCTCGGCAACTATGTTGGCCCAATGAATAATCATGGTTTGGTAGGCAAGTAAGAAAAGGAAAGAGAAAATGGTAACATACCCGAGCAATGTAAATTTCAGAATACGACCAGTTTCCAAGTGCTAGATAAAGAATAAGCAAGTGTATGAACATCTTAAGTATTGCACATAGTGGCCAGACCCTTGTGTGCAGTCCTGTAAATGGAGAGAACACTATATTATTAAGTATGATAATAAATTGCTAAACGAAAGGCAGACACACAAAGTATGTATATGGCAACTTACCAACAATCGGCCTCAATCTGACTTAAAGTATAATGTACTCAGGTGGCTGATGCATGCGGAAGGCGCGTTCGGGGTCAAAGGAAACTTCCTTTTCTTCGAGCAAGTTTTTCAAACTCCTAGGCAGTGAACCTAATAGTTGTAGTATAGTATGGGGTAAGCCTCGGGGATTGATATTTGTTCTCTATGGGAATAGGAATGCTAGTAAGAAATATATGACGAGAAGGTGGGGTTGAGGATGATTCTTTTTTATCTTTTTATGGTTTTTTTAGAAAGCTAAGGTAAATATCTCGGGGCAATTGGTTTGGGGGTGGTACTTCTATCGATTACTCTACTTTAACTAATTGTCTAATTATCTAATTACTACGGGTAGCTATGTCTAATTGAAGTGTGCTCGTATGATGATTAAAGATGTGTTCACCTAGATACTATTACTTCCTACTTATCTTTTATTGGCCAGTTGAGTTGTCACGTCCTTTATCTTAACACGTTGTATTCCTAAAGGTCATAGGGTATGCGTGGCCCCTTGTTCTTTGAGGTTATCTCTCGTATATGACCTACGGAGTCGGCAAGCCTAAGCTATTTCATCCATAGACCATATCATCATAAAGCATACTCAAGCATTAAATACAACGAAGATGCCTAGTTGCACTCCTAAGCCAATTTCAATTAAGACAAGAAACAACCTAACAATAATCAATAACTAGATTTCATAGATCTAAGCAAACACACAAGTAATTTAGCTAGACATGATAGACAAGCAAGCATACACACAATCAATCAAATATGAGATAGACATAATGATAGTTTGGATTAATAAACTTATCTCGATGTGTAAAATAGAGTATGGGACCCTAAGATACTGATAAGGATTTAAAATTTACACTTTTAAGGGGTCATTTAAGCCCTTAATCGCCTACTTTTATATCCGTTACTGCTTAATTTCGTTCCTTTTCACTTTTTAGGTCTTTTGGAAGCAAAATGCTGGAATGATGCATTTTTGGACGAAAATGAGTGAATATATGAAGAAAATGACTAAGTCAAGATCAAAGACACTCAAGCTGCTGGAATTGAAGCTGACGGCGTCACAATCCAGGTGCAACACCGTCCCTCTCTACGTAATTAAATTTGCGACGACTCAGTAGACTTTTTGCTAATTTACACCTGATGGCGTCAGGCTTTGAAGAGTAAGGGCGTCACGAAGACTTTTCTTCTGAGACGGCCTAGATCCAAATTCAGATGACGTCACTACTGAAGACTAACAGCATCACAACCACAACGTGACGCTGTCCCAACTATTACTTGGCCAAGACGAAACCCTAATGACGGCGATCTGACGGCGTCCCAACTATAAGGTGACGCCGTCGCAGTTGTAAAACTATATATAGAAATTGAATTTTCAGAATTTTAGGAGGTAGACTTGTGGAGTAAAAACCTAAAACGATTTTGGTCCGGTTTGGACAGTATCTTAGGGTTCTCATACCCTATTTTACATCAAGATAAGTGTTTTACTTCATTGATTTCATTATGTCTTCGATTGTATGTGTGTATGCTTGCGTGTTTAACATGTCCGGCTAAATTTCTTGTGTGTTTGCTTAGATATATGAAACCTAGTTATTAATTATTGATTGGTTGTCTCTTATCTTAATTGTAATTGGCTTAAGAGTGCATTAGGCCATCGTTGTGTTTGAATTCTTGAGTAATGTTTGCGAACCTTAGCTTATAAATCACTTAGCGGAATTGTAGGTTAAACATCCAAAGATAACCTTAGAGTTAGTTTATGAAACCTAGAGATTTCGTAGGCAATAACCTTAAGGTAGTCTCAAAGAGTTAGGGATAAAATCATACCCTACGACCTTAGAAAACACAACGCGTTAAGAATAAGGACGTGAGAATTCAACCACCAATAAAAGATAACTAGGGAGTAATAGTATCTAGGTAAATACATTTTTAATCATCATACGAGCACACATCAATAGACATAAGACTACCCAATAGTTTAGATAATTAGATAGTAGAAGTAATCGGTAGAAGTACCAAACCCCCAAATTCAAACCCCGAGATTTTACCCTTAGCTTTATAAAAAAATATAAAAAAGATAAAAAATAATCTTCCTCAACCTCAACCTTAGCGTAGTACACTTCTTACTAGCATTCCTATTCCCCTAGAGAACGATATCAATACCCGAGGCTTACCCAATACTACACTACAACGATTAGGTTCACTGCTTAGGGTGTTGAAAAACTTGCTCGACGAAAAGGAAGTTCCTTTGACCCCGAACGCGTTATACTCGCATTAAGTTCCGCTGCCGGGGAATAGAATAGCTAGTTAGATTTCTATCTCGTTTATGTTCCCTTGCTTGATTCCTATCAAGTGAGATTTTTTCTCATTTTTAGCTTCCTCGTAGTCTATCCCCCTTCTTCATGAATTTGTTCGTAGCCCCATCACTTTTCATCATGGAAGGTGATAACCCCCCACAAATCATTGTCCCGCCAAGAGGCCATACTCTTGGTGAATAATCTAGACTGAGCCACCAAGGCTATAGGAACATTATTGAGCTCCCAGATTAAGCTCAAACTACGACCCTGCGATCCGACACCATCCAGTTGGTGCAAAACGGATGTGCATTCCATGGACTTCGTTCCGAAGATCCTAATCAGCATCTCAAGGATTTCCTTAAAATCGTTGATTCCATCGACCTTGATGCTACCACACGGGAGACCACGCGCTTGCGTCTTTTCCAATTCTCTCTACGGGACCAAGCTAGTAATTGGCTTGAGCGACTTCCCGCCGGATCCATCTCAAGTTGGGATGATCTCACCACTCGTTTCCTTGCCCAATTTTTCCCACCGGGGAGAACTACTAAACTTAGGAATGAAATCTTGATGTACCAACAATGTCAAGGTGAATCTCTTTACGAGGCATGGACTCGATTCAAGGACTTGCTCCATAAAGTCCCTCATCACGGCATCGATCTTTGGCTTCAAGTCCAAATATTTTATGATCATGTCAATCTCTCAACTAAGCAATCCATCGACCAAGCGTCGGTGGCAAACTTAGTGATCTCACCGCGAAAGAATCGTTGGGCACAATAGAGGACCTTGCCCTCTATGACAATGAAAGTTGGAATGACCCCCGTGAGTTGCCAAAAACCGTCAAGGCAATCTCCTTGCCTCCCGTTGACTCACAACCTTCCAATCGTAGGATGCTCAAGCTTGAAGATCAAGTCAAATTCCTAATGAGCTCCTGCAAGAATCCTAAGTCTTTACGCCAAGTGAACAAAGTCTCTTCCTTGTGTGAGCTATGTAGTGGTCCTCATGACACTCGTACTTGCGCGAGACTCCCCGAACAAGCTTCTGTTGACTACGCATCCTCGCGTACCAATGGAATGGGATGAAGATTCCCCACAACACCCGGACCTAGGACTTTCAATGATGCCCGAGAAGTATGGAGGGGCAAACCTGACTACAATTGGGGACAAACCAAAGAATTCACCTCTAATGATTCCCCATGGTCCCACGACCCTAGCCAACAAAACATAAAAGGGATGTTGCAACACCTAGTTACATCCCAAGAAGCTCAAATAGCCAAGCTTTTGGACCGCTTTAACCAACAACAAGCAGAGATGGATAGAAAGATAGATAACCTTTTGAAAGCCATGACCAATAGTGATAGGAAGACCACCGAAAAGGTTAATGCCATCTCGACTTATTCTCCCAAAGCTTCCGGTGTTAAAATTAAGTACCCAAGTAAGTTATCCAAGCACGTTCAATTCGTCAATACCATCACCTTAGTAAAACCAGATAAGACTAATGACGAAGCGAACCATGAAACGACACTTGAGGTTAGTGAAACTCCTAAGGAAGAATCGACCGACGACGTAGATGAAGTAGGTGATGAATACTTCAATAAGTTTTGTACGGAAGAGGAACTCTCTCGCCACCCACACTTAGTACGCGACCTTCGTCACATGTATGTTAGGAAAAGCCCTCAGATCAAATTTGGGAATCCTTGGAATCTCAACATACCATGTTGCATAGGACATCTTTTCATGGAAAATGCCTACATTGATCGCAAGTCCCCAATAAACATTATGACTAGCACCTACTATAATTGGGTAATGAAGAAACCTATCCCAAATAGGCAAGACCCCGATGATCCTAGAATTAGTTGTAATTTCCTTGGTAGAGTTAAGGGATTGCTCGTCTATGTAGGTAGTTTCACGTACCCTACGGATTTCATAATTTTGGAGGATATTAGTATGGCCATAGATCCTAGCTTGTCCCATGTAATTCTAGGAAAGCCTTTCATAGAAAACACCGGGATGACTTATGATTCGTCGTTAGGAATAGTTAGATTCAAAGATGAGACCGATGATGTAGCTTACCAAATGCCATTTAAGATTGAGAAATTTTCATCACTATCCAATGATGAAAAGGAACTTAAGCTATCGGTCTACTATAGGAATGAAGATAAGGAGAAAGGAGTAGATTATGTGATGAACAATATTTTTAGGTTCTATAAGGATTGTTTGAAATTAGGACCGGAATATAGAACCGATTGGGGAGAAGATGACTTCTTAGAAAGATGCATAATAGGGCATTTTTATAACATGGAAAACCCCAATAGAGACCGTTATGAGGAAGAAGGTGACGGAAATGAAGTCACGTAGGAGCACGACTTCGAGTCTAGCTACAAGACTCATAAATAAAGAAAAGCGCTTCGTGGGAGGCAACCCATGCTTAATTATTTGCCTGTTTGTGTGTCGTATATCTTTTCATTTTTGTATGCTCTCATGTTTGAATTTGTGAAAATGCTTTATTTTGTCTTTAACCTCGTCTTAATTACATATAAAGGTATTTTACAAAAAGGATAAGTGTAGGGAGGATTACACATGTTTTCAAAAGAACGTGAACATGAGAACTATGATTATTGAAAATGATATATATGTATGTTTGTTAGAGTCAAATGTTTGTATCGAGTCATAATGGATGTTTTGCAGGACTTTTTCTAGATTTTAAAGGTGTAATTTTCCAGAATTTTTCCAGAAAAATGCAGCAGACCAGTTTCTGTCAGGATTAGAACCTGACGACGTCAGGAGGAGTAGAAACAGCTTATAACTTTCTCTCGTTTTCTGTGCTAATTATAAATTTTTGGAAATTCTTAGGTTTTAATTTTCCAGAAAATCTGCAAACATCCATTCCACAAGCATTATATCCTAGTGTAGTTGAGTCATATATAGTTTATCGCCAATTTTACGCGAAGGTTTCGTTTATTTTCTTAAAGTGTGCAGGTTTTATTTATCAAGAAGAAGAAACATAATATTGGATGGAGCTTATCACGCATACATTCTTCATGGAAAGAATTTAACCAGCACTTCACACGGATCCTACCGAGCTAATCAATGGAGTACTAGTTTCTTTCTCTTTTAATTACCTTCCATTATCATAACTTTTATACTTTCGAGGAACATTGGGGACAATGTTCAGTTTAAGTGTAGGGAGGGAGAATAAAATGAGAACTTTGAAACTATGCTTATCCTTGATCATTTGTCTTGTCCTATTTCATTTGTCTAATAAACCATGAGAAATATATGTGTGGAAAACTAGAAGGGGGGGTTGAATAGTTTTACCGATTAAAACTTGGTTTTAAACTATTTAGATTGACTTATGTCAATCCACTTGAACGTGTGTGTTGGATGTTGATAGATAAGCAAGTAAAAGAAGAAAGACAAAGATAAAGAGTAAGAAGCACAAAAGCACAACGCGAGTATTTATAGTGGTTCAGCTACAAGGACACCTTCATTGCCCTACTCCACTCCCCGAGTCACCTACTCGAGAGTTCGTAATCACTACACAACATCAGCTCCTTATGGTGGAGAAACCTTCACAACGTCGCCTACACCTTTATCTCGTACAAGGCTAGATATCGAGTTCTTTCACCAAGGAGAACCACACCTACCACAACGTCGCCTACCCTTTATCCGATACTAGGCTAAGTACCGAGTTTCATTACAATGGAGGAACTACTACCCAACACTACACGACACCTAACCCCAAAGGAGATCTACTCCTTATAACAACATCAACAAGGTTATCAATATCCTTTGACCCAATACTAATCTATGTTGTACATCGAACACACCATATCGATTGTACACCTTAGGCACCTTTCACTAATGCCTTGTAACTTGACTTCTAGGCACCTTTCACTAATGCCTTTAGCCTAGACTTCTAAGAACCCTTCACTAGCGCTTTCAATACACACGATAGACACCTTTCACTAATGTCTTCGTCTTGACCCTTTAGACATCTTTCACCTATTTATTCGACACTACACTTCTAGTGAAAGAGATGAGAACCATCAACAAGACAACTTCAGTAGTCTTGATGATGAGGAAGCATGGAAACTTATGGACTTGAGCTTGCTTGACTTCAAAAGGTGGTGATCTCGCCTTTAAGAGGAGCCTAGAGAATCATACAAAAACAAAACTACATACATAGATCACTTGGATATGGGGTTAGAGAGTTTATAACTCAAAGAGAAAATATGTGAGAAAGGGGTAACAAATAATGAAGAAATGGCTCACTATTTATAGAGAGAAAATGGCTACTGTTCCCCGGATCCCACGGATCCCTCCCTTAAGGGATCCGTCCAGTGTAATCACTGGGATCCTTGGGATGCTCCCTTTTGCCCATGGGTTATGGGTCATGGGTTATGGGTTGGTCCATGGGTATTTCCTTAGATACAATGTATCTACAAGATGCAATGCATCTAGTCCATGGGTCATGGGTTAAAACCATGGGTCATGGATAATATCCATATATGACTTAAGCATGATGTCATGCAATGGGTTATGGATCAAGCTCCATGGGTATGGGTCATGGACTTTGGGTTGTACCCAACTACATTCAATGTATTTGGTCAATGGGTCAAGATACTTAAGTTTCTACCCATTTACATTACACAATATAATACATACTAGTTATGTATATATTTACCCAATATGTAAACACTAGTTGTTGTACATATATATTACTAAATCATAAAATCACTTATACTTGTTTTAGTGTTTTATGTGAAAACGTAAGTGTGTTAGAAAAATATTGGCTCAAACCATTTGCGTATTTTATTTTTTTCGTTAAAATGATTTTACGTTTGTTATAGACAAAACATTAGAAGATCGCAAAATATAAATAAACGTTTTTACGGCTTATTTGTATTAAAAATCTCCCCCTTTTTGTTGATGACAAAACATAAAATTATTTTAAGGAAAAGACTAAAATTCGTAAAGGTTTGAATTTGTAGTTTTTACTTTCTTCTCCCCCTTTTTGTCGAAACAAAAAGAGCTTTGGAAAGGAACTAACACAATGTTTTAAGAAAAACATGTGAAAAAATAAAAAAAAAATAGAGAGCAAGTGACGGGAAGAGTTCTCGTCTTAACTCCCCTTTGACGAGTCCATCCCTTTGTGAGGGTGTCAAGTATATAAAAATGCTAAGCAAGTTCATTTGCAATTAAGTATGCAAAAGATTTCGTCCATGTGACGAATATGCTCCCCCTTGATGATTGCAACTTTGCAAAGGGACGTCATGAAATGTAATCCTAATATTGCAAGTAATTTTGCAATTGTGATGCTTTGACATAAAGCTCCCCCTAGCTTAGGGTGTCAAAGTCTTCATGTGTAAATTGAAAATCTACAAAACAAAGATTAGAAGACAAGTATATAATACATAATTTCCTGCAAATAAGACTCAAGTTTGTAGAAAACTAGTCTTCTGTAGCACGGATCCCACGGTTCCCTCCTTGGGGGGATCCGTCTAGGCAAATATCAGGGATCCGTCTGGCTGATGACTAAATTCAGCAATGGTGATATAACAAATAATGTTAATATCAAAGTGAGATATGTATTATACAACATAATCATATACTCAGAAATATAGCAAGTATCATGTAATTTCATTTAATAAAACTAGAGATATGATATACATGACTCTAAAAACTAAGAAAATGAACGATACATGACTTGGAATTACTACACTTATCTAAGTAATGCTTGATACTAGGACACCACTAAAATCCTCTAGCTCAAGTTTGTTTAGGTTTAATCTTGTCGAAACGTTCGAGGAGGTGATAAAACATGAAACGTTGATCTTCTCGTACTTCATGTATCAAAATTTCAACATGTTGACAATGATAACAATCTTTTTCATGGCTAGGTAGTGGTGATGGATGAAAGGAAATTGCTTGATGTGAAGGATCAAGTGAAGCGGGTTGAGGAGCCTCAAACGATGGAGGAATTGGTGGAGGCGCAATTGAAGATGGCTCAACCAAGAATGATGGTGGTGGTAGAGAAGTGTCAACTTCCATGTGGTCGGGTGGTTGACTTTGATAATTTCTCATGATCCAAATGGGATTATTTGACAGCGAAAAAGAAGCCGGAGCTAGTGTTGACTCAACACCTTGATTATGTTCCATTATTCCTCCTAATGAGGAGAATATTGCCGGTGGTGGAGGATGAGATGGCCTAGGAGGAAAATCCTCTAGATTATAGAGGTGTGGTGATGAGAGTGGAGTCGTGAATGAGATAGCTCTAGGCACGAATGGTGATGGTTTAGTGGAAATGGGATTGTTTGGTTTAGGAGGTATGGTGGTGCTTGGCATAGGTAGTTTTATGGGAACTATCCTTTTAGGGATTGGTTTGATTGGTTGAGTTGGTGAAGGAGAAATCCTAGCATTTGTGGATTTGACCGGAGACGATTCGGTAGAAGAAATTTCGTGTACAACACGAGCAATTTTCTTGGGTGGTCCTTTGGTGGATGAGTTACCACTTGGAGCTTTCCTCATGATGAGATGATTCAAAGAGGTTTGTAAAGGTTTCTAAGTGCTGAAAATGAGGATGAAGATGATGACTTTAGGAGTCCTAACAGTGTGGTTTATAAAGCAAGGGATTTGGCAAGTGCATTCAAGACTTAAGCCACTAAGATTCCTTGGAATGTGATGATTAACATGCACAAGAGTCAACTTCAAAGTTGTACTGATCTAGGATCTTAATTAAGATGAGATGGAGTGTTCAAGTTAGTAAGATGAGCTTGAAATGATTGTTTTAGCTAGAGTTGACATGAATCTGTCATACGGATCCCACGGTTCCCTCCAATGAGGGATCCGTCTAGGCTAATCCTAGGGATCCGTCTATCAGCAGCTAGGAAAAGGGTAAAAATGATGTTTCTAAGGTCTAAAGCCTATACTGTCTTGAGTGTTTCAGTCCTTCTAAGTATCTTAAATGAAACGGTGCATAAATGTTCAAGGGCAATGAGTGATATAGCTAATGATTGCCTTTTATGAAAGAAATTGGAACTTTTAAGAGTACCAATGAATGAATAAAGATGACACTAAAAACTTGAGAGTGTCAAATGGAGCTAAATGGTTCCTAGTGACCAAATAGTAACTTAAAAATTCCATTTAGGAAGATATCTTAAAGGTTATGGAAAATTGAAAATCTAGAATTTGATCCATTTTAAGGTAAAGATGACAAAAGTCAATTTGCTAAACTTGGAAGCTTTCTAAATCTAGATGTATAATCATGTGAGGAATGATGTGTGAGCATGTGAGCGGAAGAGTAATGAGTTTTGGTGAACCAATTGATCTACAAGTGCTTTGAGTGTGATCTAAGTGAGTTATGCATGAGTATGAAACTTTTACTCAGTTTGATAAGGACTCAATTTATCTTAAGGTACTATGTCTAGCTTAGTGTGAAATGATCTAAAGACATGTTTTGAAATACAATGATTGCAATTGCACTTCTGTTTGCCGGATCCCACGGTTCCCTGGAAGTAGGGATCCGTCTAGCACAAACTTTGGGATCCGTCTCTCTATTAAACAGAACCTTTACAAAAGGTATGCAAGGGTTACTCAAGGCATCATATTTCAAAGTTAGTGTTTTCTACGAAGTTCTAACACTAATATAGTAGAGATATCAAATGTAAGATGTTTTATTTCATGAAGGAAATTGCATTACATTGATAAAGCATGAATACTAAGGATTGACCCTATTTTGAAAGAAAGCTAAGTTCCTTGAGTGTTTTCGCTAGATGGATCATCAAATGGTTGATGAGTGTTCGCCGATTCGGGAATGAAGAAAGTCTTCATGAGAGATGTGTTTAGAGGTTCCATCATCTTGTTTACAAGTACGTACAACGGACTTTGAAATTGAGGATGGAAGTACATGATGTGATGATAAAGGCGTGTCAAGAACATTCCATAAGGGATTAGTTTATTCTTGGAACCTTGAAGATTTACAATTCGCCTTGCGAAGAAGTAGGAGAGATTGTATGGTTGTTGTGTTAGCAAACAATACATTATGTGAGCACAACAAGCGGGAAGATTTTCTTGATTTCCCCTAAGGCTCCAAACATTTTCACGTAGGATGAGTGAAAGAGGCTTGTACTCTTCTCGGATATCCCATGTATGGATAATGTTTGGATCGGAGTAATGGGCTTTGCATATTATGCGATTCAAGTCTTCCGGGGAAGGTATGTGTGAACGATATGGACTATTTTCTTCACGAAAGTTGAAGAGAGAATCAAGAGACCAATCTTTAGTGAAGGCACATTGTCCATGATTTGGAATTCGGAGGATGTGAGCAAATTTCCCAAGGGTTAAAACAAACTTTTGGTTTTTGATCCAAAACCAAAGAGATAGAGAGCGATCCTCGTTACGAACGAGTTCAACTTGACGAAAGAATTCCAATACAAACCTTGGACATAGTTTCTCGTTAATTTCGAGAAGACATTCCAGTCCTATGGTTCGGAAGGAGGTATTGATACCTTCTTCGTATTGTAGAGGAGTGTGACAATACGTCCTTAATAGATTTGACGGGTTTCGAGATTATTGAACCCACGGAAATGATTGCCAGGTGTGTTGGGCTCAAGGGAGATGTTAGGAGTGTAGACGCTAGTGAGTGAAAAATCAAACTCATATTCATGCGACATAGCGAAACCTATAGGAAAGAGAAGTTAATAGGATGTGACGTATTACGGGTAAAACAATGATTACCTAACGTTTTTACAAGATGTTTATTAACAATGATATTTAACTCACTTAATGTTTGACATTCTAGTGGATCATTTCTTTTAGGAAGAAAAACTGTTTTTATTTAGAAAAACTGTTATCCAGAAGGATGGTTCTCATGGTTCCCTCTTAGAAGGGATCCGGCTAGTATATCTACAGGGATCCGTGGATCTGTAGTAACAGAAACAAGATTTTTGATAATAACGTAGGTTTTTACATCTTTATAGTTTTATACCAAGATATGTGTATTAACCTACATTTTCTTTTAGCATGCATTAATGGTTTCTAATGTATCATGAAAAATACGAAACATATAAATCAAACGAAATGATAAACACATTAAGAGAATAAACTAGGTAAACTAGAATATTAGTAATATTTCATTTCAATGCTAAGAACGATACAAAGGATTGAATATATAACACCAATGTAGATTAACAACACAAAGTATATGTCTCCATATGAGAACTTCATCATATGGAACACGAGAGCGATGAGTGTTAAGGCGATGAGTATGAGGGCTATGTAAACCATGATGACGAACTTTCTTGGTTTTGGTTTGAGATGAGATGAGATGAGGAGGAAGATGAAGTTTTGAATGAGAGTTAATTTTTGAAAGTGGAAGATTTGAAAAAAATAGGGATTTGATGGAGTGGACGACGGAAGGGGTTTTTATGGGGAAGGAGGAATTTTTGAGATTTGTGTTTTATTTTATTATTAGAAGGATATGATTTTTGGATTAAATGAAATAAAACACAAATTTTATAAACTCCGACTTTAGACAAAAAAGTAACACGTATGCGAGAAGGGCTTCCTAATGAAGCTACATGTAGTACATGAATGTGCACAAAAGATAATCATATAAATACCTATGTAAGCATACTTATTTATCAAGCTAATGTTATTTAGAGATAAGTGGGAAGTCATACCTCTAGTGCACTTAGGAATGTCTTTACAAATGACACAACAAATGTCAGTAGACAATTCCGGTTCCTTCGCGTTTAAGATACCTTCTTAGGGAAGGTATTCTTGTTACCAAGCAAATCCTAATGGCTTGGTAGGTATGAGCTTTAACTAAGCAACATGACAAGGAAGGTTAGTGCAATTTAAATAAATAAAAAAATTGTCATCTAATCAAAATCCAAACAAAGTGTAAAAAAAACATAGTGTTTGTTTTTGTAAAAGACCTTCTTTGTAGTTTTCAATTAAACACGGATCGTATAAAGTTTTTAAAGTACAATATACTTTAAAAAACTTGGTAACGAAGCTCTGATGCCAATTATGGAAAACTAGAAGGGGGGGGGGGTTGAATAGTTTTACCGATTAAAACTTGGTTTTAAACTATTTAGATTGACTTATGTCAATCTACTTGAACGTGTGTGATGGATGTTGATAGATAAGCAAGTAAAAGAATAAAGACAAAGATAAAGAGTAAGAAGCTCAAAACCACAACGCGAGTATTTATAGTGGTTCGGCTACAAGGACACCTCCCTTGCGCTACTCCACTCCCCGAGTCACCTACTCGAGAGTTCGTAATCACACACAACACCAGCTCCTTATGGTGGAGAAACCCTCACAACGTCGCCTACACCTTTATCCGGTACAAGGCTAGATACCGAGTTCTTTCACCAAGGAGAACCACACCTACCACAACGTCGCCTACCCTTTATCCGGTACTAGGCTAAGTACCGAGTTTCATTACAATGGAGGAACTACTACCCAACATTACACAACGCCTAACCCCTAAGGAGATCTACTCCTTATAACAACATCAACAAGGATATCAATATTCTTTGACCAAATACTAATCTATGTTGTACATCGAACACACCATATCGATTGTACACCTTAGGCACCTTTCACTAATGCCTTGTAACTTGACTTCTAGGCACCTTTCACTAATACCTTTAGCTTTGACTTCTAAGCACCCTTCACTAGCGCTTTCAATACGAACGATCGACACCTTTCACTAATGTCTTTGTGGAAAACTGGAAGGGGGGGGTTGAATAGTTTTGCCGATTTTACATTAGTTTCAAAAACTTTATTAGATTCGTTAATATGTGAGATCTTATGGATGTAGAGAAAGTATAGATCTAATGATAAAGCAAGTAAATAAAGTAAAGCGAAGGGAAAGAAAATACACAACCGATGTATAGTGGTTCGGCTACAAGGACACCTTCCTTGCCCTACTCCACTCCCCGAGTCACCTACTCGAGAGTTCAAGCACTATGTCAACAAAATCCTTCACTTGGCGGAGAAGCCTTCACAACGTTGCTTACACTTTTTCCGGTACAAAGCTAGATACCGAGTCCGTAACACGGTGGACCAAACCAACACGACTATTACACAACAAATATGTGAAATATCAAATACAAGATCTTCGCTACAGAAATCTTGCGGAGTGACAAATCAATCAAGGACCCCTTGCTTGGATGACTTGTAGAATGCTCGTGATCTCGCCTTAGAGAAGGACCTATATGAGGATCACAATAGAAAGAAAGAAGAACAACTCTCTAGATCAAGTGATCTATATGTTAGAAGAGAATGAGAGTGTTTGAGAGATTTAGTAAGAAGAGGGGTGAATTAGAATGAAGAAGTGGCTCTCTATTTATAGGCAAAATTCTTCACTGTTCCCCGGATCCCACAGATCCCTTCCACTTGGGATCCGTCTAGTGTAAACCTAGGGATCCGTGGAACGCTCCTCTTTGCCCATGGGTATTTTGGTTATAGGTCATGGGTTATGGGTTGGTCCATGGGTTTTCTTTTAGATTCAATGTATCTAAGTATACATTGTATCTATTCTTCTTGGGTATGGGTTAAGATTCATGGGTTATGGTCCATGGGTTATGGTTTTTACCCATCCTAATAAACTATTACAACAAATGCTTAATTACTACATTTTTGTATTTAAATGGCTATATGTAAATGCTTTACAAAAATAACAAGTATCCTTACAATTATACTTAAGACAACATTATATTTGTTATCAACAAAACACAAAGAGATCGCAAAATATTGATAAACGTTTTTACGGTTTATTTGTATTAACAATCTCCCCCTTTTTGTTGATGACAAAACATAATGTTATGATGAGTAAAACTTAAGAATAGATGTAAGTTTTGAAAGCCTCTAAGTTTTACTTCTTCTCCCCTTTTTTATCGAAACAAAAAGTTAACCCTTGGAGGAAAAAGTAGTCCACGTATTTCTTACTCCCCCTTGACGGTAGCTCCCCCTAGATTGGAGCGTCAAGTGAAGAAAAATAAAAATCCTACAAAAAGAAAGGTTAGTAACATGCTTAAATAATCTTGTGATTGTCGAGAATCAAGATTGGGAGCCAAGGTATGTAAACAAGGCCTTGTAATAAAACAACAAATTGTAGTGGCATTTATACCACTTACAAGCATGTAAAAATAAGAACAAGACTTGTTCTTGAAGATGACTTAAAAAAAATAATACTCAAAGTGAAAAATAGTAGTAGTGATTCCTTCCATGCTTGCATAAGGTTATGGATGGAGGTTTTGATGAGTAATGGTATTGATGCGATCAAGGATGAGGTTAAGTATGAAACGCATTTCTTTCCTAAATTCTATTGCAATTTCCCTAGTGGATTGGAAATGTTCACAATGTAAATGATGTGGGTAATGAGTGCGGAAGTTTTCCGGGTTGTTTTTATTTGAGTTATGCGGAAGTTGTGATGGAAAAATAGGAAAATATGGATCAATATCCGAAATGTTGGTAAATGGTGGTGGAAAAGAACCTGGATGTTCTTGTAATGTGATGGGAGCTAATGGTGGTGATGTTTCAAGATCTTGAAATATAGTATTTGGAGATGTGGGGGGTGTTGAAAAGACTAATTCTTTTTCTTTAGGTTGGTTAGATCTTGTTGGAGTCTTAAGGAGTTCCAAAAGATTTATTTTAGGTGGTGATGAAGTTGGTGTACTTGTTGGTGATGAGGGGGGTGCTATAATGGAAGCATCTTGTGGTGAGTTATTTGATGAGGATGAACCATTTGAGGTTGGTTTTGTTAAACAACAAGATCGTATGCTAATCCGTGCGGATATCCTAGAGTTTGATTGTGGTATTTTGGATGGTGGTAGTACAAAGGTTTGGGTATCATGAGAATGATTGTTTGTACTAGGTGATTCATCTAATGGGTTTTTGGATGACATGGTGTGTTGTGTATGTGAGGATGAGATGGATTATGCAAGCATTTTGAGAGTTCTATATATAGAGAAAAACAAAGCATTGTAATGAATGCTTGACCCAAAATGTGGATTAAAATCTAATGATTAGATATGAATTCAAGGCATGTGATTATGAGAGCACAAGTATTAAAGAGCATACTCCCAAAAATGAAACAAATGTGGATTTTTGCATCCAAAGTGAAAAAAAATAGAGTGTAAAAACAGCTTCTGTTTCACGGATCCCACGGATCCTTCCTTTGAGGGATCCGTCCAGCATGAAGGCTGGGATCCGTGGGTCTGGTGATTCAGGCAGCACAAAATTTTCCTTTTGGAAACATTTTTGCCTAGTGTGTGCCTATATGCAAACTATTTGGAGTTTCGGTTATCTCGACCCCTAAAAAGAAATAGAAAATAAACTAGAAGTATAAAAACATCCTATTGAGATAACCCGAAAACACATATTTAGTACATGAGTACGTAATTTTGTGTTATCAATGCTCCTAATTCATTGTTGCTAAAATGAATGTACCCGAAAACACATATTAGTTATGTGGATTTTATTTAGAAAACCTTGAGGAATTCTGAGGTTGTTCTAGATTGGTTGGATTTCTTTTTCTTAATCAGAAAAGTTGTGGGGGGTGTAGAGGTTTATGATATAAAGTTCTAGAACTTTGTAGTGGTGGTAATCGAGGGTAGTGTAATGTTCTTGTAGGTCCAAGAAAAGGTGGTGGTAAATGGTTGTAAAGCCTATAACTAGGTATAAAAGGATAAAAAGGTAGTGTTGAAGGCGTATTGAGTTTATTTTTGTTGGGCCTTTTGAAGGCGTGAGTAATGGGTGTAGTAAATGTAACACTTGTAAAGGTTAGGTGATCCCTTTAACGTTATCTTAAATCCTTTCTTTACGCAAAGTATGAATTGGAGTAGG